>SJYV01041400.1:0-10001 GCA_006410875.1 Neotragus pygmaeus | reverse complement strand
GGGGTTAGGGTTAGGGTTAGGGTTAGGGAGGTTGCCACTAGCATTTAGCAGGTAGAGTTCAGTGATGCTGCTAAACATCCTACAGTACAGGACACATAGGCCCATTCCTTATAACAAACAGTAATCTGGACCAAAGCATCAAAAGTGCTCAGCTTGAGAAAACTTGTTCTCTAAAATGTAAAAATGCTTTTCAAATTTTGGTGCACAAATCAACAAAAATAAACCCACCTCACAGTCATTGAATCATAAGATTAATGTAGGTATGGATGCCTGAGAACTTGCTTTTTATTTTTTTTTNTACTATCTTTCTAAATTCCATATATATGTGTCAGTATACTGCATTGGTATTTTTCTTTCTGGCTTACTTCACTCTGTATAATAGGCTCCAGTTTCATCCATCTCATTAGAACTGATTCCAATGTATTCTTTTTAATGGCTGAGTAATACTCCATTGTGTATATATACCACTGCTTGTTTATCCATTCATCTGTTCATGAACATCTAGGTTGTTTCCATGTCCTGGCTATTATAAACAGTGCTGCAGTGAAAATCGGGGTACATGTGTCTCTTTCAGTTCTATATTCCTCTCTTTGTGCCAGAACCATGCTCTCTTGATGACTGTGGCTTTGTAATAGAGTCTAAAGTCAGGTAGGTTGATTCCTTCAGTTCCATTCTTCTTTCTTAAGATTGCTTTGGCTATTCAAGTTTTTTGTGTGTTTCTATACAGATTATGAAATTATTTTTTCTAATTCTGTGAAAAATACCATTGGTATCTTGATAGGGATTCTGTTGAATATATAGATTGCTTTGGGTAGGATATTCATTTTCACTATATTGATTCTTCCAATCCACAAACATGGTATATTTCTGGAGCCTATTATATAGAGTGCAATAAGTCAGAAAGAGAAAAATACCAACACAGTATATTAATACATAAATATGGAATTTAGAAAGGCAATAAGAGTGATATTATATGCAAGGCAGCAAAAGTGACACAGATGTGAAGAAAAAACTTTTGGACTATGTGGGAGAAGGCAAGGGTTGGATGATTTGAGAGAATAGCATTGAAACATGTATATTACCATATGTAAAACAGATGACCAGTGCAAGTTCTATACATGAAGCAGGGCACTCAAAGCTGGCACTCTAGGACAACATAGAGGAATGTGCTGGGGAAGGAGGTGAGTTGGATTCAGGATAGGGAGATACATGTGCGTCTGTGGCTGATTCATGTTGATGTATAGCAAAAACCACCACAATATTGTAAAGTAATTATCCTTCATTTAAAAAATGATTAATTAAAAACATTAAAAAAAAACCTCTTCACTATTTGACCAATCAAAATTACTATTAAAATATTTGTTGTAATAAAGAGAATTAAAGATGAATATAAGGATTTTATATTCATAAAAGTCTTACAACAGAGGAAGAAAAGGAAGAAAATGAGATCACAGATTGCATATATTTTGGAATACTGGTGTATTTTGATGAATTGCAGTATTTGAAAGGAGTGATTCATTGAACTTATCAAATGAATCCTTAATTATTAGGCTCAGAAAACTCCTTTAACTTTTTTTTTTTAATCCTGAGAAATATAGGTATTTAACATTTGTCTGAAACGTAACAGAATTCTATGGATTCACCATCATATTTCATGTTATCCATGGTGGTGGTGATTTAGTCACTAAGTAGTGTGGGACTCTTGTGATCCCATGGACTGTAGTCTGCCAGGCTCCTCTGTCCATGGAATTCTCCAGGTAAGCATACTAGAGTGGGTTGCCTTTTCCTTCTCCAGGGGATCTTCCCACCCCAGAAATTGAACCCAGGTATACTCCATTGCAGGCAGATTCTTTACTGACTGAACTAAGAGTGATGCCTGTAAAAATCTCCCTACTTATATTTTCCTATTTAGGAGAGTAAGAGTCTTGATATTATGATTTAACAATTGTTTAAGTAACATTTTTTTTCCCTTGGGAATAACTCTTGAAATTTGTGGTAAAGAGATGTATTATATTATTTTCATCATGATTTTTTTTTTTCAAATTATTCTGTAAGGCATTAGTCCCATGCAGAACCATGAAGTTTCATATGATAATTGCATGTACCCTAGAACATAACAAATGCCAAGTGAGAAGAGACTAATATGAGATAATTAGCTTCTCATTGTAAGTGACTATATTCTTTATCATCTAAACTGGTATAATTTTAAGAGTGTGCATGGTGTAAAACCAATTTCAACAGTACTAAGGGTATAAACAAATATTGCCTCATTGAGCACATAAAAATAGGTATATTATTTTAGTATAGTCTAAAAGTGAAAGTCACTCAGTCGTGTCCGACTCTTTGCAACCCCATGGACTGTGTAGTCCATGAAATTCTCCAGGCCAGAATATTGGAGTGGGTATCCGTTCCCTTCTCCAGGGGATCTTCCCAACCCAGGGATTGAATGCAGGTCTCCTGCACTGCAGGTAGATACTTTACCAGCTGAGCTACCAGTGAATCTCCTATGTTAGTATACACACATACACACACATATCTTACTGGAGAATTCGTATTATGTAGTATAAACAAATATATAATATTAAATATATATTATATATGTATATACATAATATGTATATTTTTGCTATTTAAATGTTCATTTAATACTGAATAAAAGAAAAAAGTACTATATAATTCAAGTTATGAGTTTCTTTTCTTTTATTTATTTATTTTTTTGTCATTTTATTTATTTATTTATTATTATTATTATTTTATTTTTTACTTTATTTTACTTTATACAATGCTGCATTGAGTTAGGTGGATACAGGCAATTCTTTTATTTTTCCCTTTTATAAAACTACTATATTTGTTTTCTTAGTTGTTTCCAAGTAAGTTTTCACAGGTAGAAAAATCTCCCTCCATAGCCAAACTGCAGGGAAAAAGCAGTTACATTATACTTATTGTGTATTCTTTTTATATTCCTTTCTATGTACTAAAAGTGAAAAGTGAAGTCACTCAGTCATGTCTGACTGTTTACAACCCCACGAACTGTAGCCTACCATGTTCCTCCATCCATGGGGTCACGTAGAATCAGACAAGAGTACTAAAGTTTCTTCCATATATCTCTAGGTTAAATCAATACAAGTGGATGAATCATTTTATGAATTATTTAGAAGCTGGCAACACCCAAATGTGTACTTTTTGGTCCCAACTTTCAACCATCCTTTAGGTAAAATGGCTTCAGAACAGTTTGTGATCTTGTTTATAGTAGTGTTCTAGATGAGTTCTAGCTCATCAATGTTGTTTTTGCATTGTGAGCTAGAACTATTTATAAAACTCTTGATGTCATCTGATTAATGTGGTATGGAAAGAACTTTCATTGCCTTTGGTTATACATTGATTAATGAAACTGAAACTTTCATTAACATTTTCATATTCTTATTATGCTACTAAAATATATTATTTCTGGTTAAGTAAACCCTTAAATCTTGTTTATGCATGCTCCAATTTATAGAACTAGAATTTGCCATTCAGCATTCCTTTGTCTGAATCCTTGGCCCAGATGAAGAAAATGTAAAGTCCTCATTGCATTCTTTGTTCTAGCTTCTTAAAGTATTTTTATTGTCATTGTCATCTCTTCAAATTCATGTCCCCAAAGATATGAATTAATACACCCTCTACATATTTATTTATAAAAATCATTGATAGATACTAAAAAATAAAATTGTAAGACAGGAACTTATATAGCTAGAGACGTACACTTGGGCATTTGTCAAGGTATTAATAAATTCCTTTTGATACATATTTCACCCTATTTAAAGTATGCTCTGTCAAATTAGAAAGACTAAGACGTGTAAATGTATCTCTTGCTAAGGACCAATCATTCTGCTCTATTGTAGTAATTAATATCCAGTCATCTTAGACTATCTTTCCCACATTATAATTACAAATTTGAAGAAGGAAGGAATGTATCCTGAGTACTCCAGTATTCATCAGTTCTGTTCTCAGGAAGGCATTATTTCCAAAGTCATGTTTTTAAATTACTGAACAAGTCAGTAAGTATCAAAACTCACTCCTTTCTACCTACATGAGTACCAGATTCTATTGTAGGGAACTTTTCTTGTTTTCTTTTTAAATAAAATATAGCATCTGCTCTTAAAAACTGAAAATTGTATAATACTTGTTATACGGTGTACACTTTGTCTTCAGAAATACTATGTTTCATCTTTTCTTTATTGGAGTCATTGTATATTGAGCTACATTGAAAAACTGGAATAATTGTGTCATAGACTACAAGGTGATGATATAGACCAAAATCTCAGGCTTATAGCTTGACCTCAGAATCAACTGGTGCCAAGACTTTAATAACATACTGGCTCTCTGCCTCTCTAAATCCTATATTGTTTCCTTTTATATTCTTGTGAGCTTTATTCTCTTTCATTGGAGAATGGCTTTTTCCCGACTATGAGAGAGAAGAGTGCCTACCACTTAAACTTATTAATTTCATATCCTACAGTTTTCACTATAGGAGATTATTTTTTTCCTTTTCTGCCAGCCAATGAAGAGGTGTGAGGGAAGCAAGGAAGCAAAATAGGAAGGAGGGGAGGGAGAAAGGAAGATAAAGAAAATGTGAAAAGTGTGCTGGTATGGGAAAAGTACTACCCTAGTTAAATCAAGCTGGGCTTTGCCAGCAGGAAAGGGGAGAGCACAGCAGGCATTCTATGAAGTCTGAGACTAGCAAACAGTTTTACATTTTTGACCCTGAATGTGATTCCTCTGAGCTCAGCAATGTCCTGTGGGGTTGTAGACTCCTTTTCATGTCTAAATACTTCTCTCTGTGAAAAGATTCATGTTTGTCATCCTGTTCTAGTGGAGCTATCATTCCACCTCTCCCCAATCTACTGCACTCTTAGGATTATTTTATTTGTCATTTTTTCTTAACTTTTATTGTTCATCTTTGAGATTATGTTCCTTATTTTATCTATAATAATATATTCTGTCTTAAAAGTTCTGATATTTTTGAAATTTTATACCAGAAGTAATTCCACCCCATGGAATAATGGATGTTTTTGGCAATGTGTGGAGAGATTTTTAGCTGTTACAACTAGTGGGAGTGGGGAGGTGGTGGGGTAGAGGTGGGGTAAGAGTAGGGCGGGAGTGGGAGGTTGCCACTAGCATTTAGCAGGTAGAGTTCAGTGATGCTGCTAAACATCCTACAGTACAGGACACATAGGCCCATTCCTTATAACAAACAGTAATCTGGACCAAAGCATCAAAAGTGCTCAGCTTGAGAAAACTTGTTCTCTAAAATGTAAAAATGCTTTTCAAATTTTGGTGCACAAATCAACAAAAATAAACCCACCTCACAGTCATTGAATCATAAGATTAATGTAGGTATGGATGCCTGAGAACTTGCTTTTTATTTTTTTTTATTTACTTATTTTTAAAATTAGAATATAGTTGCTTTACACTGCTGTGTCAATTTCTGCTCATACATACACATGTATCTCCTCTCTTTGGGATTTCCTTTCCATATAGGTCACCACAGAGCAACAAGTGGAGTTCCCTGAACTATGCAATAGGTTCACATTAGTTACCTATTTCATACGTAGCTTATACATGTCACTCCAAACCTCCCAATTCATTGCACCTCCCCCCTTTCCCCTTGATATCCATATGTATGTTCTCTATGTCGGTGTCTCTATTTCTGCCCTTTGCATATATGTGTTAATATATGATATTTGTTTGTCTCTTTCTGACTTACTTCACTCTGTATGATAGTCTCTAGATCCATCTACATCGCTGTAAATGACCCAATTTTGTTATTTTATATACCTGAGTAACATTCCATTGTATATCTGTATTGCATCTTCTTTGTCCATTCCTCTGTTGAGGGATATTTAGGTTGCTTCCATGTCCTGGCTCTTGTAAATAATGCTGCAGTGAACATTGGGGTGCGTGTATCTTTTTTAATTAGGGTTTTCTCTGGTAAATGCCTAGGAATGGGATTGCTGGGTCCTATGGTAGTTCTGTTTTTAGTCTTTAAAAGAACCTCCATACTGTTCTCCATAATAGCTAAACTAATTTAAATTCCTACCAATGGTGTAAGAAAGTTCCCTTTCCTCCACACCATCTCTAGCATTTATTGCTTGTAAATTTCTGGATGATGGTCATTCTGTGGTGATACCTCATTCTAGTTTTGATTTGCATTTCTCTAATAGTGATGTTGAGCATATTTTCATGTGTTTGTTGACCATCTCTATGTCCATTTTATTGATACACAGTTACTTGTAGAAGTCTCTTATGATACTTGATATTTCTGTGGTGCCAGTTGTATCTTCTTTTTCATTTCTAATTTTCTTGACTTAAGTCTTTCGTTTTTTCTTTTCTTTTTCTCTCTTATTTTGTTTCTCATTGGCTATATTGGGTCTCTGTTCCTACACACGAGTTTTCTCTAGTTGTGGTGCATGGGCTTCTCATTGTGGTGGCTTCTCATTGTGGTAAAACAGTCTCCAGAGCACACAGTCTCCAGCTGTTCCATCACAAGGAATGAGTCACTACGACTTGCAGGCATTTGAGCAACTAAATCTGAGACCGACTAATAGATTGAAGTTCAAGACTTCTGAAGGTTTAGATAGCCTAAATAGAAATTAACTTTTTTCAATCAGCTACTTAAGACTTTTATTAAAAGCAATTCATAAAAATGTAGACAATACCATGATACACTGACTATATATGATGATGTAATCATTAAAGTATTCAGGGTACTGCACATAAATTACCTCTGTAGTTTAGCAACAAAGATATTATCTTCTCTGTAGAACTTCTTTTGGAAATACCTTCATACCAAATTGAAATTATTGCCAAATAAATAATTTACATTCGTTTTGGTATTTGAGTGCCATATTTTTCAAATATTTTTCTGAAACTAGACAGAATCTCAGTCTGAGATTTCAAACTCCTTCCAGAAATGGAACCAGTGAAATAAAATGCAGATAGACTAATCATGAATTTAGAGAAATCTAATTTTTCACATCAAGGAAGCAGGAAACTGAATAGTTTTCAAAGTCATATATCTGTCAATCCAACTACTAGTGTGTGCACACTGAATATGTATACACCCAGGGGCTTGAGGTTAGCATGGTATATGAGCCACAAATATAAATGCCACTCAGGGAGAATAAAATCAATATTTTTAAAGGATGATAAATGAAAGCAACATAAAAAAAGCCTTCACGATTTATTTTAGAATAAGTAAGGGATGATATAAATTTTCCAGTTTACATAGACTGTTTATTGTCTCCCTATTGCACACATAAGACTCCCAAGGTTTATAGTCATTTACATTTAGGAATGATTCATTTAAAAACAATAGAACAAAAATGTCATTTAGTCACATTTTATGGTTTCACTTTAGTTTTGTTTCTTGAAATATTTATGGTGAAAAATTACATATGCAGAAAGAGTAGAATAAGGAAACCCAGTGCACATGTCCTACACCTCAACAACTTAACAATTATTATCTCATGGCAAATCTTGTTACTTACCTAACTATGTTATTTTCAAGCATATTCCAGATGTCATATAATATCTTCTGTAAATAGCTAAAAGAATTGTTTAAAGAATAACCATGATTATATCATATTAAAACATTAAGTATTTTTTTTAATACATGGCTTTCTATCCTTAAAAGTGTTCATTAGCAAATAGGAGCACCTTTCTGAACATTTAAGAGGAAAAAATAGCCCAAAGTAGTATCCATGTTCATGTGATGGCATATCTGAAGGCTTTCTTAATACCATGAAATTTCAACCAAACTAACCAGGGCTCAGTTCCTTTCAGATGCATCTTCATTTCCATTGATTGGCTTGTTTGTTAAGAATAAATCACATTTACTTAGTTGCCTTTCACTGCCATATAATGTGGGGGAGGGTACTGAGTTATTTGTTCTAAAGAGTTTCCTGCCTTTTGAGTTTTGCTAATATAATCAGCTTCCCTGGTGGCTCAGGCAGTAAAGACTCTGCCTGAAATGGGGTTGGTCTGGGTTCGATCACTATGTTGGGAAGATCCCCAAGAGGAGGGCATGGCAACCCACTCCAATATTCTTTCCTGGAGAATCCCCATGGACAGAGGAGTCTGGTGGGCTACAGTTCATGGGGTTGCAAAGATCAAACATGACTAAGTAACTAAGCACAGCACAACACAATATAATCAGCACACCCCTGTATTTTGTCTAAATTACTATTTTTCTTATTCAGATTGATTGGATTTTCATTTATTTGGAGGAATCTTTCTTCTGTGATATTGATTACTTGCATTGGAAGTTCCTTAAATTATAGATTACCCTCCATTGGGATGTTAAGATTATAGCTGGATTCAGTTTTGATTAATGTGTTCTAATTTTGAAGTTATTTTTATATTATATTTTTAGCTCTTTTATTTCATTATTGACTAAAACTGATATTCTACTTTATTTATTCTTTATTAATTACTGAGAATGTATATTTTTCAAAAAAATTAATTTCTCTCCTCAATTATTATCCTTTGATGCATTTTACATAGGCAAGCCAAGATAAGTTTTATTCATTATCTATGTTTACTCTTTTTGTGATTAAAGATTTGGTTTTCTAGAACCCTCCATATATGAACATTAAGGTATGTTTTTAGTGTCAGTTTGAATTCATGAATTTCAATTACTTTAATCTGTTTCAGTTGTTACTGACGGTGCACAAGTTGTCCATCTTTGGCCAGTGGCAGCAGGAAGGGTAGGATTCTCCCTATTCCCACTTGATTCAGGTAATCTCTTTTGATATCTGGCCTTTGGTTTGAATCTTAAATAATATCAACTGCCCATTATCTCCCATAATATGTGAGGCCTAGAAAATATTTTCATATGTGAAAGGTGTCATAATTTTTAAATAAAAGATGTATACCTCCACCACTTTTTGCTGTCTTTGTTGTCAAATACTTGTGAGAGTAACAGAATTAAGCCTCTTAAGTAATCTGCAAAACATACTGCTCTTTACAAATAATTGACAATCAGGTAGAGAAAAAAATATCACATTACTTGATTTTATTTATTCTTGCTTGTCAGTTTTTTAAAAGTTAAGTTCCCTTATAGCGATTGTAAATGACAGCCCGTCTTGATGTTAACTCCCATGTAATGAACACATGTGATTGTTTATTTTCTGTATCATCATCAGTTTCTTCTTCTTGGATTCCTTTTCCGCTGTCATGTTGAATGTGTAAATTATACAGTTAAGTGCAATTGACTGTATTAGATGTGTTTTACCACCGCTTAAATCCCATTACCTGTCACTATTCCTTTACAAACTTTCAAACAAAGAGTTTCAATATGTTTATTAAGAGGTCTCCTTATTCTTGAAAGAGAACACTCTTTCCTATACTATGTGAGTAGTTGAAGAGCTACTATTCAGTGCCAACTTTTTTCTAGAGACCTACCTTCCTAGTTTCCTCAGTGAAAGCTGCATGAGTGTATTTTATATCAAAGTGGATCCTTGTGTAATATTGTGGACTCTCTCCTCTACACTTCTCTCAGAAGGATTCTCAGAGCTTCTTGCTTAGGTTTTCAATACATTCTCAGTAGAAAGTATTTAAGTTCTTGGAATGGATACATATAAATTTCCTTCCCTGAAAAAAATATTCTCTTTATCATTCCCAAAGTAAAACTTGCAGAAATTTCTGAAACATGAGATATTTTAATAACTATTAGAAGAGGATAAAAGTAGATCTAATGAAATAGTATAACATATAGCATGGTACAAGCAAGAGAGTTCCAGAAAAACATCTATTTCTGCTTTATTTACTATGTCAAAGCCTTTGACTGTGTGGATCACAATAAACTGTAAATTCTGAAAGAGATGGGAATACCAGACCACCTGACCTGCCTCTTGAGAAATCTGTATGCATGTCAGGAAGCAACAGTTAGAACTGGAGATGGAACAAAAGACTGGTTCCAAATAGGAAAAGGAGTACATCAAGGCTGTATATTGTCACCC
>SJYV01041397.1:0-49871 GCA_006410875.1 Neotragus pygmaeus | reverse complement strand
CCATTGTTTCCCCATCTATTTGCCATGAAGTGATGGGACTGGATGCCATGACTTTCGTTTTTTTGAATATTGAGTTTTAAGCCAGCTTTCTCACTTTCCTCTTTCACCTTTATCAAGAGGCTGTTTAGCTCCTCTTTGTTTTTTGCCACAAGGGTGGTATCATCTGCATATCTGAGGTTATTGATATTTCTCCTGGCAATCTTGATTCCTGCCTGTGCTTCATCCTGCCTGGCATGTTGCATGATGTACTCTGCATGTAAGTTAAATAAACAGCGTGACAATATACAGTCTTGACGTACTTCTTTCCCGATTTGGAATCAGTCTGTTATTCTATGTCTGGTTCTAACTGTTGCTTCTTGACCTGCATACAGGTTTCTCAGGAAGCACATAAGGTGGTCTGATATTTTCATCTCTTTAAGAATTTTCCACAGTTTGTTGTGATCTAAGAGTCAAAGGCGTTAGTGTAGTTAATGAAGCAGATGTTTTTCTGGAACTCTCTTGCTTTTTCAATGATCCAATGGATTTTCGCAATTTGATCTCTAGTTCCTCTCCTTTCCTAAAACCAGCTTGTACATCTGGAAGTTCTTGGTTCACATACTGTTGAAGCCTAGCTTGGAGGATTATAAGCATTACTTTGCTAGCATGTGAAATGAGTGCAGTTGTGTGGTAGTCTGAGCATTCTTTGGCATTGCCCCTCTTTGGGATTCGAATGAAAGCTGAGCTTAGTGTGTAATCATTTTGCAATATATACATTTATCAAATCATCACGTTATGCACCTTAAACTTATGTATGTGTTAATGTGCATGCATGCATGCTTAGTCGCTCAGCTGTGTCCTGCTCTTTGTGATGCTTTGGACTGTAGCCTGTCTGGCTCCTCTGTCCATAGAATTCTCCAGGCAAGGATACTGTAGTGGGTTGCCATTCCCTCCTCCAGGGGGTCTTCCTGACCCAGGAACTGAACCTGCATCTCCTGTGTCTCCTTCATTGTAGGCAAATTCTTTACCAACTGAGCCATCAGGGAGCCCTGTAAGTCAATGATAATATTTCAACCAAGCTGGAGGAACAGCAAGCCGCGTGTTCCAAGCATCTCTCCCTGGGGAGGGGAGGCAAACTATTGGTGAGGATGCCAATAGGAGGTGATGTCACTGCTGAGAGGTCTCTCTGAAGGCCTTCAGATCTCAGTCCAGAGGACAAGGATGTTCAGGTCCAGGAAATGCAGTCCCTGAAGGCACCAAGATGCCAAGGCAGGGACCTTGACTCTGGGCAAGAGATTTTCCAGTTATTGGAGTTGTTCAATCAGTAAATATATTTTGTTTACTTCATATATGCTTGGATAAAAGAGAAAGTTTATAATTCACTAGCACCTTCCAAAATATTTTTCCTTTTGTATCATTATTTTATATTGCATCGTATATATGATACATATATGTAACATAGCATAAATGTATATAAAATATTTTCACATATACACACAGCATATATCATATCTTATACATTATATATTATATATACATATATATATGTAAAATATACACACACATACCTTTTTGAGGTGGGCTTTCTTGTATGTTTGGTGGCTCAGACAGTAAACAATTCTCCTGCAATGCAGGAGATCTGTGTTCGATTCCTAGATCAGGAGGATTCCCTGGAGAAGGAAATGGCAACCCACTCCAGTATTCTTGCCTGGAGAATTCATGGCCAAAGAGCCTGGCAGGCTACAGTCCATGATGTTGCAAAGAGTTGGATACAACTAAGTGGCTAACACTTTTCTGTGTGCTTTAGTATAGATTCTGCAGCCAGAGTGCATTCTATAGGATTGATTCTGGTATCGCTATCTAGGAGCTGTGTTTTCTTAGGAAAATTACTTCTTTGGGTTTCAGTCACTGTATCAGTAAAAGTGAAAAAATGATGGTACATACTTCAGTAGGGTTGATGGGAGGATGAATTGAATTATTTCATGTAAAGTTCTTAGAATGGTGCCCAATATGTGCTCAGTAACTGGTATCTTTTCATTTACTATCATTTTGAGGGGCTGGGAAGTTGGGTACCAGGTCCATGAAGGGCCAATAGAGGTGATCATAGGTGATCCTGGGCAGTGATGAGTACAGGAAGCCAAGTAGACGGAGTGAGCAGGATAAGAAGGAGGCTGCTGAGAGCCCGATAAGAGGGTGTCAAGGTCAAAATGCAGTAGGTAAGGACAACTGGGATCCTGGGCAGAAAGCCTGGCACTGGGGGATTGGGCATGGGTTCTGTGTGGGTTGCAAGGTGATGTCTATTCGGTGGGGTTCAGTATCTATGGATACTAAGATCTGGGAATACACAGCAATATGGGCCTAGTGTTGAGCCAATGAGGGGACACTTGACAGTCTTCCTGCCTGTGGATGGGCCAGGCCTGGTTGAGCTAAGACTGGGCTGTAAATCTTATTTGTGGTAATAACAGTAACAAAAGTAACAGTCCTGCTACTGTTACTCATGATTGCATTTATTGATGGTGTACTGTGAACTAGGAACTCTATTAACTGCTTCATTCACAACAACCTTATGAGGGAACCTTATTATCCCCATTTTTCAAATAAGAACACTTAACACAGAAATTCAGCATCTTCTAAAGATTGCTGATTAATAAGTGGAGGGGCCAGGCTTGAATCTAGAACAGTCAGACCCCCACTCTTAAACAGTTATCATACTGTCTCCTGAAGCTTAGGACAAAGCTGTCAGATATCCAGAGAGAAAGAGGCCAAGAACAGTGGAGTGGCAGCCTTTGTGTATTTAGGTTGTAGGAACTCGACAACGTGAGCTTGGCAGAGAGAGGTCAGGAGGAGGTAGGAGGAGAGAAGGACAGGACTAGAGCAGGTGGTTCAGCCCATCATTCCATCCAGTGACTGTGACCCAGACCCAAATGGGAGGCAAATCCCTTCCATTTGCCTTACCCCAGTGAGGGGCAGGAAAGAGCTGTGCTGGGCATCTATGTACCTTATCAAATGGAACATTGAGACATGCAGTATGGTTCACTGTGTTTTCTATTTCCTGTATATTTGAAAGTGGTACCACATGGTAAGTAGGAAGCCGCTGTTCCTTCCCTGGGGCTCAGTTTCTGATGACTCCTCCTGGGGGCGACCTCTCACTGCATGGAATGTGAATCCAGTGTCTGAATGCATGATCTTTGTACCATACCACGTGGCCCTGACGTGCAGGCTAAATGCTTCACCTTCAAGTCTAATGGGAAAAACAGCTAGGTCTTCCAAAACTAGAAGAAAAGTCAGCCCAGCTTGGCATCACTGAGAGATGGTCTGGAGGCCTCCAGTTTAGCGTCTGCCCAGGGAACTGGGAAGAGCGATTGGGATTATTAGGACCTCCCTTGTGGCTCTGCCGTAAAGAATCCACTTGTCAGCGCAGAAGATCTGGGTTTGATCCCTGGGTTGGAAAGATCCCCTGGAAAAGGAAATGGCCACCCACTCCAGTATTCTTGCCTGAGAAATTCCATGGACAGAGGAGCCCAGTGGCCATGGAGTTGCAAAAGAGTAGGATGTGACTAACAATAACATCAATTGTGATTTTAAGTGATCTTTCCTTGGTGTTGACCAGCTGCTTGGGCGGGTGTCCCTCCCCTTTGCCTTACCCCAGTGAGGAGCAGGAAAGAGCTGTGCTGAGAGTCTAAGGAAGTTATCACACTGAACATTGAGAGCACGCAGCATGGTTCATTGTGTTTTCTATTTCCTGCATATTTGAAAGTGGAACTCATTAGATTGCTGCCAGATTAGAGTCCTGGAATCCTTTGTTATTTGGATTGCAAACGTCCTGCTTGCTTTTGGCTGAGCCTATCTCAGTACTTATTTTAGTTTAAATGTATTTGTATATGCATGTGTGTGTGTGTGTGTGTGTGTGTGTATGAGAATTTTCCCTACCCACAAAGGAAATAGAGGGTAGAAAATGCAGTAGCGATACCTGCAGAACTCTTCTAGCATTCTTCAGTGATGAGATAAGTAGAGAGGTACCTGATATTTCCCTTTCATTCGAGTTTTCCATTAACACAGAGGTTGACTTAGTTGCCAGTTTAAGTTCTCAGAAGCTGCAGCAGGTTACTTGCTATGGGTAAGTAACTATGGATGCTATGGGTAAGTGGGTAAGTACTATGAGTACCAGGAAGAGCTAGTCCCATGGCAGTTGAGAGGCTTGGTTCTATTCTCATGTGAAATTTTTGTTTTTTTGAGGCCTAATGACATCAGGATTAAAACAGCATCAGCTAATAATTGGACTCCAGCTACTGTCTTGAAAAATTTTGAACCATATTAGTTTTGTCACCTGATGGGAAGAGCCGACTCATTGGAAAAGACCCTGATGCTGGGAAAGATTGAGGGCAGGAGGAGAAGGGGATGACAGAGGATGAGATGGTTAGATGGCATCACTGACTCAATGGACATGAGTTTGAGCAAATTCTGGGAGACAGTGAAGGAGAGGGAAGCCTGGTGTGCTGCAGTCCCTGGGGTCACAAAGAGTCAGACACAACTGAGCAACTGAACAACGACAAAGCTTTGTTGTAAGCAGTGACAACGCCCGTTATGTGAGGAAACAGCTTTCCTCAAGAGCAGAAACAAACTCAAGATGCTGACAAGTTTTTGCTGGGATTGTTCTGGAAGTTGAACATGTGGTCTTGACTGCTCCTCCAGGGGCTCAGCTTTCCACGGGCATTTGTCCAACTAATTCCTGCTGTCATCATCATGATGTGAGTGCCTGTGTGTGTGTGTGTGCACACGTATGTACACATTCGGTTGTGTTTGGGGTAGTCTCCATGGTGAGTCTGCCGTGTTAGGCATGTGACCTAGCCTGTCTATTTTTCTGCTTGGTGACTATGCCATAGTCCTAATCTGCTGTCTGCTCAGCGTCTTCCCCTTTCCTTTTATTCCGGTTTCCAGGGTGAGGGACCTTTGGCACCCGTGGTCGGTAGCCTGGGCTGTGTGGGCTGACCATCAGGGACCTCTGTCTTCTCCAGAAGAGTTCCGAGACAGTGCTTTCCACACTGTTCTCTCAGTCTTATGTCAAGACAGGACCAGCACCAGATGGCCCGTGCTGATGTAGGAGGACCAAGCCAGAGCAGGGCCTCCTGGTCATTGGGAAGTGGCAAGTAGGTGCAGGATACCAAAGCCTGGAGGTGTGGCTTGAGTAGAGTTGAGGTTGCTCCAGTTCACATTCTAGAGGATTGTTATAAGTGGGACTGGACCTGAGGGCAGGAAGTCTGGATTGCCCTGTCATCAGAGCTGGTGGAATCAAGGTTCAGACCAGATTACAGGAGCTGGAGTATGACTGCTCATCAAGGCAGAGTTCTTCTTGTGAACTGTGGTCGATACTATCGGGTTCTTTTGAAAGACCAGGGGTTCTAATAGGCTGTTCTGAATACTTGGAATACAAATATTCACACACACACACGTTTGCATCTCTTATTCTAAGTATCTAGGATGACGTGTCTATTGACTTTTAGTATGCAAGAAGCAAAGTTCAGTCCAAAGAGAATTACAAAGAGATGTCTCAGGAAAAGATAAAGGTAAGAGACTTTTTCCTCTAAAAATTTACTTAAAAAAATTATTATTTGACTGTGCCATGCAGCCTGCAGGATCTTAGTTTCCCAACTAGGAGCAAACTCGGGCCCTCCTTCAGGGGAAGCGTGGAGTCGTAACCACTGGACCACCAGGGAAGTCTTGTCCTAAAAATGTACTTTTATGTGGGGATCTGACCTCTCTGCCCATCACTGTCTCTTCTACTGCAAATGGCAGCTAACAAACCGTGTGGCGTGAAGTCCATGGAATACACCAGCCATTATGTGTTCTTAATTTAGGTCTGATTAGAGGACCACAGATGAGCTGAGAACAGAAAGGACCGTCAGCCGCGCCAGTCCCTGCACTGCCCGCCGTGTGGGCAGGGAGGGCTTGAGCTCACCCCAGAGAGGCTCGTGCATGCGGGTGCTGGGAGCCACTTCCTCGATTCCTGTCGTTCCCAGCCCTCTGGTCCCCAGCCAGGCTGGTTGGGTCTGAAGAGACAGTCTATTACCCTGACTAAAGCCCCTTAAACTGCGACAAGAGTTGTGACAGAATCTTCCAGATGTGGAGGGTGGCTAATCCCTTCTGTGTCTCCTGGGTTAGTCCTTTGGGGAATCCTGAGAATAGTCTGTGGGGTCGCACAGAGTCGGCCACGACTGAAGTGACTTAGCAGCAGCAGCAAGAATAGTCTCAGGGTTTCTTGCTCATGTATCTGGAAATCAAGCTCACAGAGCAAATTGGCAGGCCTGAAATATCCAGGATCAACACTAACGCCCTGGGGAAACTCTCCTTCTGTGACTTTCCACTGACTCAAATAAAATACTTCTTTCATGTTGTAGACATCTGTTAAACTGAAAGGCTCTATGAAACACTTTTGAGTACCCAAATCAAAGGCTCCATTCCCTTGGTATTGAAATAAAGAATATAACCCCCAATGGCTCAGTGAATCAAGGGGAGAGAAACTAGAGGAATATAGAAAAAAATCTGGGAAGAGGGAATGTGGGCAAGAGGGAAAAGAGACAGTACAGAGTTAGGGAAGGTGAAGGGGAGGGAGAGGATGTTAAAGACTTTAGCAGAGGAGAGAAGAAAGCAGAAGAGCAGACAGGCAGGGTGGGGGGGCTTCCTCAGGCTCTGAATGGAGCCTTTTGTGGGGTGCATTCTTTTGACACTGCCTGCTGTTCATTTTCATGTGGGATTTGAATTTTCTGTTTCCTTATCTCTGAAATGCTAATTAACTGATTGCCCAGTATCTGTTCTGTAATTGCTCTTTATTCTTAAACCTTCCGAGGCACAGCCTTCAAGAAGGTGGCCCCTGTGGAGTGAAGTGGGGGGATGTTCACCTGGCCAAGAGGCAGGAGGCTGACTGCTGGAGACACCCCAGGATGGGGCCCGGCTCACTTCCGTTTTAGAGGGGAGGCTGCTATTCGCTGAGCGCCTGTTACTCACTAGGGAAGCGCCTGTTCACTTTGTTCACAGAACCCTGGAAGCTGCAAGTGAGGTTCAGAGGGGCCGTCTAGCCAGTAAGTGACCGACCGAGTCTTGTGTCCACATCAGGCTGACAAACATAAAAACTCTTCCCTTCACCTGCGCTCTCTCCCAGATCGATGTGGACATCTGTTTTAAAGAATGCTTACTGTGGTGGGGTGTTCCTGGCAGTCCCGTGATTAAGACTGTGCGCTGCTGATGCAGGGGGTGTGGATTCATTCCATCCCTGGTCAGGAAACAATGCTGAGCATTGTGACCAAAAAAAAAAAAAAAAAAGAATGCTGATTATAGAAAATACATATATCCTCTGAAAAGACTGTAGAGGATAAATCCTCCTTATTTTCCTATCATTTAGAAGGAATCCCTATTAAGGCAGTTCCTTGGTGGCTCAGAGGATAAAGAATCTGCCTGCATTTCAGGAGACTCAGGTTTGATCCCTGGGTTGGGAAGATCCTCTGGAGGAGGAAATGGCAACCCACTCCAGTATTTCTTGCCTGGAGAATCTCATGGACAGAGGAGGAGCCTGGTGGGCTACAGTCCATGGGTTCGCACAGAGTCAGACATGACTGAGTGACTTTTTTTTTTTTCCCTTTTCGAATGTAATTATTTTTGGTTATGTATTCCTTTTTCTTTGGTGTCAATGTGTTAAAACAATTTCCACTTAATATTATTTAAATTTATGTATATTTTTAAGACATGGCAACTAGAACCATAAATTGTTTTAATGCAATAGGGAAAACTAGGAAATGATCCCGGTTGTGAAATTAAAATTCTGAATTGACTGAATTAGACTTCTGAACCATTTTGTGTGTGTGTGTGTGTGTGTATGTGTGTGTGTACAACACAGTTGGCCCCAAACCAAATGCAGCTTCAACTACTTTGCTGTTTCATAAGTTTATATTCTGAGTAAAAATTCCGCAGTCATTTTGCCTGAGATGTAAAAAGGAGTTGAAATTCTGTCAGAAGTTTTGGTTGATGGCCCTTTTCATTGAGAGAAGAGATTCATAACAGTCTTGCAGAGAATGACTTGGGAAATTAGGATGGTACAGAAGCCATGAAGATGTCAGAATCATTTGACACAGAATACAATTTCTTGTATTTTTTACCTAAGGAAATTAAGGACTCTATCCTCCCCCCCCCCCAAAAAAAAGAATTGCATGAACAAAGATACTCATTTTACTTTATATTTAATAGAAATTAATTGGCAACAGCCTTTATGTCAAATAAGAGAAGATGGTCAAATAAAATATTTTAATTATCTACTTGATGGAATATTAGGCAGCTATTAAAGATGATAGCTGGACATAATGTGTCAACAGACTAAAGATTAACTGAGTGCTAATAACCATAAAATCGTTGATTTATTTAGTGCTTACTATGTGCTGCCATCCTCCACGCATTATTTAATCTTCCAAAATCTGTGTCAGACATTAGTATTTTCCTTATCTTGAAGTTAAGGGAACTCAGGCTAAGAGAGATTCCTTGCCCATGGCTAAAAACCTGTTAAGTGGGAAGAATATTCTATTATTTTTATGTGAAAGTAAGGAAAGAAATGTAGGGAGAGAAGGGGTAAAAAGGACAGGGAGTGAATTTGTAGCAGGGAAGGCCACCTAAGAGCGTCTTTATTGTTTCTTTCTTTACTTTCTCTCGCCGCCCTTCTGTTCCTGGAATTCCAGGCTCCTGTTTCTTTCTCCTCTACTGTGAATAAGAAAATCGTTCAGAAATCTGCAGCCCTTGTGCTGGAAGTTATTGTCAGCTACAAATTGGCACTTGCCAGGGGCACTTGCCATCTACCTCTGGAAGGATTAAATCATGTGCTATTGCAGCTGCTGACCTTCAGTGTCCAAGGAGAGAAGTTCAAGGTGGAGAGCAGAAACGAGGCAGTCTGTGCTATGGAGGAGGGGGGCTGGGGGCACGTCAGGTCTTCAAATAGATACTTTCAGGAGCTGATTTTATGAGCCCATTTCTTGTAACTCATATCTGAACAAGTACTGAATTCCTTCATGGTGGCATCTGTTCCTCGTGACTATCAGAAACTTTCTGCAAAGANAAAAAAAAAAAAAAAAAGAATGCTGATTATAGAAAATACATATATCCTCTGAAAAGACTGTAGAGGATAAATCCTCCTTATTTTCCTATCATTTAGAAGGAATCCCTATTAAGGCAGTTCCTTGGTGGCTCAGAGGATAAAGAATCTGCCTGCATTTCAGGAGACTCAGGTTTGATCCCTGGGTTGGGAAGATCCTCTGGAGGAGGAAATGGCAACCCACTCCAGTATTTCTTGCCTGGAGAATCTCATGGACAGAGGAGGAGCCTGGTGGGCTACAGTCCATGGGTTCGCACAGAGTCAGACATGACTGAGTGACTTTTTTTTTTTTCCCTTTTCGAATGTAATTATTTTTGGTTATGTATTCCTTTTTCTTTGGTGTCAATGTGTTAAAACAATTTCCACTTAATATTATTTAAATTTATGTATATTTTTAAGACATGGCAACTAGAACCATAAATTGTTTTAATGCAATAGGGAAAACTAGGAAATGATCCCGGTTGTGAAATTAAAATTCTGAATTGACTGAATTAGACTTCTGAACCATTTTGTGTGTGTGTGTGTGTGTGTATGTGTGTGTGTACAACACAGTTGGCCCCAAACCAAATGCAGCTTCAACTACTTTGCTGTTTCATAAGTTTATATTCTGAGTAAAAATTCCGCAGTCATTTTGCCTGAGATGTAAAAAGGAGTTGAAATTCTGTCAGAAGTTTTGGTTGATGGCCCTTTTCATTGAGAGAAGAGATTCATAACAGTCTTGCAGAGAATGACTTGGGAAATTAGGATGGTACAGAAGCCATGAAGATGTCAGAATCATTTGACACAGAATACAATTTCTTGTATTTTTTACCTAAGGAAATTAAGGACTCTATCCTCCCCCCCCCCCAAAAAAAAGAATTGCATGAACAAAGATACTCATTTTACTTTATATTTAATAGAAATTAATTGGCAACAGCCTTTATGTCAAATAAGAGAAGATGGTCAAATAAAATATTTTAATTATCTACTTGATGGAATATTAGGCAGCTATTAAAGATGATAGCTGGACATAATGTGTCAAC
Source organism: Neotragus pygmaeus (assembly GCA_006410875.1). NCBI lineage: Eukaryota > Metazoa > Chordata > Mammalia > Artiodactyla > Bovidae > Neotragus > Neotragus pygmaeus. Next base: position 39,746 of record SJYV01041397.1, on the reverse strand, counting down.
AGACTAAAGATTAACTGAGTGCTAATAACCATAAAATCGTTGATTTATTTAGTGCTTACTATGTGCTGCCATCCTCCACGCATTATTTAATCTTCCAAAATCTGTGTCAGACATTAGTATTTTCCTTCTTGAAGTTAAGGGAACTCAGGCTAAGAGAGATTCCTTGCCCATGGCTAAAAACCTGTTAAGTGGGAAGAATATTCTATTATTTTTATGTGAAAGTAAGGAAAGAAATGTAGGGAGAGAAGGGGTAAAAAGGACAGGGAGTGAATTTGTAGCAGGGAAGGCCACCTAAGAGCGTCTTTATTGTTTCTTTCTTTACTTTCTCTCGCCGCCCTTCTGTTCCTGGAATTCCAGGCTCCTGTTTCTTTCTCCTCTACTGTGAATAAGAAAATCGTTCAGAAATCTGCAGCCCTTGTGCTGGAAGTTATTGTCAGCTACAAATTGGCACTTGCCAGGGGCACTTGCCATCTACCTCTGGAAGGATTAAATCATGTGCTATTGCAGCTGCTGACCTTCAGTGTCCAAGGAGAGAAGTTCAAGGTGGAGAGCAGAAACGAGGCAGTCTGTGCTATGGAGGAGGGGGGCTGGGGGCACGTCAGGTCTTCAAATAGATACTTTCAGGAGCTGATTTTATGAGCCCATTTCTTGTAACTCATATCTGAACAAGTACTGAATTCCTTCATGGTGGCATCTGTTCCTCGTGACTATCAGAAACTTTCTGCAAAGATATATACTTGATTGCTTGAACTCCCCTTTCACCAAAATACATATATGTTGACCTTCCTCTCAACCTCTTTGAAGTGGTTTCTCAGAGCTATCTGAAATGCTGTCTCCTGGGTCATGGATAAAACTTAAATCACAACTCTCATGTCATGTACTTTTTGTAAGCCAACAGCATGTATGGTTAGTAACTTGCAACATCCTTAGGTAGGGACATTTTTCCATAAGTTGCCCTAGATAAGGATAGAAGTTGGGTGTAGAAGCACCATGAAAAATGGGATTCTGTGGAAATGAACAACTATGTCACCTTTCTAAGATTTATCTCACAGCTTGTCCCAGAGGTATCTGTCCTCCTAAAAGAAATGCTCTGGGCAGTAGTCATAAAATAAAGCTTTTTATCTCACTGCTTCCCAGTTCATTTCTAGAGACACATAAACATTCAGAACAGTAGCCACAGGGATTTGCACACATTGGCTTTGTGCCACGTTGCCCTGGGGAAATAGAGATGCAAGGTTGCAATTTAGTTGTTTTTAAAGGAGTATTATCTTCTCCAGGCAAGAGGCCACATATTGGTGAATCTGTTGTGTGTCTTCTCTCCTGATTAAATCAAAATCTCAGCAGAACAAATCAATCAGCTTTTCTCCCCTTTTAAACCTTCACTGCTTTAACTTCGATCTTACTACCTCTCACCTGGATGACTTGCAAATACTATCCTTTTAGCTCTCCCTGCCATGGTCTCTCTCTGTGCCTTGAATCCTTCACATTGCTGCCAAAGGATCTTCCTAAAGTGCAGATATGATACTGACAGCCTCTTGCTTAAATTCATTCAATGGTGCACCATTTATATAGCATATAAGTGTCCTATCAAGGCATTGAGAAGCCTTCATGATCCCTGCCCACATTTTCAGCACCATCTCTAGTCACTTTTCCTCGCGCTCCAAATATTTCAACCTTATTTGCCATCATTCTCGAACAATACTGCCCTGTATTTCAGACCCTTTGCAGATGGAGTTCATTAGTCGAAATGACTAGACTAGAATGACTCATCTTTAACATCACTGCCTCTGAGATGCTTTCTTGCACTGTTTAATCCCAGGTAACCCTGAGCATTCTCATGTATCACTCAGGTTCTCGGAGGCAGACAACAGGATCCACTCTTAAGCAGGAAGGGATTAATTGAGGACACTAGGAAGCTTCCTGAGTTGTTGGAAAGGCTGGAGAAGGGGCTCCAGACTCGCTTTCTTAGAAGCAGTTCCTAGATACACACTATGGTCTGGTTCTGGTAAAGAAGCTAATTTGTGCCCCTGGTCCCAGGCAGCCCCTGGCTGCCTCTGCTGCCACCTGTACCACTGAATGAGTGCCTGGTACCCTTTCCTTTTCCTATATAACTCACTTCCAAATCCAGATCTTGTGTAGGTATGTCCAGTTGATGGTAATGAAGTCACAGGTTTATATTCCAGCAGCAAAGGAGAGTTGGAATGTTTTCATTTTTGATTTTACATTGAGAAGGCAGAATTCAAAGCTAGAACTAGAAATATAGCGAGAACTAGAAAAATATTTATTTAAAAGACGAGGAGGGGACAGAATAAATGACAGAATTATAGTGAGTCTCTCTTGTAAGCAATTCTTGCATTTCACTATCATTGTCTTTATACATGTGCTTTCCTTGCTAGATCAACCATGAACTTGCATTAAGGTGATGTCTTATTTCTGTATCCACAACCCTCTGGCACAGTGCCTGACATACCAGTTATTATTTGTTGATTGCTAAAAAAAATAGAGCTCTGAGAATTCCTTGTCTAAAACTTTTTGCATGGTTAATTGTATCAGATGTTTTAATCGAGTCTTGAAAGCTACAGCCTGTATCCTTTTAGGCTCTGAAAAGCAATAAAGCAAATCTTAAATAACTCAAGCTGCAGGCAACAGGACTGTACTATTTCAAATTTGGCCTCTAGGAGCAAAACTGTAGCTTCTTCCAGAGTGCTTGTATTCAGTGCCACCTCATACGTACTGTGCCATAATATGCAAAGTGTGTCCTTCAGCAAATGACAGATTATCTTTACTGTTCTTTCCCTACCCTGTCAGCCCTCTTCTCTTTTTAACTGTATCATACTTTATTGTCCTCCAAGGACTTTTACACCTTTATCTATTTAATGACCACAGTTATCCTATGTGGCTTTTATTTTCCACATGTATTAGTCTGGCCAGAGGTTGGTTATCTACAGCCCCTGGGCCAAAAGCAGCTTAAGCTTGTGTTTGTAAATAAAGTTTCATTTGAGGGTGCACCAAGTCATAGGCTTCCCAGGCGTCGCTAGTGGTAAAGAACCTCCCTGCCAGTGTAGGAGATGTAGGAGATACGGGTTCAATCTCTGGGTCAGGAAGATCTCCTGGAGGAGAGCTTGGCAACCCACTCTGGTATTTTTGCCTGGGAAATTCCATGGATAGAAGAGCCTGGTGTGGGCTACAGCCCATGGGGTCACAAAGAATTGGATGTGACCAAAGCAACTTAACACGCACACACACGCAACACTGTCTTAGTAAGTTTGGGCTGCTAGAACAGAATACCATAGGCTGAGTGTCTTAAATGACCAATTTATTTCTCACTGTCCTGGAAGCCGAGACATCCAAGATCACGACGCTGGCAGATTTGGTGTCTGGATTGCAGATGGTCACTTTCTTGCTCTATCCTCCCATGACAGAAAGAGAGAGAGCACTTTTTTTCTCTTTCTCTTCTTCTAAGTAAGGACATGAATCCCATTACGAGGGCTATGCCCTCACGACCTCATTTAAACCTTTTTACCTCCCTAAGGCCCCACCTCTAAATGCAGTCATATTTGGGATCAGAGCTTCAACATATGAATGTTAAAGATAGAAGGAAAAATTCGAATTTGTTTTCTAAAAGACAACTGTAGGGGCAATGTGGAGGTTATGGAAGAGAGATCAGTGGCTGCGAGACCAATTGGAAACCTTTTAGATAAAGTTCATCTGAAAGAAAGCAGCCTTGGAAGAGCAGTGACAGATGAAAGAGAAGGAGGGGTTGAATTCACAGGCAGAACTGATAGGATTTGGTGACCAATTGGATAAGAGGCATAAGAAGAGAGAAGAGTTGGAACTTCCCTAGTGGTTGAGTGGTTGAGACTCCATCCTTTTAATGCAGGGGGCACTGGTTCAGTCCCTGGTTAGGGAACTAAGGTCCTGTGTGCTATATGGTGTAACCTGAATAAATAAACAAAATAAAAAGATGTTTCAAAAGAGTTTAAAATGAGTTTAAGTTTTCTAATATAAAGAATGAATAGTATATTTAGAGTTTGTGTTTTGTTGAAATTTCTATTTCCTAAAGTTTCACCTTGTTTTTGGCCCTTGTGGTTCCCCAAGGCCCTTGATCTACATTAGGACTTTTCAGAATTTGTTTTTTTCTTTATTCAGTTCAGTTCATTTCAGTCGCTCAGTCGTGTCCGACTCTTTGCGACCCCATGATTCACAGCACGCCAGCCCTCCCTGTCCATCACCAACTCCCGGAGTTTACTCAAACTCATATCCATCGAGTCAGTGATGCCATCCAACTATCTCATCCTCTGTCATCCCCTCTCCTCCTGCCCCCAATCCCTCCCAGCATCAGGGTCTTTTCCAAAGAGTCAACTCTTTGCATAAGGTGGCCAAAGTATTGAAGTTTCAGCTTTAGCATCAGTCCTTTCAATGAACACCAGGACTGATCTCCTTCAGAATGGACTGGTTGGATCTGCTTGCAGTCCAAGGGGCTGTCAAGAGTCTTCTCCAACACCACAATTCAAAAGCATCAATTCTTCTGTGCTCAGCTTTCTCTTTATTAGATTGCCTTATTCCCCATTATGACTGCTTGATTTCTCCGTATTTCACAACTCAAATTCCTGAGAATACAAATCAGATTAACTTAGCTTGTCCTGGTTTGAGCAGTGTGTCTTATACCAGGTTACCTCATAGGTCATCTACTGGATGTGGTTACAGGGTCAGGAGCCCAACTTAGTACAGTTGACAATGGGGGTTGGGGAAGAAGACCAATGGCTTTCTTTGTAGAAGCTTTGAGTGAGGCAGATTTTTGAAGGAGGGGCCAAGAGTTCTGTAGCCCTTAAGATTATAATTAGGTTGGGTTGAGCTCAACTTATCCTTTCCTTTCTAAATCTCCTGTATCCATCATCATACATGGGACCATGTATGTTGGCCTGGAGGGTACAGTAGAAGGATGGGGAGAGTAAGGATATAAAGAAAGGATATAAAGGATATAAAGAAACCTTTCACTGAAATGACAGACACTGTGGTCCAGGGCCATATATATTAAAAATGAAAGGAGAAAAGATCATGGTCTGCAGAAGATCAAGTTACTGCAGAGAAAAGACATGGAAGAAGTCTTGGCTAGTGGGAGAGAAGGACTAAGCTAGCAAGGATATGCAATGGCACCCCACTCCCGTACTCTTGCCTGGAAAATCCCATGGATGGAGGAGCCTGGTGGGCTGCAGTNACGTTATTTTGTTCTGCCTTTGAGTTATATCTGAAAATTGGAATCTCTGTTTCCCCTTCATCCATTTTTCAGTTTGTCATTTTGAGCATTTAGATTAAAGAGTGATAATGCAGTCATCTTTTAACGTTGTTGAAGTTCGGAGTTTGTGCTGTAACACGCTCAAAACAGCAAAAGGTGCCTTGCAGGGTAATGAGCCTTATCTTCTTCACCCTCCTACTTGAGTACAAATTCCAGGAACAGGAGGTGAGTCTGGGAAATGTTGGGGGTGAAAACTGAAAACCGGGAGTTGGGCCAGAGTGAGGCCCAAGGCAGAGACAGGACCCATGTGGGTCAAAGTTGAGCCAGAGTACACAGGTCGGGCTCGAGGAGGCTGGAAACGGTACTGTTAATGAAGAGCAGCAGTGGCAGGCCAGCAAGGAGCCTCCATGTCTGTCCCTCAGGGCCCTGCCAGGTGAACTGCGTTAATATCCTGTTTTGAGAATAAAGAGCCTGGTCAGGTTTAGGGTAGCACTGAGGTGAGGAGCTCCAAGACCTTCTGTTCCAGGGCAGGGTGAGTTGGGAGCCCAGACTGGGGGGAAGCTGGAGGCAGGTTGGAGAACTGAGGGTGGGATCCTGTAGAAATGAGGGCACTCAGAGACGGCTTGAGCACAAGGCACAGGGCTCACGGTTCTCCAAGGACACCCCTCACTCTTTGGTGTTTACAAGCATGTGCCACAGATCTTACGGCCTTAAGATCGGCTGTGACCTCCTGTTAGGAAAGGGAGGTTCAGACTAGGGGCTGGGGTAAACTGAAGAAGAGTGCCTGAGAAAGAGGCGCGGCTGATGTGGACGGGTGTGGCGTCTGCTGAGTACTCCACAGATGTGAGTGGGAAGCATGGCGCAGCAGGGCCGCTCCTGGAGCACCCCCCACCACCAGCTTCCCGGACACCAGGGACTTAGAGAAACTGACCTGGGCCTGAATCTGACTGGGAGCCGGAGGAGTGCTGTGAAAGAACCGCAAGGCTCTTCTGCTGGTCTGTGCTTGGCAGAATTAGTTGTTCATTTGTCATCTGTGGAGTGTGTATCTGATGATGTGTTCTGAGAGCTAATTTTTAGCTTTCATGGGGAGAGCTCAAGAACTCATTGGATTGAGAAAAATGAATGAAGGAGCATGACTTACTGCATTGCCTATGCCTCTCGCTGGGCGCTCAGCAACTTCTCAGTCCCCTCGTGTCTACACAGAATGGAACCTCTGCTCCCAGCACCATTCAGGCACTGAAAACACGTTAGAGGGTGCCCTCTATCCTCCTGGCATGGTGAAGGGAGGAGAATAAAGGCAAAGTCCTGCCTGCAAACCCCCCATGTTGCCACATTTTGCATGACAGCAGACACCATTGCAAGAGTAACAGAGAGGGGACCTTCCTGGAGGGGGTGGCATGGCATGGAGCTCAAGCCCTGTGGGCCTCAACCTCAAGCCTTCAAAAAGCAGCCTTGCCCCAGAGGTCCCTTCTGCTCTTACCTCAGACTTCGCCCTCCTCCAGGCAGCCCTGACCACCTAGTGTTCCTTCCAGAAGTGGCCACCATCTGTAATTGTTACTTGACCCCAAGTCCCACAAAAGCAGAGACTACGACACTTTGTTCACCACTGCATCCCTAGTCCCTGGCATGGTCGTTGGCACACAGTAGGTGTTCACCCCATATTTGTGACTGGCAAGAGGGTATTGCCAGACCCTCAGTCATTGAGCTAGGAGTGCTCCAAGAGGTAGCCAGCCAGCTGGTGGCATTGACAGACTGTTCAATTAGAAATCCTGGAATTGTGATGGTCCCTCAGAGATCATCTGATCCTGTCTCCTCTCTTCCTCTTGTGTCTGAATGGATAACTTGAAGAAATGGCCAGGATTTATTGTGTGATGGCTACCCCCATCTAAAAGCACAGGTACAGCTGAAGGGACAGAAATGCAGGCAGAAAGACCCAGTCATTTCTGTCAGGGCAGGGCCAGTTCTTTGTGGCTCCCCTCGTGAGAGGAGGTGGAGGGAAGGTAGCCTCATCAGAGAGGGCCAGGACCTGATGGATTCAAACAAGACAGCCAAGGCCCACTCAGCCCACCTCTGCAGGCCTGTAATTAAGAAATTCCTGAAGGCTTATCTTTCAAGGCGGTTGAGAAAATCCTGGAGCCTTGGGCATCCTGGAGCAGCTTCAAGTGAAGCATTTGTCGCTGACTCTCTGCTCTTGCCTGGAGGGCCACCATCAGCAGCTTTTCTTTCTTGTCCAGTCAGCTTGGCACAGCTGGCTCACTCTTGGACCTGCTTCTCCAGGGTGTGGAGAGGGCAGTTGTCTTGGGCCTGCAGGGTCACAGGTTAAAGGGCATGAGCATTCTGAGGGTAAAATCAAGGTCATCTGTGGCCTTTCCTGAAACCTGCAGGGCTGGTTGGAAACAGACACATCACCTAAGATTGACCCGGTAAGCCTGGGCTCTGCACCCTCTCTCGCCTCAGCCTGAGGAAGTTTCTGGAAGGTGGGATCTGCCTCCTTTCGACTGCATGACTATAAGTGACTTTTCTTCTTCAAACCTGTTTCCTTTTCTGTAAAATCTCACTGCCTGGGACTGTCACAGGATTACATGAGGTGACATGTGGAGCTGTGAGCTCGCTGCCTAGCAGAGTATAGGTGTGCTCTATTATGATGCCGCCGCTGATGGAAAGCCTCTGTGCGGGCCTGTCACCGCGGGGCTTGCAGTCCAGATGGCCAGGGAGCTCAGCACACGCCTCTGTGACCTGCGTGGAGCAGGCTGCAGCTGCAGAGCATGGGGGCAGTGTCCGGAAGGGCCCTGGTGGCCCCCGAGTGGACCAGCCGGCAGGACCCTGTGGTGGGGCACTGGTGTCGCCCGTCTGCGGGTGCAGGCGATCTTGTCTCTGGGGTTTTCTAGGCAAGAGTAACTGGCGTGGGTTGCTGCTTCCTTCTGCAGTGTGTGCTTAGTGACTTAATTACTGCCTGGCTGTCCCAGGCTTGCTCCAGGCTGTTTTCCTACCAGTGTATTCAGAAAGGGTCCCAGGTGCCCAGCTCCACCCCGCATTTCCCACTCTCTCGGTGTGCCTGTCTGTTGAGTAAAGAACTGTCTTGCTGCTCTCATGGGCATCCCTCCAAGTCCCACGAGCATGAGGATCTCGCTCAGGCCATTAGTCCTGCCGACTTCCATGTCTCTCTGATGTTACCACTTCACACCTTTGCCCATCTCCCTCAGGGGCCTCTCTTTCATGTTGTATTAATATATAGAATTTCCTGGGATATTCCAGATATTAGTCCCTTGTCAACACTGACTACTTGCCAACTAGTAGTCAGCATCTGAATCTGTTAACTTTGTCCATGTTGTTGGTTTCAGAACAGAAAGCCTTAATTTGTGTGTGTGTGTGTGTGTGTGTGTGTGTGTGTGTACACTTACGGCTTTTACTTCTGAAATTTTGCTTAAGGGATCCTCTGCTGCCCTAAGTCACAAGGGTGTTTGTCTCCATTTTCTTCTAGTCTCTCTCTGGTTTAACATTTCACATTTTTATTGAGTGCCGAGACCCAGTGAGTGGAAGACAAAGGTCCATACTGTTAGGGCACAGTCAGAAGGTGTGTGGGGTTGTGTCCTAAGGGTTTTGGTCTGCACACAGGCAGAGGGGCTGGCTAGGGGAGAGCAGGGTGGTCTGGGGCACGTGTTGTGCATCGAGTCAGCAGTGAGACAGCCAAAAGCTTCCTTGGGCTCCTGGGGACGCCCAGACTCCACTGGGACTCTTTGTGGTACTGAGCCACGGGCGTGAAGGTCCGAGTCTCAGGGCTGAGGCAGCACAGGGTGGGAGAGCGTGAGCTCTGGGTTCTTCTGCCCCATATTCTCTCCTCACTCGGGCCGCTGGGTTCACCTGGAGCTTTGGTTGTAATCAGGTAATTTGTCTGGGAAATGGGCTTGATGGTCACCAACCAAAGAGAATGGTAAAAGGAGCAAAGTGGAAGATGTCTGTGACAGGACCCTGTAGGTTCCCTGACCTGTCAGCCCACAGTTCCCATGGTAACTGAGCCGACACTGGGGGTGGATGGGTGGCAGGAGCTGTGCACCCACGTTCACGTTCCCACGCATCTGCTTGGGATCCTGGGGGGTCTCACTGACCTGCTTCCAAATCCTCCAGCCTTCCTGTTTTCTTTGGCCCCCGTGTTCCACAGAAAGAAGCTGGCCAAGGTAAACCGGCTGTGAAGTCAGAGAAGCAAGCCTTCTCCAATGTCCTTGTGAGAGTCAGCTCCAGACTGTTTACACCCAGAGGAGGCATGAGGAACTGGTGCAACCTGTTTGAACCACCCTTCCCAGCACCCCTGTAATTACAAGCCCGCTGGGTTTCAGGCAGAGTCCACCGTCTCTGCTCTGATCCCCGATTATGCAGATGTTTCTGCCAACTCCAGCCTCAGACTCAGTTTAGCTGACCCAAACAAACCAAGGCTCATCTGACGCTGGGTTCTCAGGCCTGGGGGCAGAGGAGAGCCAGACACACAGGCAGCCCAGAGCCCAGTGGGGGCCTGTGGGTAGGAAGGGTAGAGTGGCTGAGATGCGCTTAGGACAGCAGGCAGGTCGGGTTTCCAGGGAGCCCCAGGCAGGACCAGGCGGTTGGGTGGAGGGAGGCGGGAGCGTGGTTTCTGGGGAGCTCTGGGCAGGAGGGATTCTGCTTCTTTGGCCTGGTAAGTCCAACCTGCAGGAACCACCACCTGCAGTGCCCGGGAGCTGAGTCCTGCTGCCTCTGTCTGCCCCCACCTGCCTCCTGGAGGACAGCATGGTTCCTTTCTCCTGCTTTCCTGCTCTGTTCCCCACTGCTGTGCCCCGGAGTCAGCAGGCTACTCAGACCTACCCTCCAGGGCTTCCCCCTCCCGCACCCCACCGTTCCCTGAGCACAACACTCCTCAGGATGATGGCCCGACCCTCAAGATTTCTCACTGTCTGACTGACCCCACCTCCCAGGCCACGCACTGCACCCAGCCCCCTGCTGAGTCTCTAGTCGTGCCCCTGCGTTCTGTGTCCCACGCGCAGGTTCTGATGAACTCTCAGGGCCAGGTCTCCGTGCTGTCAGACCATCTTCATTCTGTCACCACATTGCCCTCTTCTGTGTGGTCTGTGGAGGTGGAGACGGTGATACCTGATGAGTGTCCCTGTGTGTGGACTGAAGTGATAGGCTGTCTCCAGCCCACATGCAGCCTTTGCCCTGAGCAGAGGGCAGCAGGCAGATGTCGCAGGAGTGTCTGGGTGCCCGTTGTCATGAACACTCCCCTGTCCCCTTGGCCCCAGCCGTGGCAGCACTTAAACCTGAAACACATGCTTTCAGAAACATCCTTCTCATTCCTTGCTGCTTTTCAGATTTCTAGAGCTGTCATTTAAAGATGAACGGTATTTATATACGATATGTGCCAATGCGAAGGGCTGTACCTATGTGTACCTTGTTAAGAAATATCCTTTCCTTTTCCCTAAAGCTTTTCCTAAGGGTTTTGAAAAGCAAAGAGGTGGACAGGTTTTTTGGGGCCAATGTATTTTAATATTGATTGCCAATTTGAATATTGTTGGTAACAGTGAAATGAAATCCAGGTCTGCATCGTAGCTTCATGTCAGCTGTCAAGAATGTGGCGAGCTGTCACTGTCTTAGCTCTTTTTGCCACCAGTTCAGCAATGCCAAGTTTGTGTTTTGTTGGTTATGTTTTTCATACTGCTGTAAATTTCAAAATGACAGCAAGGCCCTATTTTAAGGGAAGTGAACATGTGAAGTCACTTCTGACTGGTTGTGAAATGCTTGCTTTCTCCTTCCTAAAAAGGGGCCGCTAAAGGATGGAGTTGGAAGCTCAGGTTCAGCTTCTGTGTCTTGGTGAGCTGCTGTTCCCCAGGATTCTGGTTCCCATGGGAGTGGGGCCATCTCAGCCTATCCAGAGCTCTGGCCTCAAAGACAGCTTTTCCTGAAGGGACCACAGTTCCCTGCTCTCCCGATGCCCGTCTCCATGTGTTCTGTCTTTTTGCAAGGTCTTCCTGCCGCTCCACTGTAGCCTCTTCTTCACCTGACTGTCTCAACACGAGATGGAGGAACTCAGGTTGTTTGAACTGTTCATAAGTCAGAGGTGCACGGCAGAGAGAGGACTGTGCCCTTTTCGGTGGAAGTCAGTACTAGCCTTCCATGTTCTCTAGGAACTTCCAGATCGACCCTAAACAGAGATGAAATATGAGAGTGCTCCGCCAGGCAGACACTTTTAGAAATTGCAAAACTGGAAAAAAGATGACTACGGTTTTTAAAGACAGTGGGAAGAAAGGGTTGCAAATACAGTAGATTATTTTTCTGTCTTATTTCCTGCAAGGGCTTCAGTATCAGCTACATGGTATCCTTTCTATGCAGCAGCTCTGAGAATGAAGCACAGGAAACACTTCAGTTTTTCACTCCACATTAGCCACTAATATTTTCTCAATTACTCTTCTATTATTTATAGTTTAGATAATCTAACTCTCCTCTCAGATGTGAAAAAAAGTAGTCAAGCCTTGCCTTGGCCCTTGTCAAAGCTGATAGAGTCTGAGCTTTGCCATCGAGCCCTGACCTGGAAGCATGTGGAAAACTCTCAGCAGCAGCCCAGCCTCTAGGGCTGCTACTGTGGAGTCCTGACAAACAGCGCAACTTCCTTGAGCCTTGGTGTCCTCATCTTAACATGGGGACAGTTATTGCTGCTCATTAAGGCAGAGGCAGTATTTGACGTGGAAAATACCTCCTGTGGTGCCTGACATGTGGTGGGTGCAGTAGGTGGGAAATAGTATTTGTTGCTCTAATTGCAAAGTAATAATAATCCAGCATATGGTGACATCAAGGCAGTAGACACCTGAGAACCTGATAATTCCAGTAATGCTCCAAAGGTCTTTAGCCAGGGATCTATAATGTTAATTATAAAATCACTTTAATCGGTGCTACTAAAAAATTCTTTCTATTGTTGTTTTTCATCTTTCTAGTTAGACATTCCCTACTTTGGGAAGCTGTCCCTGTCCCACAGTCTGTGAGATCCCCCTTGGGTGCCCTCAGCCCCTCACTTCCCTCCCGCAGAACCCTTCTCACGCTGGTCTGCTTCCCTGCCTGGCCCAGGGGCCCTGCAGAAGCTCCGAATCGGTTTCGTTTGCTCCTGCCAGTGGTAGCTTGTCATCTAACAATGCAGGGGGCCTTTGACGTGGGAGGGGGCGCAAGCGCTCAAAAGCCGGCCAGCGTGCAGGTCTGGCGCTCACAGCACAGCGTGGCTCTGTCTCCTAGGTCGGGAACTACAAGCGGACGGTGCGGCGGATCGACGACGGCCACCGCCTGTGCACCGACCTCATGAACTGCCTGCACGAGCGGGCGCGCATTGAGAAGGCGTATGCGCAGCAGCTCACCGAATGGGCCCGGCGCTGGAGGCAGCTTGTGGACAAGGGTAGGGAGGCCACCGTGGGGCGTCTGGGGCAAACCGTCCACCCTCTCTGAGCCAGTTTCCTCTCTTGGAAGATCAGGGCAGGAGTTTGTCTCACAGTCTGGGAGCTGTGCTTTTCTCCCAGCAGCACAGGCCAAGTGAGCTTTCCTCCCCCTTCCTGGGGACACAGGACTCCTGTCCTCCAGCAGCACCCGAGCCTCCCGTGGCAGTCCTTGTTAGCAAAGGACGCACCGCGCTTGCCGAGTTAACTCAGAGCAGCTCCTTCGGGGCCCAGACTCAGGTAGCCTCCTGTCCAGTCAAGGGCCTTGCTGCTCAGCACCATGGTTTCTGGCACCAAGCCTGCTTATTTGTAAGTTCGGCCAAGTAGCCAGTCAGGCAAGACTCAATGGTGACATCCGGCAAAATTGAACTGCTCTCCTACATTGCAGACAGATTCTTTACCGACTGAGCCACCAGGGAAACCCATTATATGATGCAGGTTTTACCTCCCCTCTGTCCCTCGCAAAACAGACGGCTCTAGAGCTCAGTGACAGTGCTCCCGTGGATGTGTGGATGGCATTCAGAGCGTGCTTCCCAGCAGTAGAGGGGGAGCTTCAGTGACCACAGGATTTCCTGGGAAAGAAGTAGGTTAGTGGGCATTTCTCAGGGTGGGTTTGGAGGGGCTGACCAGGGGAAGCTAGGCCAGACGAGGGGCCCCCAGGCAACAGGGGTCTAGACTCACTCCGTGTCTTTCCCCGGATGCTGACATGGGTGACCTGGGGAGCAGAGGATAGCGCCCTGGTGCAGAGCGGGTGGCCGTGCGTGGGTGAGGCGTGGCTGGGGTGGGCTGGCTCCTCCAGGAAGCAGTGGCTGTCGTTATTTTATTTCCACTTGCCTGAGTCCCTCCCTCAGGATCCAGCTGTCAGCAGCGTCCATACTGCTTACTCAGAGCCTGAGGTGCACAAAGTACTCTTATTTCCGCCGTTATGGGTCCTGGTCCCCTCGGCAGGACCAGGAGCTGCTCATCTTGTAGACGTGAGAAGCCAGAGGTCCTGAGGGGCTAACAGTTACTCACGCACACACACCGTGTTTCTCTTGTCATTATCCACTCCAGCAGTCACTGTCCTGTGAGGGCAGGCCCTGTGTCCTCCCGTTCCATTCTCAGCTTCTGTCACAGCCCATCTCTCTGTCACCTCAGGCCAACTACACCCTCAGCAAAATGACAGGTCAGATTAGGAGTTTGCTTCCTGAGAACAGTGACTGAGGCGACCCAGGCAACCCTCCCCGCTGTCTGGAGAGCTCCATCCAGGCCAGAGCCAGCCAGATTCCTTTCTCTTCTCCTTCCCCAGCCCGGGGCTTCCATTCTGCTGAGGGTTCAGGCCTTCATTCCACAAGCTGTTTCCAGGGCCCAGCTCCTCGTGGAGGGAATGGGCCTCAGGAGAAGGTATGGTCCCACACAGGGGAAGCCAGGAGCCAGCAGGAGCCTGAGGGGTGGGCTCAGACTGGCCTGGCAGAGAGGTCAGTTCACTTCAGAATGCTCTCCTTCTCTAGCCAGCCTCAAGCAAATCAAAACTTCCAAGATGGAGAAACTTCATCTTGGAGTTTTTCAAGAGCTCAGTGTCTACAAAAAGGAAATCTGTGTAATCCCCCAGTTTCCCTAACAAAAGGAAACAGATCCAGCTTCAGTTCTTTATTCTCTTCTTGATCCCAGGAACTGAAAAAGGAATAGCACTAAAAAAAATATCTGANTACAAAAAGGAAATCTGTGTAATCCCCCAGTTTCCCTAACAAAAGGAAACAGATCCAGCTTCAGTTCTTTATTCTCTTCTTGATCCCAGGAACTGAAAAAGGAATAGCACTAAAAAATATATCTGAAACAGCCAAAAGGAAGTCTCCCAGCCAGGCCGTCAGACTGCCAGCCTCAAACCCCATCCTAAGTGCTGAGGGGGGCTCACAGAGGGAATCCCCTCCCAGGGCCTGTTTGGGCCCCACAGTGCCGAGTGACCCACCAGCTTCTCTCCTGTGCCAGGGCCCCAGTATGGGACGGTGGAGAAGGCCTGGGTGGCCGTCATGACCGAGGCGGAGAAGGTGAGCGAGCTGCACCTGGAGGTGAAGGCCTCGCTGATGAATGAGGACTTCGAGAAGATCAAGAACTGGCAGAAGGACGCCTTCCACAAGCAGATGATGGGAGGCTTCAAGGAGACCAAGGAAGCCGAGGATGGCTTTCGGAAGGCGCAGAAGCCCTGGGCCAAGAAGCTGAAAGAGGTGCANAGCTATGGTTTTTCCAGTAGTCATGTATGGATGTGAGAGTTGGACTATAAAGAAAGCTGAATGGTGAAAAATTGATGCTTTTGAACTGTGGTGTTGGAGAAGACTCTTGAGAGTCCCTTGGACAGCAAGGAGATCCAACAAGTTCATCCTAAAGGAAATCAATCCTGAACGTTCATTGGAAATACTGATGCTGAAGCTGAAACTCCAATACTTGGGCCATCTGACGCAAAGAACTGATTCATTGGAAACTACCCTGATGCTGGGAAAGATTGAAGGCAGGAGGAGAAGGGGACGACAGAGGATGAGATGGTTGGATGGCATCACCAACTTGATGGACGTGAGTTTGAGCAAGCTCCAGGAGTTGGTGATGGACAGGGGAGCCTGGCGTGCTGCAGTCCACGGGGTTGCAAAGGGTCAAACACAACTGAGTGACTGAACTGAACTGAATGGCTAAGGAAGGATAGTTAATTTTTTACGTTAAAATATATTCTAAAACAAATTTGACTGTATTTATCTAAATTATAGATGAATTAATGTGAAAAATTTTAATCATTATACAGAGGAAACAGAAAATATGCAACATATTCACGATGGCATTAATAAGTCACTAAATCCAAGAACTTTGCAGGACCAACTGATAGTCTTAACTACCAACCTTCTTTTCCTTCCCTTTGCTTTCTTTGACTTCTACAACATACAATGCCCTGATTTTTCACCCCACTTTGGTTGCTACTTCTCCAATTCCTTTGTAAGATTATACTCCTCCAAAAGTCATTATACATTTGAGTTCCTCAGAGCCCATTCTTTCTCTACACTGTCTCCCAAGGTATTCACATCTATACCCACAGCTCCAATTACCACCTCTACTCAAGCGACTCAAATTTAACTCTAGCCCAGCCATTTCTTTCCTATTAGTATAGGTCAAGATCGTTGAAAGAGACAGGTGGCACAACCAAATGTACCATAATTAACGAGACTGTAGTCACATGATCATTTGCAGAGGGCTTAGGGAAAACAGTAGAGAATCTATGGTCCAGCATCTCAGGGAACTTTTCCTGCCTAGACTTTCAGTAGGAGATGGAAGTGATTAATGGATTACAAAGAGAAAAAAACCAGGAAGGGATGGGAGGAAGAAGAGCAGGAGAAGCAGGAGGCAAAGGAGGGGGGTTTGAAGGAGTCAAGATGGAAAGAGTATGAGAGGGGAAAGGGGGAGAGATGATGCAGGATATGGATGATACAAACACTCAGCCTTCACTCTTCTTCCTAACCTGCCTATCCCTCCCCTTGACTGAATGCAACTAGAAGCCAGAGCACGTGGGAGCCATGTGCCAGGGATACATGGAATCTTGACTCCTCTCACATGGGTCAGAGTCTCTGGACATGCATCAGAGTAGAGATGGGTAGAGATTGGCTCTAGATGGAGAGGCAGAAGAGATTTATTCACCTCCTACTTGGCTTCTTCTCTAGGACATGCAGGGGTATTTAAATTTAACACGTCCAAGATTAAACTCATGAACTGCCCACTCCACAAGCTCTCAAGAACAAAACTAATAAAAAACAAACTGACCCTCTTTCAGTGCTTTCTGACTCATCAAAGGGTATCAAGGTCAGGTCTGTATCTCATAACAGTGTAGGAATGGATTGGATTGGGGCAAGAGTAGGTGCAGATAGATTACTGAGGAGGCTATTCCATTAGTCCAGGCAGAAGTGATGCTAGAACAAACCAGAGAACTTTTGGAAATGATGAACACAAGTAGGTAGATTGAAGTAATAGGTTGAAGAGATGTTTAGAAAGCAAAATTGTTAAGACTTGTTATTAGAATGGATGTTGGAGGTAAAAGTAATGTGGTTCTCAAGATGACACCTTCAGTGACATCCCATGGATCTTATGAAGGAGACACAACTCCTTGACGTGGACTATTGGCCCTGTATGGTCAGCATCCGCCACCCCCGACCCTTCCACCTTCATCTTGCACCAGGCCCTTCTCAGGATGTGGACTCTGTTTACATTCTTTCAGTCCTTCCGGTTTCCTGTGCTTGCCCCTGAGCTGGACCTTTGCACCTGCTCTTTCCACTGCCTGTAATGCTCTTACCCAACTACCTAATTCCTCTTTATCATTCTGAGCTCAGTCACCACTTCCCCAGGAAAGCTTCCCTGACTTCCCTAACTCTAGTCCTCTTTTGAAACCTCTCCTCTACTGTGTCCTTCCCTTCATAGCACCTATCCATTAATACTTACTTGCATTTATGTGGCTTTTCAGTTAATTTCTAATATATACCAATGCCCCACCAGCATATGAACTCCAGGAGGACAGGGACTGTGTCTTTCTTGACTCACAATAGTCTTATTGTCTCTAATAATGCCTGGCACCTTGTAGTTCACACACAATGACACATATGCACACTCTTTAATGAATGAATAAAAGTAAAAGCAATGGAATATATCATTAAAAAAACCACTGATGGATTAATAGATTTAAATTATATTCTTACCGATATTAAACAAAAGTAAAGAATAAATTATAAGCATAAACTTGGAGATATATTCACAATGTAAAGAAAGATAAGACTATATTCTCAGTAGAGTCCTTGCCACATCAGCAATACAGATGCTAAAAATACCCAACAAGAATTGACAAAAATGAAATAAAAAATAGCAGCAACAACAACAAAACTCCATAAAACAAAAAGGGTTATGATAAACTTTCACTGAAGAAATGGAAACTCCAAATAAAAGTAACCTAAAAAGTAAGGAAATACTATCTCATGGAACCAAAAGGAGAGGATGGCTTCTTTCAGGACCGTGAGATGGTACCCAACAGTCACTGGGGGGCGGGGGGCAACATGTTTTCTTGTTCACATTCATCAGAAGAGAAATGGGGTCTCTTTGCTAACAATACAATATAAGCCCTTCTCCTTAGCTTCACTGAGTCAGTTTAGGACAAAGCTCAATCAATTCTGCTATCAGAGGAATGCCATATTCTGATTTTGAACCATTCGCTAGCAAGAGAGATTGGATTTTCACGTTTGGTTTGTGTTAATTGAGACCCATTCCTGGCACTGGGGTCAATTCCAGAAACCACAAAGTTGCTGAGGAATCAAATACAAAGCTCACTGATATTGGCCACAACCATAGGGGGAAGCTTTTCAGTCAACCTTAGGAGTGAAGCAGATACAAGAAAACAAGGACAGCAGGGAGGTGTCATTGTTCAACTTGCAAACTTCAAGTCTGCTTAAACTTTACAAAATTACCATTCATTTAAAACAGCTTAAAAATTGATTTACTCTTTCTGGAGGGCAACTTGGCAATATATGAAAAACCTTGAAAACACTTATGACAGATTTTGGAAAGCACGCATGTGTGTAGAAATAAGACAGAAACACACAAAAATGTTCCTGTGGTCATTACTGNGCTTAAAAATTGATTTACTCTTTCTGGAGGGCAACTTGGCAATATATGAAAAACCTTGAAAACACTTATGACAGATTTTGGAAAGCACGCATGTGTGTAGAAATAAGACAGAAACACACAAAAATGTTCCTGTGGTCATTACTGGCTGGCAGGTTTATGGGTAATTTTTATTTTCTTTTCAATATTTTCCAAATATTCTTTAACAAGCCTAATTTTGTTTATTCAAACACAAAGAACATGAAGGAACCTGTTATTTCAGAACATGGACCACTTTCAGTCAGAAATATCCTCTGAAAGCTTAAGCAGTGGGAAAAGCAGTGGCGAGGTGTCATTGTTCTCTTAAGGGGATGAAAAGAAAACAATAATCTATCTGAATCAAAGATTCCAGGTTACAGAATCCAGAGGGGAAGAAAAAGAACAAGTCATAAAATCCTGCAGAAAGATATGTAGCTATCTACACAACATTTAGCACAAAGTTTA
Organism: Neotragus pygmaeus; assembly: GCA_006410875.1. NCBI lineage: Eukaryota > Metazoa > Chordata > Mammalia > Artiodactyla > Bovidae > Neotragus > Neotragus pygmaeus. The sequence continues at coordinate 20,969 of SJYV01041397.1, read as the reverse complement.
TTCTAATTCATGCTCTAATTCAGCTCCGTAGGTACCTGGCTAGAGGCCTCCGTGAGTAAACAGTTAAAGCCACATGACCAGACTGAGCTGGGTCTACTGTCACTCTTGCTGACAAGAACAGGTAGGAAAGTTTTAAAAACATGAGCCCAGGAAAACATCTGAACTCACTTTTAAGTGAAGAGTCTGAACACTTGGGATTAAGGAATGTGTGTTACTGAACTGGGACTTCCAACAGATCTTTAACCATGAGTATCAGTGACAATATTCTTTCTCCAGATTTAATTTGATCATTTTCCCCATTTTTCCCAGACCACCCGTTTGATTCTCCACCTTTCTGAGTAACCTTAGACAAGTCATTTAACCTCTGCTGTAGCCTTTCAGAGAGAGGCTCTGTCATGGACTTCCCTCTATCTAAACATCTCCAGGGCTTCCTTGAAATGAAAGATCGGGAAAATCTATAAATTTAGCATAGCCTTCAGGAGAAGGAAATGGCAGCCCACTCCAGTACTCTTGCCTGGAAAATCCCATGGACAGAGGAGCATGGGAGGCTATAGTCCACGGGGTCGCAAAGAGTCGGACACGACTGAGCGACTTCACTTTCAGGCTAATACTACTGTATTTTTACACCGTCCTTGTTTTAAGGGCTTACAAACAGACCTTTCACCTAGATAAGAAGGGAGTATTTGCCAGCATCAGATCCTATCCCATCAGTCTCCCAGCAATTACGGCAATCCAGCAGCTCAGCCTGTGCCTACATGGGCCGTGAATGCACATGTGAAGACAGCAGAGAGGCAGGAAATGGGGTTAGGTTGATTTCCATCTATTAGCAGCGGCTTAAACTGGCATGCTGGGCAGCTCCGTCTCCCATTGGCCACAGCTGCTATGAACAGCAGGATGAGGCTTGACCTATATCTGTCTGGTGGAAGGCAAACCCTGAATTTGCTTGTAGCAAACTTCAGTGTTCCAGAACGCCAAGTTTCCCTTGTGCTTGACCACATACAATGTTTTTATCAGGAACCGTGATATCCTCCACCTGCGGGGAACTTAACATCTGCGGGGTCCCCCCTCCACCTCACTTCTTTTGCTTTCTTTCTCACTGCCTCTCTCCCTCCCGTTGCCCTGTGACCACTTTCGTCCCCCTGCATCTGTGTCATCCTCTGGCGGGGAGAGGTTGTGACGGTCACAGCTGTGCTCCTTCGAGCAATCACGGTCACACGGGCCCTTCTCTGCCTGCCCCAGTTTCCATGTGACCAAGTGTGCCCACCCCTGGCACTGGCAGTCATTACCCAGGTTAGCATGGCCTCATGCCTGCATGTGCCCTTCTGGGGCCATCGAGAGTTTCAGAATGTGTCAATCGCTAATACCACTGCAGCTGTAGACAGAAATACAGAAGCATGTCCAAAACATGGGTCCTAAACTTCCTACACAGTAAATGTTTAATAGTTTTTGAAGACCAGATAATTTCAAGATAGCATGCGAGTGTTTGGACATTGGTTTCCCCAGGTTTGAGAATAAGCTGCTTGACCTTGCACTGAGGGAGTCACCACGCAAACATGGCAAAGCCCCTTTCCTTTGTCTTGGGTCTCAGTCAATATGGCTGTTGTTTCAGTCTCAGTCAGCACGTGTGTGTATTTATTTACACTGACATCACGATGAGAAACTTAACCTACTCGGTTCTGCCGTCACACTAAAGTGTCAGGGCACTCAGGCTTTTATTTATAATGCAGAAACGGCTCTCCATTACCTATTCTCATTTCTTCACTGGGGCCCTGTAGGAACAGAAAAGAAGCCCAGATGATGGAAAATTATTCCAGCAACTCAGGTCCCCATGTACACAAGCCACATCACTGTAATTTGAGATGGGAAAGACCTATTAAGTCATCCCACTGATTCTCTGAGGGCATGTGGTGGTTTTTTCCCTCTCCAATATGCTGATCTACTTTTTAGTGCCTTTTCCAATTGTAAATGGCACAGGTGATGGGGCTTCTGTGCCTTCCTAGGGGACAGCGCAGCTCAGCCTATAATAGGCCTCTCCATCAGGGCATGAGATCTGCTCAGCCACGTAAATCATCTTTGTTTTGACTTTCATTTCCACCCCTCCTCCTGCCGTCCCCTTGGACCACACTAAATTATTCCTCTCTGTCCCTTGTATTTACACCCTTCAAGTTCTTGTGGCCAATGAGCCAGTCCCTCTTAGCCAGAGCCAGTGGTCATGCTGGGAGACTTATCTCTTTCATCTTCCCTCTGAAGGCAGTCCCTTCAGGCTGATCAATCAAGTTTGTTGCTCTTAGATGAATGCCAATTGGTTTCTCAATAATTTGCCTCATTTCTTTGTCACTCTGGCTGCTCAGGAAAATCCCCTTTGTCTGTCTCTGTTGTTGCAAAATAAGATGATGGAAGTAGAATCTCTGCTTACAGCAAACAGAGCGGACCTCTTCAGCCACCAGGCATCCTCCTGCCCCCAGGACACTGCGTCACCGAGTCCCTTATCTTTTACTCTCTTGCTTGGGTGTGGAGCTAGTGTGTTAATAGGACTTCAATGTGTTTGTAGAGACAGGAAGAGGTAATGTGTATTTCATCCAACCAGCTTTCCTTGTGGCATATTTAGTTAATGCCCATTAACTGTTTAAATCATAGTTTGCTGCCCATCTCAATCCTCGGTTGGAAAAGCTTCCTTGGACTCCCTCGAGGGAAAGCTAGCCTCCTCTTTTCCATTAATGCTCCCATGTTTCCTGATTATTAAAGAGGACGACATAGCCACACTGGACACCTTTGCCAGAGGGGGTGTTCCCCTGCTATAAGAGGGACAGACCTTGAACAAACAGAATGTCGCTGCCAACCAGGAAATTTGGGGAGTGGATTTTGTGGTGCTAGGGTCAACAGTGTTCCAACCTGTCCCCTAATTCCCCTGAGTGCTAAAGTATCACATTTAATAAGGTCTTTCCTACTGTGCTCAACGTTCATATGTCTGCAACAATAATAACTGGCTCAATGTTTTATGATCTGTTTTCATCCAATTACTACTGGATTAGCCCTGGGATTTCTTTGGAGGGAATGATGCTGAAGCTGAAACTCCAGTACTTTGGCCACCTCATGCGAAGAGTTGACTCATTGGAAAAGACGCTGATGCTGGGAGGGATTGGGGGCAGGAGGAGAAGGGAAAGACAGAGGATGAGATGGCTGAATGGCATCACGGAATCGATGGACGTGAGTCTGAGTGAACTCCGGGAGTTGGTGATGGACAGGAAGGCCTGGCGTGCTGCGATTCACGGGGTTGCAAAGAGTCGGACACGACTGAGCGACTGAACTGAACTGAACAGTCACTAGAGGAGGAAATGGCACCACATTCCATTATTCTTGCCTGGAGAATCCCATGAACAGAGGAGCCTGGTGGGTTAAAGTCCATGGGGTCAAAGGGAGTTGGACATGAATGAGTGAGCATGCACACACTTAACAGTCACAACCACCTTGTAAGAAAGAAATTATCTTCTTTATTTTACCAGGGAGGAAACTGAGGCTTAGAGAAGTTCCACTGCCCAATTTCACAAATACTCAGTTAATTCTCCTTTTCATTTCCTTTTGTCCTTCTCCTGAAATCATTGGAAAATATGCTCCATGAACAATATGTGAAAAGGCACTAACTGCATACAGGTTCCTAAAATCACTCGGGCTCCGGTCATTGCATAATATTTCTCTGTGCTCTTAGTTGGCAAAAACAGAGTGACTAGACGTCATTCACAGTTCAATAGGAGTCCTATGGTTTTTCCGCAGTATAACTCAGTTGTTATTTGATGACAGAGTATATTAAAATTTATGACAGAGGCTGCTATCTCCTTCTAAACAACAATGTAATGTTATTAGGAATGAGCTAAAAGTGAGCTTATCTCTTCAAATACCAGTTCAGACCCTGAGGGGATCTGTTTTTCCTGCAAAGTTGACAAAATTATATACACCTAAGATAAAAGAAGAAAGAACTATATATGCCAATACATGTTTATTGCATGATTTGAAGAAACAAAGGACCTGAATAATATTGACTTTTTTGAGTAATTTAGAAAGCAGAAATATAATTTTCTACCAAATAGGTGGTAAAGGAGGCACAGTATCCTAAAACTGTGCTAACAGCTAGGAAAAAGAGGGCATGGACTGCATCATTAATTTTCAGATAGTGCTTATCAATATTTTTAATTTGGCAAAAATGGGATTACAGTAGAAGAAAGACCCATGCTGAAAGAGTTTTATGCCATAAGGGATGGAAGCAACATCCAAACTGTCAGAAATTTGAACAAAATCCACATCAAGAAATGTATGCTGTTAAGTAAACTGCTTCTTTCTGTAGCCTGGCCAGAGAAAGCAAATTGCATGTGCACATATAAACTGTCAACACACAGAAACACGCAAAAATCTCTGTCTCTATCAAAATGGGAGGCAACATTATTCCTTCTCTATCAGTGTTAAGATAGAAGGCAGAATTATTCTTTCTGCATCAGCTCCTGGGCCCTCCCTGTCTCATGTGTAATGAACTCTAAATTGTACTTTGTGGCTAGACTTGTAACTTTGTTGCAAGAAATTACTAAGCCAATGCACCCTTGAAGATATACCCATGATGATTCCAGCTGTGTTTCTTCATACCCAGTACTTAATGGTAAAAAAGAAAACCCTTATTGCTTAAAAAAAAAAAAAAAGTACTACAAATGCAATACATGTTTACTATGATGAAGTTTAAAAATACGAGAGAGAAAAAAAAAACAAACCCGATAGTTTTTATTTAGAAGTAACCAATTCTGACACACCCTCCTACTGCCTTATCTACATAGCTATATATAATATGTGTATATATTCATCTTTTTTAAAACAGTGAGATATTGGTTTTAATCTTCAATAATACTTCTCTTTTCCTTTAACTTAAGATCTCTGAAGCTCTTACGGGAAAGCTAATGCTGTTTTGAACTGATCTAAATAGGGTGAAAAATGCTTTAATTAAAAGTTTTTAGTAATATATCTACCTCATAGGACTTCAATGAGATTTGAAATCTTTTAAAAGTACAAGACACCTTCTACAGCCAAACTTTGGATAAATACCTAGAAAACACATCACACCTATTTTTCCGCTCAGTAAGAGTCTATACAAACCTTTCCGTGGATTTCATTGTGTATCAGTGACCTGCAACACAATACAAAGGGACTGGCATTGTCTAAACCCAGCTTTGGGAATTAAGGGAAGGGGGCAGGAGTTTGATATCAGACCTAAAGGACTGATGTCAATATCAGGCTCGTTTCTTTGCCCTCCTACCTCCCCTGACCATGCACATCATCTTTGCTCCCAAGAACAGAGCTTCTCAGGAGTGTTTTTTAAAAAAACATTTCCAGCTTATTCTTAAGTCTCAAATACTGAAACATCTATGAAGTCCTTAGAACCCCAGACAGAGTTTTGACTTTTTACACTGTATTGAAAATTGGATTCCATCAAATCTAAGACACTATTAAGTTGTACCATTATTTTAAAGTGATGCTAAGAAAAAAGATGCTGCCAATTACATTATGACATGCCATTAATTTCACATTTGATGCAATTTCAGAGATGTTGCTTGGAAGGAAAGCTCTGACAAACCTAGACAGTGTATTAAAAAGTAGAGACATCACTTTGCCTACAAAAGAGTATAGTCAAAGCTATATTTTTACCAGTAGTCATGTAGAGATATGAGAATTGGTCCATAAAGAAGGCAGAGCACCAAACAATTGATGCTTTCAAATTGCAGTGCTGGAGAAGACTCTTGAGAGTCCCTTGGACTGCAAGATCAAACCAGTCAATCCTGAAGGGAATCAACCCTGAAGATTCATTGGAAGAACTGATGCTGAAGCTCCAATACTTTGGCCACATGATATGAAAAGCCAATTCATTGGAAAAGACTCTGTCTGATCCTGGGAAAGATGGAAGGCAAAAGGAGAAGAGGGTGACAGAGGATGAGATGGTTAGACAACATCGCTCACTCAATGGACATGAATCTGAGAAAACTCCAGGAGGCAGTGGAGGACAGGGAAGCCTGGCATGCTACAGTCCACGGGGTCGCAAGGAATTGGGCATGGCTTAGCAGCTGAATGACAATAACACACAGTGCATAGAGATTGTTCAGTCACATACCGTGAACAGACTTTTAGTGCCTACTACATATTAGGTTATGTACAGAAAATTTTAAATTAGAATAGATATCTTTGACATTTCATTTGTTTATTTTTTTTGGATTGAAATCAAAGCAAAATGTTCATATTTTAACGTTTATATTTCCATAGAGAATACTCATTTTTCCAGACCTAACTTTATGGTCTCAGAGTGGGAGCAGAGGCCATCCATATGGTCGTGAGTCTCTTTATCTCTTTGTAATGTATCCTCAGAGACAACAAAACTTTAAGTTAGACCTCTTTTCAGTTCAAGAAGCATGTCTGGGTTCTTTCAGCTTCAAGATTCCAGCTAGTCACTTAATTCAGTTTTTTAAAAAATTCACCAGGTTTTGAAAAATGCAGATGTATTCCAATCTATATTTATCATATATTCTGCTTGGCCAGTTTAATTACCAGATTTAATACTTAAAGAGAGTGAAACTCAGGCCACTTAGCTGATTTGTCCCTCAGCATTCAGGGAGGTTCTTTTTTGTCTAGGTAAGTCTGTCCGAGGCTCTTTTAATCTTACAGACCCAAATACGTTCTTTCAGTGGCCTAAGATATCTCTTCTCTTGAGCGTCCCTGGTGGGACAGTTGGTAAAGAAATCTCCTGCAATGCAGGAGACCTGGATTTGATTCTTGGAAGATCCCCTAAAGAAGGAAATGGCAACCTATTCCAGTATTCTTGCCTGGACAGAGGAGACTGGCAGGCTACAGTCCATGGGGTCACAAGAATTAGACACAACTGAGCGACTAAACCACCGCTACCAAAGCTTCTGTAATCAAAGTCCATATTTCCATCTTCTTTTAAATCATTCGGCCCCATGTTGGCAGCTGCTTTCTAGTATCCAAATCTAGAATCATGTGGTTTCCCCTTAGGGAGAGAAAGAGGCATTCCCTATTTATACAGAAGAGTAATTTGCTACCTGGGATATAAACACAGAGCCACTAGCCCGTCAAATGCGAATCTGCTGAGACAGTAAGGGAACAACTTTGTATTGCTCCCAGCCTTTCCTCTTTTGAGTTTTACCTTTTCTCCTCTTCTTGCTTTAAAATGATTATATTTAAACCACAAGACAGAAATAGAAACATTAAAAATATTTAAAATGTGAAATTTTGATGGAGTTTTAAAAAGGCATATTTTAAGGAAATATACATACCGGTGATCTTTGGTGCAATAAGTTTACCAGCTGTGTACTGAAGGATAATGGTCTATTTGAGCCCCCTCTCTCCCATTAGGCTGCTCTCTGGGGCCACAAATAAACCCGTTAGCTAGAAAACAAGCTGAAGGAGGCTGAGCAAAGATTTATATCACCTAGGGCAAACTTTTTCCTGAAAAGGCAGAAAAATCCCCAATAACTGTGAGGAAGGTGGACTCCAGAAGGCATTAATTAGCAACGGTCCTGAAGGGAAACTTCCAAGGGAATTCAGAGAAGAGAGAGACTAAGGGCTGAGACAGGAAGGGGCAGGACTGATATGTGTGGCATAGGCCTTAATTGCTTTTTGGAAGTGGTTGAATTGGGCAAAGACATCCTTATTCTTCAATGAACAGAAACATTTTTCTCCAGGTCATCTGGATTCTTTGCTCCCCTAAATAAATACTTCTGGATCCAATCTGAGTGGGAGGCAAAGAAATCTAGTTGTTTAAAAATCCCACTCATATTGCTGAGCTGCTTTCTTATTGATTATAATTGTATCTTTCATTTATAACCTCAGTAAGTAACTGAGGTTCTAATTGTTGGTCTTGAAATGTGATGCCAGACCCAAGCTATATTCCTTGAGATCACATTTAGAAATGTAACTGCTAAAACGGTTTCCCTCAAAAATTGTAGGACGGTTAACCATTCCAATTTTATCTAACACAGATGATTAAAATACATTTAAGCAAGTGTGTGTGTGTCTGCTACAGACTGAATGTTTGTGTCCTGGCAAAAGTCATATGTTGAAATCTTAACCCCCAATGTGTGACAGTATTAGGGGGTAAGTTTTTTTGGGGGGGAGGGGGGTGGTTAGGTCCTTAGTGTGAAGCTCTCAGGAATGGCCCTTGGGCTCTTACAAAAAGGACCCCAGAGAGCTTTCTGGGCCCTTTCACACTGTGAGAAGATGACTCTATAAATGAGGAAGCAGAGCCTCACCAAGATGCCGCATCTGTTGGCACCTAGATTGTGAACTTCCCTGCCTCCGGAACTGTGAGAAATAAACATTTGTTGTTTGAGCCACTCGGTCTATGGTATTCTTGTTACGGCAGTCTGAATGAAGATAGCTTCCAAATGGGATGATGATATCTTCAAAAAAGAATATTAGATGTCTTTTTGTTTGTATTATATAATAAAGGGCAGATCTAAATTCAAAACTGGTTTTAATCACAAATAAAAACTGTCAATGCAGGTTCAAATAATATTGTAGCTATCAAGTGCTGATGTTTTCTTTGCATTTCAACTATTTCTGGAAATATAAACATAAGCAGTATGATTAAAGAAAAATGAAATTATCTCATGGCTTCATTTCCTGTTTTTATTACTCATTAAAACTTTGATAAGTGTGGTGAATAAAATGTACTACATAATTACAATGTGCCAGAGATTCCTTTGGACACAGCCTACATTAATTGTAAGGTGTTTTTAAATGAAATATGTGTGCCAGGTAATAGATATGGACTTCTAAGATCAACAATCATCTTCCTCTGTGAATTCTTCAGTTCCTTAGCTTAGAACACAAAAACCAAGATAGCCAGCTTTTATTGAGTGCTTAATATGTGCCAGGCACTGTGCTAGGAGCTTTAGAAGTATCATCTTGCCGAACTCTGAGAACTCTGTGAGCTAGGTGTGATTATTATCTCCATTTTACACATACGGTACCATAAGCTTAACTCATGTGCCTTGTGAGTTTTAGGCAGGGAACTAAACTCTGGAAGTTCTAAGTAATAACTTTAGCATAATAAGAAATTACTTGAAGGATCAATTTTATTTGCAGTGATGAGAACACAGTTTGCTGCCACCAATGGGCTTGATGGTATGTAATAAATATCCCTTCAGTTCAGTTCAGTCGCTCAGTCGTGTCTGACTCTTTGCGACCCCATGAATCGCAGCACGCCAGGCCTCCCTGTCCATCACCATCCCCCTGAGTTCACTTAGACTCACGTCCATTGAGTCCGTGATGCCATCCAGCCATCTCATCCTTGGTCGTCCCCTTCTCCTCCTGCCCCCAATCCCTCCCAGCATCAAAGTCTTTTCCAATGAGTCAACTCTTCGCATGAGGTGGCCAAAGTACTGGAGTTTCAGCTTCAGCATCATTCCTTCCAAAGAAATCCCAGGGCTGATCTCCTTCAGAATGGACTGGTTGCATCTCCTTGCAGTCCAAGGGACTCTCAGTAGTCTTCTCCAACACCACAGTTCAAAAGCATCAATTCTTCGGCNAGTTTCAGCTTCAGCATCATTCCTTCCAAAGAAATCCCAGGGCTGATCTCCTTCAGAATGGACTGGTTGCATCTCCTTGCAGTCCAAGGGACTCTCAGTAGTCTTCTCCAACACCACAGTTCAAAAGCATCAATTCTTCGGCTCTCTACCTTCTTCACAGCCCAACCCTCACATCCATACATGATCCATATGCATAATTCCCGATATATTGTTTTATCTCTAAATTTTAAGATGTTTGCAGAAAGTCATGTTTGTGGTGGAGGGGGTACTGCTGTGCACAGGCACATGTGTGGTGGTAAAGCATTCTTTCTAGTAATACGTGCAAAACCTAATTTTTTCTACACATAGAAAACTGTCAAGCTACCCAGATATGAAAATAAAAGCCATCAGTTATGCCAGGGAACCACTGTTAACATTTTGGTATATATTCTCTCAGTTGCTTTTATCCATGTATATATAAAAACATATTGAAATTCAATTGGAAACATACTTTATAGCTTGGTTTGATTTTACTGATTTTTAAAAATTTATTTGATAATTGTATATCAAAATGTTTTCTTACAATCATTAAAATTTCCTCTATATAATTTTAAACACAGAATCCCATTGCATGGTTATACTTTAATAACTAGACCAAGTCCTTATTGTTGAACATGTAAGTATAGGTGGAAAAACTTTAAATATAAATTCCTAAAGTCTTCCCCACATTATGGGTCTTAGATTTTTCATGATTATAAAAGCATTGAACCAAATTTCTATACATCTTAATTTTAATCTAAAACTACAAAGTTAAAGGCAACTTCAGAGGAATTTAGTCAATTTTCCTACTTCTACATAGGAATATATCACTATCTCAAATATATCTTTCTAGAAACTATCTTGAATTTAATGAGGGAAGTATAATATTATGGAGACTTGGTGTCAGGAGCACAGGCTTTGACCCTGGACCAAATATTAAATAAAGGACTCTAACCTTTCACTTGGACTTTATTACTCTCATTTACTTTCAGTTTCTATGAGGATTCCACTGCAGGGTTTTTGAAAGATTCCATGAGATAATGTATATAGAGTGTCCTGCACAGTGTAGATGCTGAATATATGCTAGATCATTTTATTTACCCTGCATTTCTCAAATCTGTAAGATGTCCTCGCATTTTTCTACAATTCAAGTAAACACACACCAATATTGCTGAAGATCATTACTAAGTCCTGGAAACTGGTTTGACGTTTTCTAGAGTCTACTCTCATAATTCTTAAATATTCAGACCTTCCTAAATTGCAAGACACCAAGTTGTACAGGATATATTGCCATTGGTCTGGCCAGTGACACTGATGGTGGGAAATTTCACCATTCTTTGTATACTGTCTCACTGCCATTATAGGAAGAACTCACTGAATTCTTAAGAGATTCTGCTGTTGTTCACTCGGGTTCCATTTATAGGCCAGCATGACAAGGATAACTGCTTGCCTGTGTTGTACTTATTTCTTGATACTGATTCTTCCTCTTGCTTAGAAGCAGTTCCTTGTTTCAAGTTACTTTCATTCATTTGGGTCTGTTTTCCAATGTCAGACTATTTGGTTTTAATCGTATGGCCATGTCATCTGCACATGTACTATAATCTATTCTTAAGTTGCTGATTGCATTTAGAGCAAATGAGTTAATCTGCACCCTCACAGTTCAACAAGAAGCCATTTATCCATCTATGCAGTGGAGTAGGGACACAGAAATAAAGCCTGCCTCTTTTGGAAGCAGTTTTCTTTTTAATGTGAGTCCAGTAGCTGAAAGTTTTTCTAGCCTTACATGTTTGAGTAGATTTTGGTATGTCATCTGTGTGGATTAGGAGTCTGTAGGCTTTGGCTGTGAAAGCTGTAATTACCAATGTTTGAAAGACATCTGTGAGGGTGAGGATAAGGAGAAGATAAGCCAAAAGCAAGATATATAATTACCACACCCTGTCTTCTTAGCAGGAACTCGGGGTGTGTAAAGCAAATTAGGACCTTGTAGACAGCCCTTTTCCTATCAGGGTGCATCATCAGGTTGCTTGGCAAGTAGGTAATCAATCTCTCAGGCAGGAAGTGTCCGCTCTCACACACACAATCAGCTGATAGGTCCTTCAAAGATCAGGGGTGGAAAAGATCCATGCTTCTCTATTATTTACTCAACATACCCCTGACTCTCTTCCTATACAGGCAGTTTTTATACAGAGGAAAGAACACTGGACCTGCAGTCAGGAGAGCTGATTTCCAGTTCTGAATCTCTCATGATCCCAGCCAAGGCTTCAAGCCTCAATTTTCCCATCTGTAAAATGGAAATCATATAACTACTTCACACAAGTATTGCATATAAAAAGGTCCTACTTATGAAAGGGCTTTAAAAACACTATGAAATTTCTAGAAAAGAAAAAATCATGGAGAATCATACCATTTCTTCAGAATACTGAATATTTGTTTTGGTTTTCATTTCTAGTTGAATACTGAGCATATATGTTTTTGATATTTATGAGTTTGTTGAATGCCCAGCTCCACTATGAATAGCTATGACTGGGAAATATTGAGAGAAATTACAAGATGTCTTGTTATTGATAATTAAAGGAACTAATTCTTTCAAAGGTAAAGGTAGCTTAGACCTGACTCACAATTCTCTACTCAGACTGGTTTTTCTTAGGTTTTCTTGAAGGAAAACTCCTTAAAAGTTTTGCAAGAATAAGTGAGGTGAGATTGGCCCTTGAGTAAGGAAAGGGGACAGCTAAAGCCTAAAGCCTCTTTCTCAGAAACAAATTTAAGTGCCTTGTTTATTTTCATGTGATTAAGTGACATGTGTATAAATACCTTATTGAGTAATGGTGCTGTGGCAAAACTGAAGTTTATGTAGGACACTGCTCCACCCAAGGTGAGTGATTAGAGCAGGTCTGTAATCCAAATCTCCGTGGGCTTCTCCACTCAACCCTCTGAGTAAGCAGTCCTAGGAAGGAAGAACAGTGTGGCCCACGTGGCATGGCTGAAGGTGGGAATACAAGGGCAGGAGAAGCCTGTCTGAATGAATGAAGGAAGTGTGAAGGGTGGCAGGGAGACTAACAACTGAAAATCGATTCTGACTATTGATGTCAGTCTATTGAGTTAATGCAAATTAAGGTGGCATGAGATTTGTTTTTTAAAAAGCCCTTTCCTCATGCAGTGTCATAATAACCATCTTATTTTAAATGTAGCCAAGAAAGGCTGTGTTTGCTCATGTGATCCAGTTTCCACACTTCCCACACCTGGGGAAGTATCAGCTAATATTGATTTAGCACTAATTTATACCTGATGGTCAGAGTCAACTAGGAGAGAGGAAAACTGGTACAAATTAGTGAGGCCCTGTGGTCCCTGAAAGTGGTCTGAGACTCGAATGTTGTATATCAATACAAATCACCCTTTCTGGGAGGGAATGGAAAAAATATTTTAAGCAGATCTGAATCTGTTCTTAATGGCTCTACTGCTGTCGGGCTAAAGATCTCCTTTAAGAATGCTAGGAATGGGTAAGGTCAAGTTACAGTCTTAGATTTTTATTATGTTTAGCTTATTAATTTGGGAGCTAAGCAAACTAGAAGCAGAACAGGCTTTAAAATACCTGACTTGTTACTGTATTATGAGTAATCACTGTTAGCTGGTTCATTCCATTTACCTTTTCCTCAGTGAAATTCTCTATAATAAAGAAATATCCATAAACTACTCTTATATTTAAATACTGGTGTAGATTATTCAGAACCATAGAATTAGATACCTATCCTTTGAAGACTGTGTTATTTGTGTAATTTCCATAAACTGATGTCAGTTATCAACATTTCCTTGAATTATATTTTGCTAAACACTAATATTTAGGGCCTGTGATTAAATTTGGGGAACTTTTATTCATTTCTAATCGACAGTTTCCCCAATTTTCCTAATCATATACATCACTCAGGGAACTTGTAAAAAACTATACACTCCTACCCCTCCTGCTCCCAGACCTGCCAAATTTAGACTCTACAGGGAACAAGGCTGAAATCTATTTGTTAGGAAGGTCCCAAGAATGCCTCATGAGCTATATGTTTGGAAAATAGCTGTGCCTTGTTGTATTCCTGATGATGTTAGAACTCTTCACACCCCGATATTCCCTTTTGCCTACCCCGCTCCTCAGTGACTGTAGGCTTTTTTTCCATTCTACCCCACCTAAGAGATAAGGCACATTCCCACCAACCACTGTGGCCCTCAGCAATGAGTTCCCACTGCAGTGGTGGTGGATAGCACCAACCATCTTGGGTAGGGAGGTGATGGAGCAAAGGGATAGAAGTGGAGTCTGGAAAAGTCTTCCCAGAGATTCCCCTTGACAACCAGTCGTAGAATACATTGCTACCTCCTCAGATGGCCATGTTCAACCTCCCTTTGTGCTAAATAGAATTCTTCTTTCCCTTCACTCTCTTATCTTCCCTTCATCCTGTAATGGAAGGGAAAACACTATTCTATTTTTGTCAGACTTCTGCTGTTGTTCAAATCCTCTACTGCCTCATAGAAACTAAATCTCTTAATCTTTCTCGTTCAAACTTTTTCTCTTTTGGCTTCCATTAGCCCATCAGTAGACGTTTCTTCCCTATTCTTTTTAAACTAAAGCTTTTTATACTTGTTTGGACTCCAGTGAACCCCAAGATCTCATTTTACTTCATGCCCTATGTTTATTGTCAAATTTCTCAGAAAGAGAATTCTATATTAGTTGCATTCATCTTCTCACCATTCTCGTCAGCCCAACTGTACCCTGGCTTCTGCAGAGCCACATTTTATCGACGCTGCTGGTGTGAATATTACCAGTGATGAGAGCCAATGATTTTTGCTTAGCCCCTAACATTCTTCTCCATCTAACAGCTTTTGACATTGCTGATCATTGCATCCTTTAAAAAAACACTAATCAATTAGTGATCATGGAATTGTAAGGACAGAATCTTATTCAAATAATTGCAACAATAAGGGGCAGGGTAATTTAAGACCACAGAAACTCTTAGAGAAAGTGTAATATCACTGCACCAAGCTTAGTATTAGAAACCAGAAACCTATCATGCATGCTAAGTCACTTCAGTCGTGTCTGACTCTTTGTGACCCCATGGACTATAGCCCTCCTGCAGTCTACATGGACTATAGACCCATGGACTATAGGCTCCTCTGGCCTTGGGATTCTCTAGGCAAGGACACTGGGGTGGACTGCCATGCTCTCCTCCAGGAAACCTATCAGTAAGCAATAAAGTTTTAACGAAGAATTCTTGGGCACCTGCTGTATTCTAGGCACTGCTAGGTGTCAAGTGACCAAGTAGTGAATAGAAGAGACAAGACCTCTGCCTTTAGACACTTTACAATCTAGTGGAGAAGGCAATGGCACCCACTCCAGTACTCTTGCCTGGAAAATCCCATGGACGGAGGAGCCTGGTAGGCTGCGGTCCATGGGGTCGCTAAGAGTCGGACACGACTGAGCGACTTCACTTTCACTTTTCACTTTCATGCATTGGAGAAGGAAATTGAAACCTACTCCAGTGTTCTTGCCTGGAGAATCCCAGGGAAGGAGGAGCCTGGTGGATTGCCGTCTATGGGGTCACATAGAGTCGGACACGACTGAAGTGACTTAGCAGCAGCAGGGAAGGCTTATATCAACAGGTAAACAAATCCGTATTTACACCGTGTAATGAGCTCTACAGATGAAACAAACTGACCTCGTGATACATTATTATAGGTTATTACTCGTAGGTGGGAACTCAGAAAGGACACTCTACAGACATGGCAGTTAAGCAGATCTGAAGACTGTGAGGGAGCCAGTCAGAGAAGCTGAGAAACAGGATTGTGGAAGGAGTGTTTTAGGCTGAGGACACATGTGTGAAGATCCTGCAGGGGTGTTTCAGGGGAAATGAAAGAAGGCCACTGTGGCTGGAACCTGAAGGCTGCGGGGAGAATAGAGCAATGTGAGGTTGGAGAAGGAGGCAGACCTTTAAAGCTATTTGAAGGAATTTGGATCTCAGTGCAAAGTAATTGGAAGACATCAAACAGATTTAAGTAGGAAATAAGAGGGTCCAATGTATTTCCAAGTTTACCCTGACTAATTAGCAGAAAACAGATTAAAGATGGCAAGGGTAGAAGGTAGACCAGTTGGCAGCTACAACAATAACTCAGATAAGAGACAATGGCAGTTTGGATTAAGGTGGTAGCAGAGGAGATGGATAGACCTGGATGAATTAGATGTCTATTCATGAGGAGCAAATAAAAGGTCCAGCTGATGGGTTAAGAGTTGGGGAAGGAAGGAAAGTGGAAAAAAAAAAAAATCAGGAATGTTGCCTAGGTAGTCTTGCTTAGAGTAACTGAGTGGATGGTGATACCACATACTGAAGTCGGGGAAAAATGAAGATAGGGAGGGGAGGAAAGGGATACAGAAATTTAGAGTTTTAGTTCTTTTTCAGATTTGTTAATTTCATATATTCATGGAGACTTGACATGTCATACAGGCAAATGAATAACTGGAAACAGAATTTGGAGGAAATGTCTACACTGTGGAGATAAATTTGGGAGTTTGTTACCATTTTATAGTATTTAAAGCTATGGAAAGGACACAGATTACCAAGAAGGTGAGTTCATAGAGAAGAAAACAGAGAATGGAGCCCAGGTTTTAGAGGCCATTAGAGGAGGAAAGCTTCCCTGGTGGCTCAGAGGTTAAAGCATCTGCCTGCAATGAGGGAGACCTGGGTTCAATGCCTGGGTCGGGAAGATCCCCTGGAGAAGGAAATGGCAACTCACTCCAGTATTCTTGCCTGAAGAATCCCATGGACGGAGGAGCCTCGTGGGCTACAGTCCAGGGGGTCACAAAGAGTCGGACATGACTGAGCGACTTCACACACACACAGAAGAGGAAAAATCCCTGAAGGTCACTAACAGCAGTGGTTAGAGAAGTAGGAGACAGATCAGCCGACAGAAGCAATTTTTTGAAAAAAAGTTGAACCTGACCAACAGCATTGAAAACTGCTAAAAGTTGGAGTAGGAGGCTAAGGTTCAAGGAACACCCATTGGGCCTGGCATTATGGAGGCTGCTGACACCACTAATTAGCAGTTTCCACTGGCATGGTGGGAGTGAAAGTCTGAGTCGAGTAGATTGAAGAGCAAATCCGAGTTAACTTGCCGACATCTTTCTCAAGAATGGTTATTGTGAAGGAATCAGAGAATTAGTACTATAGATGGAAAAGGACAGCATAAGAATCTTTTTTTTTTTTTTTTAATGTTGGGATAGAGCATATTCATACCTAGTGGATGGAGTGAAATGGCAACCCACTCCAATATTTCATGGACAGAGCAGCCTGGTGGGCTGCAGTCATGGGGTTGCAAAGAGCTGGACACAACTGAGCAAACATGCGTACATGTTCAGGATAATCAAGAAGCTGATGATTTACAAGAGGAAGGGGATTACTGAAGAAACAAAGCCCCTAAGAAGGAAAGAGGGGAAGGGATTTAAATCACAAGTAGAGGAATGGGTTTTGACAGGAGAGGAGAAAATATCACTTGAAATAGAAAGGAAGGAGAGATGAGTCTGGTCCAAGTACCAAGAGATTTGATGGTTGTATTTGGGGTAGGCAGGTGTGGGGATGGTTTTAGATTGAACAAGTCATTATGGGAAAGTAAACGTCCTCTCAGTCTCTCTCTCAGGTCACCTGTTCTCATTTCTGTTTTCTGCAAGTCACTTCATCCTTTTCTTTCAGAAGTCAGGTTTCCTCCCCTTCTCCATTTCTGTGAAAGAAGATGGCCACCCCAGGCACAAGTTTCTGTGATCACTCAGTTCATGCCCTTAATAGAATAACATTGTATTTCTTAATTCCAAATTTCCAGGGGAGAAAATTTGATTGGTCCAGCTATGGTCAGTTATCGAACTCAGGTCAAGCCAACCATGGCCAGAAGCACAAGGTCACTGTGTACAAACACAGCTGTCAGGCCTAAGCCCTCTCTGTGTTGGGGGAGCACTAGTTTTTAGAGAAGGGGTTGTGAGCTCCCAGATCCCCAGAGGCATCTACCAAACATCCTCGGAGACCCTAAACTCTAATTAAGAAGTGCTTCCTAGTTTTATTTTCTTTGGTTTATTTGTTTACATATCCTCCTCCACTAATGCATAATTTCCCCAAATTTTGTCCTTAATCCTCTTTTTCTTTACTGCCGTACTTTTTTCCCTTGCCAGCTTCATTTGTGTCCATGGCTTCAACTACAAAATGTGCATGGATAACCTCTCCCCAACCCCAAACCAAACCTCTTTCTTCTCAACTATCATTTAAAAACTGTCTTTAAGAACTCTAAAGTATTCTCCCCTTGCCTTGTATTGATATGAGATGATGAATATTAGCTAAACTAGTTACTGTAATCATTTCATAACATAGGCAAGTCAAGTCTTGATGCTATTTATAAGTTTAAACTTATACAGTGCTGTACGTCAATTATATCTCAATAATACAAAGGAAAAAACTGTCTCCCCATGAATATCCTCTGGTTCCCTTATTTATAACTGAACTCATTATTTTTGCCCAACCCTACTCCTTCTCTTGGCTCCCTGTTCCTATTAAAGCCACAACTATCCTTTTAGGCATCCAAGTCTGAAACTTCAGAGCTGTCTGGCCTCCCACTTTCAAGGTCCATCAGCTGAGAAGGAGTATCACTTGCACCTTTCCCCCTCTGCATGTCCTCTCTCACTCCTCTCACTCCCCTAACTCCTGTTACCTTAACTTCCACGGACTCTTCTCAAAGTCTACTATCATCTTCCAGTTTGCAGTCTCCATCCAAATTGTAGACTCTTCTTGCATTCATCTTCATAACGCCTAGCTCCTTTCATGTCTCTCCCCACCCCCAATTCAAGAATCTTCAACAGCTCCCCCTGCAAACTCAATAAAGTGCAACCTCCATGACATGTCATGACATGTCATCAACAGACCAAGCCTTATCTTCAATCAGTCGAGGGAGGCTGCTCGATCATCTCCTAACACATCCTCTGTTTTCCTAGTGACAAGACTTCTTCACACTCTTTCCTGAAGCAGTTCCTCAGAAGTGATCTTTCCCTCCCATTACTTCGATTTCCTTTCTCTGCATTGCTCCTATGGAAGCCATGCTAGTTTAGACATCGTTTCTCCTTTATCTGTAGAAATATCCTCTGATGGATTTCAGTTTACTGAAGTGTGAGAACAGGTGCAGCCCTTACCGAGTATACAACAGTATCTTACTTTGAAGGTATTTAATAAGTAACTTGATGAGGAGTTACTAAGGCCTGATGCTAATATTATTGCTATTAAATCCTCATACAGGCTTATTAAATATATTAATATGAACCTTTTCAACAGGATACTGGGGAGGCCACTGGAAATCATGTGTTACAAAAATATTTTTAATAATTAAAAACATTTCTCTAGTCAAGCACTGCTGATGAATTGATGGCACTTTAACAACAGTCATTCAACACACTTATGTGATAAAAAGTAAACTTCAGCCACACAGGAGGAAATTAATCAATGACAAATTTTAATTACTCTAAACTCTCATTAAAAAAATAGTACTGTGATAATCAAGTACAGTCTCTTCATAGAATCACAACTGCTCTCATATATTGTTGACACTGTGTTTGGAATTAAAACAAATGAAATGTCACAGGAAAGAGAGAATATTTCCAGTTTCTTGGTCCCAAAGTCTATTTAGACTCTGAATGTGCTGGGTTTGTAGAATATAATCTGTTAGTTAAATGACAAAATCCTACTTACGTATACCAGCTTAGGGGATGTGCCCCTGGCATCGTAGTTGGTGACAGGAACTGCTGTGAAGATGAAAGCTGAAAAACTGGTGGTCCTCATTACTATTTTCTATCCAGGTAATAATAGTTGCATCCTTTACTCTTTTGATATTTACCAGTTAAAAAAGAAAATATCCCTGATTTTTATTGCTTCTTCTGAACTTTTTAAAACCAAAGCATAAGGGAAAATCCCTTGACATTAGTCTTAGCAAGGATTTTATGGATCTGACACCCAAAGCACCGCAACAAAACAAAATGAACAAGTGAAACTACATCAGACTAGAAGGCGTGCTACACAGCACAAGAAACAGTCAACAAAATGAAAAGTCAACCTATATCATGGGAGAAATACTTGCAAATAACATTTCAATGAGGATTAATACTGCAAATATATAAGCAACTCATATGAAAGCAAAGAAAGAAAGAAAAACATAACAAATGATCCACTTAAAAATGGGCAAAGGATCTGAGTAGAGATTTTTTTCTGAAGAAGATATTCAAATGGTCAACAGGTACATGAAAAGGTGTTCAACATCACTAATCAGAGAAATGCAAATTACAACCACACTGAGCTACCACCTCGCTATTAAAATGGGTATTATGAAAAAGACGAGCAATAATAAGTACTGAGGAGGATATAAAGACATAGGAACCCTTGTGCACTGTTGATGGGACTGTAAATTGATGCAGCCACTACATTACATGTTACTAAAAAACTTAAAAATAGAACTATAATATGATCTAGCAATCCCACTTCTGGGTATGGCTGAAGGGAAATGAAATCAATCTCTCCAAGAGATATGTGTACTTCCATGTTTGCACTATTTACAGCAGCCAAGATATGAAAATAACCTCAGTGTCCATCAGTGAATGAACGGATAACAAATGTGACATATATACACAAAGGAGTATTATTCAATCATAAAAAGAATGAAATTCTGTCATTTGTGACCACCCAGATGAACCTTGAAGGCGTTATAAGTAAAGTAAGTCAGATGGAAAGAGACAAATACTATATGATCTCACTTATATCTGGAATCTAGAAAAAAAAAAAATCCAAACTTGTATAAATAGAGAACAGGCGCAGGGGCTGGAGAGTGGGGGCAGTGGGTGAAGATGGTCAAAGGTACAGACTTCCAGGTATAAGATGAATACATTCTGGGGACATAATGTGAGGTATAGTGGTTATTTTTTAACAATACTAAATTGAATATTTAAAAGTTGCTAAGAGAATAGATTTTGAAAGTTCTCATCATAAAAAAGTTTGTAACTATGTGAGGTGATGGATATGTTAACAAACCTTATGATGTTATTTTCCACTAAGTAGCAAATCGCTACATATCTTAAACTTACACAATCTTTCATGTCAATTACACCTCAATAAAGCTGGGGGGAAAGAAACAAAGTAAGATGATTATTATTTTCATGAAATGTTCCTTTCTGCTTAAATATATGTATTTTTCAGTTCCCTCACACAGGCCTCTTGAGAATAACTGCTCCCAATAGAGAGATAGAACTAATTACATATCAGCAGATGTCATTCTCTAACTGATCCTCCTCAACTGGCCTCTGTCAATTTCAGTTGGTTATTTTTTTTT
>SJYV01041394.1:0-17313 GCA_006410875.1 Neotragus pygmaeus | reverse complement strand
TTATTTCCAGCTTCTGAAATAACAGTGCCTCACACTTAGCAAATGATGTGTTTAAGTTTTTGCCTCATAGTTGAGTTGTGGCTATTCGGACAACCTAGCCTACATTGGAGACAGTTGTGTTCCTTACACATGACGTGCTGGGAGTTTCCTTGTGTTAATAAAGAGGAAAGACACAATTGCTGTTTGCTCATTTGTGGTCAAAGGACTGTTATTCTAGCCCCTCTGATAAGCTCTGAAGAAGGTGGGCCTTGGATGTGAGTGCTGTCTGGCAGCTCCTCAACTGGCTTACCCAAAGGGCTGCATGTCTGTATCAGGCAGGTGAAGATCTCCCCCAGGAATCCAAGAGGCTGTGTGACCTGATTCCATGCAGAGAAAACGGACTTGTTGCCCAGTAGTGCTCTACACCTCTGAAGTCAGTCCAGGCACAGCCAGGAAGGCCAAAGGCTTGGTGAACAGGAGTTGGCTTGGCTAGATCTGAGATGCCAGAGGCTTGTTTCAGTTTGGGAAAATCAAGTCCTCTGCTATATGCTGCCTGATAACCCAAGCTACTTCTATTAGGCTGGTGGTAGTCTTAGTCCTGGAAGAGCCTTATTGTGAGATGTTTTCCTTCCGTCAGATATCTCAGCCTCCTGGCCCCACGTCCTTCTCCTTGCCCGACGACTGGGACAACAGAGTCTCCTATTTACACTCTCCCTTCTCCACTGGTCGGAGCTGTATCCCCCTCCATGGTCTGTATTGATTATCATCATCATGATCATTGTTGTTATTTTGAGGGCTTGAATAGTAACAAGTGATATTGCAGTAGTTTTTTGTTGTAGATAATCTGGAATCATTAAAAAAATGACTTTATTCTTAATATGTGGGATATGTGTTACTGTGTACTTGAAAGGTGGGAGGAGAATCCTATTTAAAGGTTTGTAAGTGCAAAAGAAACAGAAAGGAAAGCTTTATATCCACTGCTTTCAGGGAGGAGAGGGTTCATCCCATGTCAGCTGATGGTTAAACAGCAGGTGATACAGTCAGATGCTCAGTCACAGGTTCACTTGTTGCTTCATTACTCAGGAGACTTGAGGGGGTCTTCGAGACCCTGCTTCTCTTCTGTCCCTCCTAAGGGTGACTGTCCCCCGGGAGCTCGGGCTGGAGCCCCGGCCCGTGCAGAGCGCCCGGCCCTGAGATGGCTGTCCAGGCAGAGGCATCTCTCCTGCGTCAGCGCTAGACTCGGTCTCATTTGGGCCTGTTGGACTGTGGCTCTAGGCACAGGAAGGGGCTTCACTTGACGTGGGGAGGGTGGCAGTCGGGTGGGTGGTCCTCCTCTGCTCGTGTCACAAGGAGTGTCCCCGTGATCTGCTCTGGTCTTGACAGGTATCAGCCCAGAAGTGAATGAGCTGCTGATGGAGGCCCAGCTGCTCCAGGTGTCCCTTCCTGAAATTCAGGAGCTCTACCAGACATTACTCGCAAAGCCGAGCCCTGCACAGCAGGCTGACCGCAGCTCTTCAGTGAGACCCGGCAGTGAGAAGGTGGGCTTTGGGGTTTGGCGTCACCCTTCTCGATAGCACAGGGACGAGAAGCTGTCTTTGATCCAGGAAAGGATGCAGGCGACGGCTGGGCTCGCAACCTGGATTCTGATACTGGTTTTTAAACCGCTGTGTGAAAAGTTTTTCTTTTTCATGAGGTACTTCTCATCATTTCCATGGGATAATAGCTAGAAACAGGATTATTCTTGTGTAAGAGAAATCCTGTGAGATGAAAATGTAAGTATAGCTGGAAAGGCTTTCATTCTCGAGAGTCAACGTGTAACAGATGCTGTAACTCTTCTAAACGGAACCTGACAGCTGTTGGTAGGACCAGGTGACTAGACCAAGAGGGCCCGTTTTTGTTGGGCTTTGTTCTTTTTGGCTGCACCACAGGATCTTAATTCCTTGACCAGGATTCAAACCTGTGCCCCCTGAATTAGAAGTAGGGCGTCCTAACCTCTGGAGCTTCCGGGAAGTCCCAGGGGGACCTGTTTCAAGTGCTAACTTACTTAAAGGTCCTGTTTCTCAGCAGCGTAAGATGCTGCTGCTCCTGCATCCTGTTAACGAAATCGCTGACCCCTGAGGATATAGTCGAAGCAGGAAGATAGCATAAGGGTAGACCCTGGCATTTAGGATTGATTTTATCGTTTCAATACCAAATAGTGTAGCACATTACCAACTGTGTTCAGTTAAAAGCACCTTTTTCCTCTAAGGGGCGGAGATGTCCTTTACAAAGGACGGTATCGGCCTGGTTTCTTAGCCATCTGTCGGTCAGCACCTCCCAAGAAGCTCTGTGGATGTCAGGCATTTGCTCATGTGTTTGGCATCTCCCACCTCCCGGCACTGCTGGGCTGGTGTGAGACAGTTCACGTTGGTGACACTTTCGTTCTCCAGTGTTTGATGGGCTGAATGGCGAAGTTAGGTGGTCCTGTGGGGTGGGGTGGGCGAGGCTGGGAGCGGGGACAGCCTGTCTTGGTTTCGTGGGGCGCACCTGTTGCTCATGCCTGTGGGTGTTGACACGGCAGCTTTAGTGAGAGGCAAGCCGTGCCCTAAACTGGGCTTGCCGTCTTCCTCCCAGAGTGACAGCTGCCGAGGGAAGCGAGACGGAGCCAGCGGCCTCGAGAGCAAGCTGAAGAGACACCTGGAAAGAGAAGGCCTCTCCAGTGAGCGGTGGGATCGAATCACCAAAATGCGGGCCCCCAAAAAGAAGAGAATCAAACTGAGCCACCCCAAGGACACGGACAGTCTCAAGTTAGAGAGAGAGTGTAGCTATGAGTTGGCCCCCTCTGCCGACACGCAGTCCCTCCCCTCAGACTTGTCCTCCTCGGAGCAGGAGGACTCTGAGGACGAGGACGCCATCTGCCCGGCCGTGAGCTGCCTGCAGCCAGAAGGAGACGAGGTCAGTGAGGTTTGGGCCGTGGAGGACGTGTGTTCCCTTAGCTCAGCCCTGTGAGCACAGCCCGCCCGGCCGGGTCTCTCTCCTGCTTGGCTGCCTTGAGCCCGTCTGAGCGGGGCGCTCGCCCTCCCCAACTGGGGTCTCTACTCTCACAGCGCTCCTGGGTCTCCTCCCTTTTCTCGAAGAAACTCTTCCTCTGCCCTTTCCTTTCCTGCTCCTCCGGCTCTCGCCTCCCGGCGCTCAGAAGGTGGGGGGGTGCTGCTGTCGTCCCTTTGCTTACTTGTCACGGGGCGGCCTGTCCTCGCCCCGTGCAGCCACCGCGTGGAGAACAGCTCAGCGTGCTCGCCTGGGCTGCCGTGCCGGAGGTCCCGTGTGGGGCAGTGGCTGCCCCGGCCGCTGGGCCTCTTCGCCCCTGAAAACCCCGTCTCCCCGCTCTCTGTAACCAGGTGGACTGGGTCCAGTGTGACGGCAGCTGCAGCCGGTGGTTCCATCAGGTCTGTGTTGGTGTCTCTCCCGAGACGGCCGAGGAGGAGGACTACGTGTGCGTGCGCTGTGCGGAGACGGACACGCCGGGCCGGAGATAAAACCCGCAGAGCCCTCCTCCGTCAGGGCTTGGCCCGGGGACTCCCACTTTCTCAGCAAAGCTGCAGGACTGGCATTCAAACCAGCCTGTGAACGGTGCTATTTCTATTCCTTACGGGATCATTTTTCCAGAACTCTTTGAAAAAAAGAAAAACCGACAAAAATTTTTTGACACTTTTTGTATTTTTTTCCTTAAGAGCTGTTTGTGGTTGTTGAGGTTTGAAACGCTGACTGTTTTTGCAGGGGTTCCCACCAGTTTGGAAGGATTGGCGCTTGCACCTTCTCATGTACAGCATAAAATCTTACCTCTTCCTGGGGTTTACCGGCTGAGTCCAACTCGGTTTCAGTGCCCAGAAGGGCCCAGTAAATCCTCATTTGAGGAATTTCTCTCTCGTTTACTCTGTTACCATATTGGGGAGCTTAAGTTTTTCACTTTTGAAGTTTTTGTTTGTTTTCTTTATCCACTTTTGTTTTCCTGGTAGACTAGGTTTATTTATCTAAGCAATAACTTCCATGTTGGTTTCAGTGGCTGGAATTAAAACCAAACAAACTTCCAAACAGTGTGGTGCTTTAGCATCTGGCGGATGTCCGCACACAGACGTCTGGCTTCTGGTGTCACTGGGGAACCGGTGACAGAAGAGGCTGCTCCCTAAGTACCTGTCACAGCTGCTCTGGCTCTCTGCACCCCACCCACCGCCTGCTCGTGTGGAAGCTTGTATCAAGTGTTGCGGTTTATATTGTGGAATAAATCCTTGGTCCTAACATAACACTACCTGCTGGTTATTCAGAGCCATCAGCCTACAGCTGCTTCTGCCCCTACCTGTGAGCCGTGAAGAACCCGAGGGGGGCTTGCTTTTGCCTCTGCCCAGCCAGGCAACAGCAGCAGCTGGTGGTAGCCTGCAGATATTAGGGAATTCTTGTGTATCCTGCTGTGTCTAGTGGGCCACATGCCTCCAGTCCCTGCTAACAAAGACCCGCTTTCCTCCCGTCTTCACGCACCAGAACCTGTCTTGAAAGCCATGCTGTTTTTAAATACGCTTTCTCAGAATGCTGGCAAATCATTCTGTCCCTGTGTCAATTCCAATTCTCAGATGACCTCTCCTTGGGGGAATGATGTCTTTATTACATTTGAATTGACAGGAAGTTTGGTTTCGGGTCAGGACCTCAGAAGGCAGAGTCAGGAGAGTGCATACTCAACGGAGGCCTAGGAGAAGGGGGTCCAGGGAGCACTCGTGGGCAGCCAGGCTCCCTTCCCACTGGCCTTTCTCTCTGACTCCCTGCTGTTGCCGATCGTAGGTGGCTCCCAACCTTTGCACACCTTTTCTTCTCAAGAGGACCCTGTTCTGCAGTGGAGAAGACGTTCTGGTGAACGGACTCTGACTTGCTTTTCCTGTCCTGTTGCTAATAACCTACTTTCCCTACATTCTATAGCCATAAACCCGAAGATGGGTATAAACAGCGGTCTTTAATAAAACAACAGCAACAGCAACAGCGTCTGTGATGTAGCAGAGATTTACATGTGTACCACTCCCTTTTATGCAATTCAGATAATTAAATCTCTTTGAAGCATCTGCAGTTTTCCCAGAGTTGTCATATTTCTCCTCATCTTAACGGGTTTGTGGGGCCAGTGGAGGAGACTGTCCAGAGTGCTGCCTGGCATTAGAGCAGTTTGATTTACAGTGTTGGCCAGTCTACTGGTCTTGGCCTTTTTAGGTGTCCAGATCCTTAGAGCCCCTGGCGTCGGGGCAGGATGCTGACTGTCCCAGTTCCACAGAGAGAGGAAGCTTAAGGCCACCCTGCTCCTGGAACAGAGCCTTGCCTGTGGAGAGCTGCTCTGTGCCCCTGGGCTGCCCCTCTCCTGCCCTGCCAGCTTTTTTCTTCACCTGGAGGGTTGTACCTGACCCTTGACAGTAGCATCCTTGGTGCTGGAGATTCTCTGCTCCTCAAGGGTGAGGGAGGCAGGACTGTGTGGGAGCTGCCCCGCCCCGAGTGAGACCACTGGCCCTTCATACACGATGGCGCTGCAGTTGTGGGCCCATTGGGTGTCAGCTCTCAGCTGCTGGTACAGACCCTAGCCTGCTGTGTCTTCAGCCCTGCCTGTGTGGCCGTGCGGCGTGAAGATGCAGACCTCCCGGTCACCCTTCTTAGGGACGCACCGCGACTCTGGTGGTCGTGTTGAGCTCTCAGGCTGCAAAGACCGTCACACAAGCGAACTGACCCCTTCCTGTCTCTGGTCTACAGCCGCATGAGGAGGAGGAGGGCCGAGAGCCTGGCGTCTCAGCCAGGAGGGCCTGTGGACGGAGAGCCTGGTGTGCTGCCGCCCCTGGTGGCCGTTCATGTGTTTCCTTGCAGGCGAGGCTGGGGCTGCTCGCTGGGCACGGTGGGCCCGCCTGTGTGGAGACTCCTGGAGGGAGACTGGGCTGTGGGCGGCCTGTGAGCAAGGTCTGCCTCTCTGCACTTCATGCCAGCACCCTGGGAGGAGGGACTTGTTCACCCTCAGAGTGAACCTGAAGCCAGCGATGCCGCCTGTGCTTGAGGTTGGTGGAAGCCTGCTTCTTGGTGCCTGTGGCGCTCTGGTGACAGGGCAGAGGTGCTGGTGAGGTTTGCGGTGCTGTGGCAGGCGTGTGGTGTGCGGCCCACTTGGTTTGTTAGCACACCCACTGTAAAGAGGAACACGACTTGGGGTGCCTGGGCGGGGGTAAGCCTGTGCACAGCGTGGGTGCCTCCTGGAGTGGGGGAAGCCTGGCTTCTCTCTGCTTCTGGTTGAACTCTGATCACACGCCTCTGCCTCTCCTTTGTCTCGCTGTGGTGTGATCACAGGCCTCTGCCTCTCCTTTGTCTCGCTGTGGTGCTGACGGGTAGCCCGGCGTTCTACTTACACCCTCTTCCCGCTGGAGTCCGCCTTGGTTGGTTTACTGCCCGTGGGTGGTGTTCTGGGCTAAGTCCTTTCTGGGTTTCCCAGCTTGTGACAGACTGGAATGGCTCACAGATAACCGTGTCCTGTAACAGGAGGCAGAATGCACAGCGAGGGTTTTAAGTCTGTGCCCATTGCCATTCAGTCACTGTGCCAGTCTGTGCTGGGCATCGGCCTTTCCTTGGTGTAAAGATGCAGACAGCACAGTCCCTTCCGCTGGACTCGACCTGCTGGGGAGGGGTGGTGAGGAGCAGTGAGGAGCCCGGTGCCCCACCCTGAGCAACCAGGGGGATGGCTCCTGCCCGCCACCCTCCCGTCCAGCACGTGGCTCCTGAGAACCCCCTGCTCCTCAGGGCAGTCCCCGAGAAGCTGCCTGGACAAGACTGCGTGTGAAGTCACACCACCGTAAATCCAGTTCCGAAACAGAGAGTCCGTGTGTAATGCGTACGTTTCACTTCTTCCAAATTGATGTATGCTTTGCCGTGTTTCGAGACTGCTTCGGCAGGTGCTTCCCCTTCCTGCCAGTGGGGACGGGGCCTGTAGATGGTGGCCCAGCCTCTCTTCTGTCTGCCGCTGCGTGCACTGGGAGGAGGGGCGGCCCGGGGCTTTTACTCGGGAGGACTCCCTGAGCTGGATGGAGGAAGACGATTGCAAGGTCGTGGGCCTGGTTCAGGTGAGTAGAGGCCAGAGGACTGTATGGTTTCCCTCAAACTGGAACAGAGGGAAAAGTGATGGCTTTTCTCAGGAAACAATTATTACTCTATGGAAAATAAATGCCCAAGACACCATCTCCCTGGAAGCAAATGGAGCTCCTACAAGCCAAGGAGACGCGGCGGGGGCCCAAGCAGGGGCTCCTTTGTGCCCGTGACCCCAGCAGGAAGACCCCGGGGAGGCCCCTCGTGCTCAGGCCAAGGACTGGGGCTCGGATAGTATATCAGAAAGTCAATGGGTGAAAAGGGACGCTTCCTGTTACCTGAGTCCTGTGTTCATCCACTTAAGAGACTAAAACTGAGGAAATGACAGCCTGGGGGCGAGGGCTTTTCTCCACAATGATCACCAAGCATCGTCTACAATGCTCAGTGTGGGCTTCCATTGAAACGGATGAAGGATTTAGCCATTGTGTGAAGGAGTTTGGCTTTCAGAATTCAGACGCTTTTCCTGCAATCTTCTGTAAGTTTCACCCATAGTTATAAGCAGTTCTGTCTAGTTTTTATAAAAGCAACTCTTTACACTCAGTGGTTTATATAACCATAATGACGGACTTTCCTGGTGGTACAGTGGGTAAGAATCTGCCTGCCAGTGAGGGGGCACGAGTTCGATCCCGGGTCTGGGAAGATTCCAGATGCCTCAGAGCAACTAAGCCTGTGCACCGCAACTACCCAGCCTGCACACCCAGAGCTGTGCACACCGCAAGAGCAGCCGCTGTGCCAAGAGTCCCACGCGCTGCAGTGAAGAGTAGCCCCCGCTGACTACAAGTAGACAAAGCCTGAGCGCAGTGACCAGGGCCCAGCACGGCTGAAAATTCAAATCGTCTAAAAACCACAACTACAGCTAGGAGTAGGTGAGACCAGAGAGGGCCAGCTGCAGACCCAGAGAGTCCCGGCTGGGCGAGCTGCGTGTCCTGCCCTGGTCCAGCCCTGGTGAGGCTGCAGGCTCCCGGGACACTGCTTGGTGCCCTCTGGCTGGGGCCCACCGAGGCTTCTGTTCTCAGAGCGGGTGGTGAGCACCTGTCTCATGTCAGAGAGCCAGCAGGTGGCAGCCCCAGGAATCCAGTTGGGGTGAGCCTCCTGGGCCTGTGCCTGCTCTAAGCGAGAGCTTTGAGCACATGCCTAGGGCTGGGAGCCCACTGCGTCCCTCTGCCCCTACCCCCATGCAGGGGCTGGGGTCGAGCAAGACGACCTCGCTCCCAGTATTGATGGGACACAAGCCCTCTGGCCCTGGTGGTGTGGGGCTCCAGGTTCTTCACGAAGCTCCCTTTTCCCTGTGGATAGCAAGGACAGTGGCAGTAATGTGTCTGTGACTGCTGGACTTAACCACATGCCTCTGTGGGTGCTGGTGAGGCCAGGGTCTGCTGGGCACAGACCTCCCAGCCTTGTCACGCTCGAGACGGTCCAGTTGAGCTTGCACTGGACATGGCTGCCTGGCCTGTTTACTGCGCTCTAAATTTCCACCCCCCACCCCCACCTTCCAAGAAACTGCAAGGAGCAGGAGTGAGCAACATTGAAGGTCTTACTGCATCAAGGTGGAGCAGGGTCCAGAGAGCAAAGCGGAGGCCGCTGAGCAGGAACGAGGTGGCGTTTTTGGGAACTGAGTGCACAGCCAGCAAGGCCCTGGCCGCTGCCCAAAGTGCCCAACCCTGCACCGCCTGCTCCTGGTGCTGGCAGAGGTTTCCCTGGTTGGATTGGCCAGGAGAGAGACAAATAGGGGCTTAGTCAGTCTTTGGGATTCTTTGATGTTACCGAGGCTCCCAGACATGCTTCCCCAGCTTCAGTCTTTGGAAGATGGGGAGAGCGGGATTAGAGACTAAGGCCTTCAGTGCAAGGAGCACCATCTACCCGGCAGAGGTCTGCACTGTGCTGACGGGGACCCTCCCTGTAGCTTCCTTCCCACGGAGTGCCCCCTAGACTGCCCCCTGGAAGCAGTGTCGAGGTGTGCCCTGCTCGGCAGCCAGACCCAAGCCTGTGTCCTGGACACAGCCAGACCGTCCCGCTGTGCAGGGACCTGCACAGCACGGAGTGCTCCATGGCCACCCGGTGCCGTTCGTAGGGCTCCTCTGACCCGAGGAGCTGTTTCTCTGGGGATGTGGGGCCTTCACTCTTAGCTTCAGAGCTTGAAATTGGAAGCAGGTGGGTATTAGTCGAGGGGCGAACCTCCAGGTTCCTGTGAAGGCTGTGCCCCCAGCCTGGCTTTGTCCCAGGTGACAGCAGCTGAAGTCGCTGAAGACACCCAGAGGTGGCCCTCAGGACGAGCCTGCAGGGCTGTTGGGGGGTGGCAGAGGGCTGGTGCTGGGCCACGCTCCTGCCGGGACCCTGAGCCCGGCCTCCCCGAGCCTGGCCTCCCCGACGCTGTGCACCTGCAGCCTGGGGCCCCTTAGGGATTCCGCTCTGTTCGGGGGGAGGCTCAGACGTGGACTTGAGCTGGGGCCCTCAGGCCTTCTGCCCGAGCTGCCGGTGGCCCTAGTTCTGGGCTCCACGCGAGGTTAGTACATTTGGGGTATAAAGAACTTGGACGCAGTCCCTGAGAAGCTGAGTCCAGGGCAGAGGGGCCTGTGGAAACAGGTCTCTGGGACTTTTTGGTCTTGGCTTCACGACTGGTGGAGTCAGGAGAGCTGCCCTTGGGTTCTGTCACCCCACACTGACTGTGTGGCTGTGCTGAGGGGGAGGCCGGGCCCACTCGCCTCCCCCAGGGCCACCCAGCCCCCGCCTCAGAGCCCTGCCTGCGAGGTGTTCTGGGGCAGGGCTCCTCTGAGCAGGGACAGGCCTCGCCTCCGAGGGGGGCCCTTGGGTACAGATTCTGCAGTGAATGCAGGAGACATCTTCAAGGACCCCCAGTGTGACCAGAAGGAGATGTATGTGTGTGGTGGGGGCAGGCAATGATAAGAAACAAGTCAACACAGCCCTTAATATGTGGTGGGTGCTCTCTGAGAGCTGAGCCTGAATTCACCCCATCTCCACAGCCTCCTGCGCAGCCAGCAGCCCCATCGTCTCCCAGATGACACGCAGCCGCTGGGACTGCAGGCTCTCCAGCCAGTGCCGAGGGGCCAGACGGGGCTCACGCCCACAGTCTGGACCCTACACTCAAGGCGACAGGCCTCTGTGTGCTCTTGAGCCTTGCCTTCATGGGGTGTGGCTCTCCAAGGCAACAGAGAACTGAACGCTCCCCAACAAACTCCCAAAGCCCTCAGAGGCTGCGGGTTTTCTCCCACCACCAGAGCAGTGCAGCTTACAGAAGCCTTAGAGAATTGACGGGACATTGTTCTTCTCCTAAACTGGTTTGCTTAATTCAGACAGGCAGGAAATGCACTTGAGCTGTCTTATTAAGCTCCAGGTATCTGCGGCTTCAGGGTGCAGGGACCCTGCTGATGGGGGCCACCTCCCTTGTGGCACTCTGCCCTCACCCCGCACCTCCTCCCATGGTTGGCAAAGGCACGTCACTTGGCACAGGCCAGGCATATCCATTGAGATCTTGGTAAGTGAGCAGGAGAGAACAAGACCTTTAGTGACGGGAGAGCGGCACGTCCAGGTGACAGGCCCGGCCTGAAGCAAGGCTCTGTGGTGTCCGTCTTCTCTGGACAGAAGCCCCATCAACACACACAACCCAGAAGAAAAGACCCAGCTCGCCATGTCACTCATGGACCTAGCTGCACACACACAGCAATATTTTGGACCAGAGGCAAAGCAGACACGCCAAGCCCTGCTCCAAAAATGAGGCTTAGGCTCAGGCCCTCTCCTTCCTGAATCTTGCTGTGGGTGGGCCACAGGCCGAGTGAGGAAGCCTCCAGGCTCACTGTGTGTCCTTGGGAACCTCCGTCTGCCTCTCTGGGGCATATGAGGACAGCTGTCATGAAACTTGCTGGCCAGAGGTAGCAATGACAAGCCCCGGCTCCAGCGCAGCCTTTCTGTGGTCCCCCCCTCCCCCCACAGTCCCATGAAGTGAGCTCACCGCTTAGTACCCAAGCCTGCGGTCGGTGAGCTGAGCCCAGCTTGAGGTTGGACCCAGGCAGCTGGGGATCAGAAGCCACCAGGGCCAGTTCCGCCTGCAGCCTCCTTGGGCAGTCAGTAGGGGAGGGGCACACCTGACGTGAATGGGCTGACGGGGCTCCTATGTGTAGCCACCTTCAGCCGCCTCTGCGCGCTGGTGAAGAGAACCTGAACGACCTGTCTGAGCCCACCTGCCTTGGCCAAGCCCTCTCCCCTTGCGTGACTCCCCGACCCTGGCACAGTGGCCCCCGTGCAGGGATTTTCCTGTTACTGAAGCCTCGTGGCCGCCTGTTGTCAAGGCCCTTCCCAGGGTTCTCGCAGCCCCCGCCCCAAGCCGCAGCGCCTCAGCAGGTGCTGAAGTCTCCGTTCGGCGGAGACACAAGACACCCTGCTGCCACCTGGCCTGCTGCTACCACCTGGAGGCTCCAGGAGGCCACCTGGGTCAGTCACTGCAGGACTCCTGCCATCCCCCACCGGGGAGTCGGGGGTCTCAGGTGCCACAAGCCACGGGGAGTGTGCCAGTGTCAGCCTTGGTGCTCCCAGCCCCTGGCAGGTGCCAGACAGACAGCATCTCCACCGAGGGACGGGGTGAGGGCACGTGGGTGAGCCTACAGTCGAGGGTATCTGGCTTGCTGCAGACGTGCAGAGGCCCAGGGAAGGGCAGCGGGGCAGCCTAGACACCCCAGCTGGCTGAGTGTCTTGTCGAGGCCTCTTCCCCGGCAACAGCCTCTGCACTGCAGGCCGCTCTGAGACTCATCCTCAACACACGGACACTTCATGGACTTGGAGATGTAAAGGGCCTCAGTGGTTTGCTTCTCACCCCCTTCGATGGTGGGTGTCCTGCGTCCTGGGAGCCGTGCTTGCCCTTGGGAAAGAAGAGTTCGCCTGGCGGGGCTCCCATCTCGGAGCGCTCAGCAGCACACAGCCCTTTCCGTGCATTTCTGGATTCAGGGAAGACAGGCTGTCTGGGGAAGGAGCGGGGTAGCTCAGGAGAAGCTGCTCCTCGACCATGGCGTGGGGGCCTCCGCTCAGAGGCATGCATTTACCTGGGACACCAGACTGGCAGGTGCTATGCTGACGAAGGAGGAATATAAAGATAAAACAGAGTGTTTATTACTATTATTCCCTTTGAAAAGAAAAATCATGTTTGCTTCCAGAAAAGTTAGATCAAAAAATGTAAAAAGAGGAAGTCCCCATGATATTCACGAGGTCCTGTGATCTGATCAAATCTGAGATCATCATCTTTGGGATTTATTTCACTTCCTCTCTATGCCAGGTATGGTCCTGAGAATCTTAAGATGTCACTTTTCTAGCAGTATAAAATTAGAGCAAAGTCTTCAACCCTCCCTGTTCTGTGGTATTTGAGTTTTATTGGACTCAGTTGTTAAAACTTGATTGCTTTCGTTCATTGCATGGGGAATAAATGGTCCAGTCGCTCAGTCGTCTCTGACTCTTTGCGACCCCATGGACTGCAACATGCCAGGCCTCCCTGTCCATCACCAACTCCAACTCCTGGAGCTTGCTCAAACTCATGTCCATCAAGTCGGTGATGCCATCTAACCATCTCATCCTCTGTCGTCCCCTTCTCCTCCTGCCTTCAATCTTTCCCAGCATCAAGGTCTTTTCCAATGAGTCAGTTCTTCGCAATCAGGGGGCCAAAGTATTGGAGTTTCAGCTTCAGCATCAGTCTTTCCAATGAATATTCAGGGTTGATTTCCTTTAGGATGGACTGGTTGGATTTCCTTGCAGTCCAATGGACTCTCAAGAGTCTTCTCCAACACCATTCTTTGGCACTGCTTTTCTTTGGGATTGGAATGAAAAGTGACCTTTTCCAATCCTGTGGCCACTGCTGAGTTTTCCATATTTGCTGGAATATTGAGTGCAGCACTTTAACAGCATCATCTCTTAGGATTTGAAAGAGCTCTGCTGGAATTTCATCACCTCCAATAGCTTTGTTCCTAGTGATACTTCCTAAGGCCCACTTAACTTCACAGTAAAGGATTTCTGGCTCTAGGTAAGTGATCACACCATAGTGGTTATCTGGGTTGTGAAGATCTTTTTTTATATATTATTCTGTGTATTCTTGCCACCCCCTCTTAATATCTTCTGCTTCTGTTAAGTCCATACTGTTTCTGTCCTTTATTGTGCCCATCTTTGCATGAAATGTTCCCTTGGTATCTCTAATTTTCTTGAAGAGATCTCTAATCTTTCCCATTCTATTATTTTCCTCTATTTCTTTGCACTGATCACTGAGGAAGGCTTTCTTATCTCTCCTTGCTATTCTTTGGAACTATGCATTCAGATGGGTATATTGTTCCTTTTCTCCTTTGCCTTTTGCTTTCTTCTCAGCTATTTGTAAGGCCTCCTCAGACAAGCATTTTACCTTTTTGCATTTCTTCTTGTGGGGGATGGTTTTGATTACCACCTCCTGTATAATGTTACAAACTTCTGTCCATAGTTATTCAGGCACTCTATCAGATCTAATCCCTTTAATCTATTTGTCACTTCCACTGCATAATCATAAGGGATTTGATTTAGGTCAAGCCTGAATGGTCTATTGGTTTTCCCTACTTATTTCAATTTAAGTCTGAATTTGGCAATAAGGAGTTCATGATCTGAGCCATAGTCAGCTCCTGGTCTTGTTTTTGCTGACCATATAGAACTTTTCCATCTTCAGCTGCAAAGAATATAATCAATCTGATTTGGTATTGACCATCTGGTGATGTCCATGTGTAGAGTCATTTCTTGTGTTTGTTCATCACATGGGGAATACATAATTATAGTTCACTTAGCCAGCTTCCTGGAGGAGTTGGCCTTCACTGACTGTTTAGAGACCTTCTTTTAAATTAAAATTTAGGATATTATGCAAATTGTGTGATACTTAACTTTATCCATGTTTCACTTTTTGGTTCCATCTAATGAGTTAATGTCTTTGGTATTAAAAGCATTTTTATGCAATAGCTAAGAAATTAAGTGGAGTTGAGTATGAAATATATTAGTGTAAGTAAAATTAAAATACCTCTAAACTTGGTGTGTCTACAAATCAGGTCAGATGAAGGTCACTAAGACCTGAGTGGCAGGAATTGCACAGAAGTATTAAAACCCTTTGCTCTCTTACAAACAGGGAGGCAGGTGCCTCAGTGGAAGCTTCATCAAGGTTTGCTGAATTGTCAGAAGCAATGCAAACTGCTCCAGAGACTGACAGGGTGTATGGGGTGTGGGGGGTGCAGCTTTGGGGGCACGTTTGTGTCGGAAGGGGTGTGAGGAGAAAGCAGGAGCTGGGAGCTGCTGAGGCCTGCGGAGAGACGGCTGGCTCTGCTGTCTGCTCAGATGACAACAGCAGAGCTTTGGAAGATTCTTGAGGTAGAGATACCCCCAGAACACAGTGGGGGTGCAATCCAAGTGCCAGCAGACCTGTGAGAGATGGAGATGGGCACAAGCAGGATTATCTAAGCAGCTGAGTGGCCAGTGGGTGGGTGAGGGTGCAGTGGGTCTGGGTCCCCAGGGAGAGCAGTGATGGGGGAGATGCCACCTTTGGCCTGCCTCTGGCTTGAGACAATTGGAAATGAAACAGTAGGAACCTCTATTCAGCAGAAAGAGGTGAAGCCGGGTAACCAGGGGATTGTAGTCTTGTTCTCCCTGGAGAACCCTCAAAATTAGGCAGCTCTCTCCTACCTTCATGGGTTCAAACGGTATTACACAGAGATAAAGCGATTGCCTTGATGGCCTAGTTGAGCAGGGGTTCAGCGTCTAGGGTTGACCACAGGCTCTTCTTTCAAAGGACGAACAGTTGGAAAGCAAAGTATCTAGTAACGCGGGTGGGTGGTGGGCGTCCCTCCCACCCTTCTCTCAGCTCCAGAGCCTGGGGAATGGGTGCCAGGGGTGCTGAGCTCCCAATCAGGCTTGTAGCTGACACTACTGGTCCTGATGGATTGATGTGGAGGCCGTGACCAGGAACGTCGCATTTTTTATTAAACCAAACTGATTACAGCCTAGACTCTAAATAGTCTAGGAGGCAGGCCAGCCCCCTCTGCCCCTGGGTTCTGGGATCATTCAGGAGGAGCCCTGACAGCAGGTGACACAGGTTTTGACTGGAGTAGTAGGCAGTGAGGCAGCCCAGTCAGCTTGGCTGGGTTCTGTGCCAGGAGACTGCAGCCCTCTCTCTCGCCTGTATCCTGCAAATGCGTCACCAGCTGGGGATCAGGAAGGACAACCCAGGCCCTCCAGCGAGGCAGCAGGTCCTAGGATGCTGGCCAGGGTGGGCAGCCTGAAGGTGTCAGCTCAGATGCCTCTTGTGGTCTGGATTCAGATTCCACTGCCCCTTGTCCTGTGCGTGGGGGTAACCTCCAGGCCTCAGGCAGGCGCAGCTTCAGTCTCATCAAGGACCCCGCAGGCCTCCCATGCCCTTGAGGCAAGCTGGCTGCGATGGCCTCCATGAGTGATACGGAAAAGCCCTGCTCCTCTCCCTGCCCACCTCCCTCAAAACTTACTTTCTTTTTTCCCCGCCCCTCTTTCNCGGCACACAGCCTGAACCTCAGTGAAGGGCGACCGTAGCACACAGCCCAAAAATCTGTGCCATGCGACCGTAGCACAGAGTTCAGAACACATCTCAAGCCAACCGCAATCACAGCCCAGACCTCGCACAGGGCAACTGCCGAACACAGTCCATACCACGGGGCAGGGCGACTGCGGCACACAACCCGGACCTTGGCGCAGGGCCACGGCAGCACAAAGCCTGAAATTCAGTGAAGGGCGACTGCGTCACATAGACTGGAACTCGTTGCTAGCCGACTGCAGAACACAGCCCGGACCACGGAGCAGGGTGACCGTGGCACTCAGGCCAGACTTCAGCGCAGAGGGACAGTGGCACTTAGGCCGGAACTCGGACCAGGGTGACTGGGGCACAGAGGTTGGACCTGGGTGCAGTGAGACCACAGCACACAGGCCAGACCTCGACACAGGGCCACGTGGCACACAGGCCGGACCTCGACCCAGGGCGACTGCGACATACAGCCCGGACCTCAGCACAGGGGACCGAGGCACAAGGCCCGGACTTCTTGAGAAGGCTACCGTGGCACACAGCCTGGACCTTGGCAAAGAGTAACCGCGGCACAGAGCCGGGAACAGGTTGCAAGCCGAGGGCGGAACACAGGCTGGACCTCGGCACAGGGCGACCACGGCACACAGCCCAGACCTGGGGAGATGGCGACCTCGGCACACAGCTCGTACCTCAGAACAGGGCGGTCACAACACACTGCCCAGACCTGTGCAGAAGACTACCTCGGCACACAGCCCAGACCTCAGAACAGGGCGACCTAGGCACACAGCCCAGACCTTGGCACAGAGGGAATGAGGC
Organism: Neotragus pygmaeus; assembly: GCA_006410875.1. NCBI lineage: Eukaryota > Metazoa > Chordata > Mammalia > Artiodactyla > Bovidae > Neotragus > Neotragus pygmaeus. The sequence continues at coordinate 851 of SJYV01041394.1, read as the reverse complement.
ACAGAGCCTGGAACTCGTCACATGCCGAGGGCAGAACACAGCCTGGACTCGGTGCCAGGTGACCACGGCACACAGCACGAACCACAGTGAAGAGCGACCGAGGCACACAGCACAGACCTTGGCACAGGGCGACCCTGGCACACCGACTTCGAGGCATGGCAACTGTGTCACTCAGACCGGCCATCGGCGCAGGGCAACTGCGGCACACAGCCCAGACCTCCATGCAAGGCTACCACGGCATACAGCCCGGAACCCAGTTCAAGGCTACTGTGGCACACAGACCAGAATTCGGCTCAGGGCCACCGTGGCACACAGCTCAAACTCAGTGAAGGGCGACTTCGGCACACAGCCCCAAACTCGTCTCTAACCGACAGCGGAACACAGCCAGGACCTCAGCGCAGGGTCACTGCGGCACACAGCCCGAACCTTGATGCAGGGCGACTGCGGCACACAGCCCGGACATCTCCAGAAGGCTACCACGGCACACAGCCCAGATCACGGCACAGGGCGACTGCGGCACACAGCACGAAACTTATTGAAGGGCGACCACGGCATACAGCCCGGACCTCAGCGCAGGGCGACTGCAGCACAGGGAAAGGACATCAGCACAGGGCGACCATGGCACACAGCCCAGACCTTGGCACAGGGCGAACTCGGCACACAGCCCAGACCTCTGCAGAAGGCTACCGTGACACACAGCCCGGACCTCGGCACATGGTGACCATAGCACACAGCACGGACCTCGTCGCAGAACGACCGCGGCACAGAACCGGGAACTTGTGGCAAACCAAGGGTGGAACACAGCCCAGACCTCATCGCAGGGCCACCGCGGCACATAGCCTGGACCTCTG
>SJYV01041392.1:10708-29095 GCA_006410875.1 Neotragus pygmaeus | reverse complement strand
TCTGAGGGAGAGGGAGAGGGTGGGATGATTTGGGAGAATGGCATTGAAGCATGTATACTATCATGTAAACCAATTTTTTAGTTATACATTTCCTAGCAGCTTACATGAAATATGTTACAGTCTCTTGAGTGACAGTCATTAATAAAATGAGCAAGTTGATATGTGTGATAAAGAGGATGAAGAAGATATAAACTAAGACCACATTTGAGTTGAGTTGGGGTGGGAGCTGGACAGCATGAGAGTAACAGCATATGCAGAGGCTCTGAAACAAGCAGGACCTTGCAGTGTCTGAGGAATTGAAAATACTTCAATGTATCTGGAAGTTATAAGAACAATTCTGAAAAATAACTCTGTAGAGTTATGCAGTGGGTATGTCATAGAGGACCATATAGGACTTTGAACTGTTTTTTCAGAACCATGGAAAGCTACTGAAAGGAATTAAGCTCATGGGGAGGTGGGGGGATGACTTGATCAGATTTACATTTCTCAGATACTAGTTTAGAGGTGGATTCAGGGACATCAGTCCATTGGCTTAATCGTTTTCTAGGTGAGAGATGAAATTAGTTTGGTGCATGTTGGTGGGTGAAAAAAAATGCCAGAAAAAAAAATCTTTCTTGATTTCTAAGACGAGCTGTTGAATGAACTGTGAAAAGCAGTTCTGTATCCCTGGCTTCTCAGAATATATATTCTACCTCCTAAAAGATGTGAGGAGCATTCTTCTAATCGGGGGATGAAATATCAGCCTCCTGATTTGTTAAGAAATAGCAACTTCCCAGACATGTTTACTTGTTTTGAAGCACATATTTATTGATATTTATTCTGAATTCCCATAATTAGTGTTGAGTTTAAGAGCAGTGTGAATTCTGTGTGTATGTGTGTGAGTGCTCAGTCGAGTCCATCTCTGGGATTCCATGAGTGGGTTGCCATTTCCTACTCCAGAGAATCTTCCCAAACCAAGGATCAAATCTACATCTCTTGCATCTCTTGCATTGGCAGGTGGATTCATTACCACTGCACCACCTGGGAAATTCCTAGTCCTAGTGAAGAGTCAGGCTTGTGGTTGAAAGCCTGTTATGAATTTTTCAGGTGCAACTGTAAACAATTGCAAAGGTTTACCTGATAGGCCCCATGAGGAAAGCTGCCCTCCCACCAGACTCGGTATACAGCCAGTGCACTGTGGTCTCTGAAAAGACCTCCAGTCAATGGCTCAGGCCCTTCCAGAAGGTCATGCTCTCATGCGTTTTTGTATTCCTAGACTAGACACATTTACACCTAGATTTCTTTAACAGGGGCCTTTGGTAGAGATCTTTCTCAGCTGTTTCTGTCAAGGCCTCCTTATGAGGAAAGAAGGGGTAAAACGTGAAACACTCCTTGCTCAGACTCAGCACCCTAACCTTTCTGTGCTCATAATCGTTCTCCTCTCTACACCTACCCCTATCCATGGGTCCAGAAAACTACCAGGTCTTTTTGTTTGGGTTTCCTTCAGCAAAATAAGACACACATGAGATGATCCCACCTATGTGTTAATCCATCAGGCCTTTCAATGGTGTCCTCTTCAGTGGGAGAAATGACACAGTGGGGAGCTTGTGCCCTTTCTGGATTTAACATCTTACTTTACTTTTGCTGTGATTGGAGGCTTCAGTGTGACTTCCATTTTCACACATGATTGCTTTAATTGACTTCTCTGGCAGCTCGGCTCTCTCTCCAGCTCAGCTGAGCTCCTGACAGATATCTGTACCTTTTTGGTGATAGTTTGTATGTTATGACAAGATTAAGTTAAATATGAATCTGAATTTAATAATGATATTTGTATTTCCAGAGTATATGGAACCACAAAAGGAAGAAGAAAGTGCCTCAATTTACAGTGTATATTCAATTTTCAAAGCAGCTGTTGCTTTTTGGAAGACAACTGTATTTTGGGGCCAACATGTATCATTCTGTGTGATAAATGTAAGTTATATACATATATATATGAAAGTAAAAACTGCTCAGTCGTGTCCATCTCTTTGTGATCCCATGGAGTATAGAGTTCATGGAATTCTCCAGGCCGGAATACTTGAGTGGGTAGCCTGTCCCTTCTCCAGGGTATCTTCCCAACCCAGAGATTGAACCCAGGTCTCCCACATTGCAGGAAGATTTTTTACCAACTTAGCTATACATACATTTAAAAGAAACTTTAAAGAAAAGTGTAAATTATTTTTTGTAAAATTCCTTGGAACCATTTAATTACCATGCAGTTAAAGGGTCATATTTTTCTGTGACTGCAGTATGTGTATCTGTGTGTATGTGTGAAATATATACAAATGTATATGTATTTATGTGTCTATATGTGTATACATACTTACATATAGACATATAATACTGATTTTAATCATCAAAAGGAGGCCTGCTACTTAAAATGGATGATTGATCCTGGCCCACCATTCACTTTGTCTACATTTGGCTTTTCCTGCCTGGCTTCTTGGGGAATCTAATTTGTGCGCTGCATGGGATTGATTCTATTATAGTATTTTTACTGAGTTTCTCTATTCCAGTGCCATTTTTCTCATAGCTGTTATGATTGCAGTTTTCAGTGATTTTTTTTCTTCTTCTTTGCGTTCTGCTTTGTATTTCCCCAAGGCAGTAAATCATTCTGGAAGTATTGTGTAATTTGTTTTGTTCAGCAGATTTCTTGCCATGCATGTAATGTGTACTTAGCTTCTTTCAACTCTCCTTCCAAATGCTGCTTTCCCCTAACACTCACTTTCACCTTTTTCAGTACACTGCTTGATAGCTAAGGCTGGGATCTTTTTCTTTCTTGTTCATTGCTATGTTCCAAGTATCTGACATAAACTACATGTTCAGTAAATACACGTTGAGCCAATGAATCAAAGTGATCCTCCCCTTCCTATTTCTGTTTTCCTTGTTATCTTATTTGTGGTGACTTAACAAGATGCTCACTGTCACTTTGCTAAAAACTTTTGAATTTCTCTATTTGTGCTACTGCCTTTTGTACTTTTCCAAAGGCACTACAGCATTCCGTGCCTTTGTTCTTCAGTCAATGAAGAAAATCTCAGTTCTGATTTTAATTTTTAATTAAGGAAGTTAAAAAGTTTGTAAACTATCAGTTTATTATGTAATGTCACAAATCTTTAGGTAATTGCTAACATGGTATACCATTCCATACTTTTGTTTGTTATCCCTCTCCCAATACGATTATAATGCAATTGTGTTTTGCTTTCATCTGTTCTTGTCTCTCTAATGATCTGATTATGATGACAAAATTAAAAAATCACAGAAAAAATTGAGATAGTAGAAACTGACATTCATTTAAAAATTGCAAACAAAATAAATTTTCCTCTGTAACTTGGGTAAGACATATATATATATATGAATACATATATGCATATAAACACTAAATACGTCTAATATAGCTTGTAGTTTAGATAATTAGATTATACTGATATAATCTAATACTCTTATTAAAGAAATGTCTTTTCTTTTAATATCTATTTTAAATACCAGAAGAGACACAATTCTTTTCAATTCCTTCTTGAGATAACCTGAGATATAGGAACAAGGTCTACTTTTCACCTGAATTGCTCTAATATCAGTCTGACTTGGGCTTACTACTCAATTCAACCGTGAACTTCCTGATGTTCAAGCTGGTTTTAGAAAAGGCAGAGGAACCAGAGATCAAATTGCCANTTTTCAGCTATCCAACGTCAAGAGAAAAGCCAAGGAAGTGAGAACTCTAAAATCAGATTTAGGCAAGTGACTCTCTATGAGGCTCTGAAGCCCATTCCAAGGGACTTTTCCTCAAGCCGCAAGGCCTTGAGTGTGAGCTGTGGGCTAACCAAAGACTCCCCAGAAGAGCCCTGTTTGCAGGAGTCCCTTTTCCAGTCCTTGAGTAAATCTCCAGATAATAAAACACTGTTACAAATAAAGGAAGAAAACCCAGTATTTAAAATCCCACTTCGTCCACATGAAAGTTTGGAGACAGAGAATCTTTTTGATGACACAAAGGTATGTGTTCAATATTCAAAGACTTTGATTAAAATGGTAGTTTGTGATTTTTCCTAGATGCTAATAATTTTTTCTGTTTTAGGGTGCTGGTTCTCATGGGCCTACAAAGATGAAAACCAGATCAGTCCGTGGAGCGTGTGAAGTTGCGTCAGTTCTTCAGTTAAATCCATGTAGAATTGCTAAAACAAAATCTGTACAAAACAACCAAGGTATGTAAACTATAAATAGCATTTCCACCCTCTTTTTAATGAATTTATATTGAGTATTATAATTTATTATTTACATTCTTTGGATAGATTTCATTGTTTTTGGAAAAAATAGTTTATCTCTTTGTGTTTCTGTGTTTATAGTACAGTTCTTGCTGGTTTCACCTTAAAATTTTCCTGCTCTTCTACTTTTTGAAAAAATAAATTGACATCTTTAATACCTACTTTTATAGGTGATTTTATAGATTTAATTCTTTTATGTAGTTGTTTCTTGTTTTCTTTACAAAAAGAAAGCTTTAAAAATTTAAACTATACAGATTTTTAAAATAAAAAAAAATAGAAATTTATCATCCAAACTTTGTTCCTCACCATATAGATAGCCAGTCCTTTTTTTGTATTTACATATATATATCTCAGTGGCACCCCACTCTAGTACTCTTGCCTGGAAAATCCCATGGATGGAAGAGCCTGGTAGGCTGCAGTCCATGGGGTCGCTAAGAGTCAGACACGACTGAGTGACTTCACTTTCACTTTTCACTTTCATGCATTGGAGAAGGAAATGGCAACCCACTCCAGTGTTCTTGCCTGGAGAATCCCAGGGACGGGGGAGCCTGGTGGGCTGCCGTCTGTGGGATCACACGGAGTCGGACACGACTGAAGCGACTTAGCAGCAGCAGCATATATATCTCTTAACTATTTGTATATACAAATTTATATGGGTTTTTAAACTTCTTGTTTGAAAAGATTGTTTGCTCTTTCATAATTTTGCTGTGTTTTGAAGTCTTTTTGGTTTTTTTAGCTCCCAAATATTTCTGTACTTCATATGCAGTATTTATTCCTTATTGGAAACTTATTCCTTCATCTGCATTTATTTTCCTTTTTTCCTGAAGCTCGTTCTTTAGTAATTCTTCCAGTGAGGGTTTCAGTCTCTATATGAAAACATTTTTTAAACTCTTATCCCTGATTTTTTTTTAATTTTTTGTTTTTATTTTTACTTTTTCCGTGGTTGCTCTAGGGATTGTAGTGTACTTACTTAACCTTTCACAATCTACTTTGAGTTTATACTGTACCACTTTATGCTCTATAACTGTATCTTATATAGTTGTCATGTATATTGATGTACATTGAAACCTCCTCCAGTGTTACAGTTTTAACTTAATTTTTTTTTATTGAAATAAAAATCAGTCATTAAAGTGTACAATTCGGTGGTTTTGATATAATCACAATTGCGTCACCATCACTGTACTCAAGTTTAGAACATTTTCATCACCATACAAAGAATAGTACCTGCTAGCAGTCACCCTCCATTTCTCTCTTATCTTCCCCGGTCCTAAGCAGCCACTTAATCTACTTTCTGTCGCTATAGATTTGCATATTCTGAAGTATTCATATAAATGGAATTGTACAATATATGATATTTCATGACTTCTTTCACTATTTCAGTTTTTTCACTGTTAGAAGTAATGCTGGTTTGAACATTTATATACAATTTTGTGTGGATGTAAGTTTCATTTTTCTTGGGTTATACCTAAAAGTAGAATTGGTGGGCCACATGCTAACTCTGTGGCTTCCCTGGTGGCTGAGACGGTAAAGAATCTGCCTGCAATGAGAGAGACCTGGGTTCAACCCCTGGGTTGGAACAATTCCCCGGGAGAATGGAATGGCAACCCATTCCAGTATTCTTGCCTGGAGAATCTCCATGGACAGAGAAACCTGGTGGGCTACAGTCCATGGGGTTGTAAAGAGTTGGACATGACTGACTGAATAAGCACACATACACACAGTGAGTAAGTAGACATAAAGTTTTTCCTTGGGGTCTTTTCCTTCACAATCGATGGTATTTTTACAAGTTAAACACAAAATGACTTTAAGTGTCAAGCTGCCCTTTAAAAATATGTATTGACTGAAACAAATAGATTGCCAGACATTTTTTATAGCAAATATAGGCTTATTAAGGATCTTCATTGAATTGCAATTCCAGGTCTGTAAGCATGGTGAGCTACATACAGGTTCTCACATCCAACAAAAAAAGAACGCTTTTATAGAGGGAAAAGGAAGTTGGGAGGGCTACATTAAAAAAAAAAAAGGTCCCTGGATTTTCATTGGCTGAGTCCTTGAGTGAAGGCTTTCTGCTTCCTGTTGTGCTCTGTTATTAGAGGGCATGCGAGCTCCCTGACTCCCAACTCTACTTAGTTTAAGCTTCTGTTAATTCATTTGCTTACATTTCCCTGTTTTNGCAATTCCAGGTCTGTAAGCATGGTGAGCTACATACAGGTTCTCACATCCAACAAAAAAAGAACGCTTTTATAGAGGGAAAAGGAAGTTGGGAGGGCTACATTAAAAAAAAAAAAGGTCCCTGGATTTTCATTGGCTGAGTCCTTGAGTGAAGGCTTTCTGCTTCCTGTTGTGCTCTGTTATTAGAGGGCATGCGAGCTCCCTGACTCCCAACTCTACTTAGTTTAAGCTTCTGTTAATTCATTTGCTTACATTTCCCTGTTTTGATCTTGATCTTTCTCTGAAAGCATTGATGATCTGGAGTCACATTTTATACTTTTAGCAGTTTTTTTTTCCTCAACATCAGTAAAGATATTTTTTGGGTATAGTGTATCATGTCAGAGGGAAAATACACATATTGAAAACATATTAAGGTCACATTTGAGCAACAAAGAGGACTGGGTGGGGGGGAGTACTCTTAGGTATTATTTTTTAATGTTAAGTCCATACATTATCAATATCAGAGACACTGGAGATCATCTGAAGTGTTATGTCATCATCAAAGGTTTGGCAAGAAACTTCTGATAGAACTGGCCCAGATATATCAGGAAAGCTATCTGATCAGATGCTGTCTGGCACAATGCTAGAAAATCTTTACTTTCAGCTCTCCTGATGATGTGCAGGTCCAGTAAAGGTTTGGAGCTTTTTTTAGGTGTATCACAGAACCCAAGAGTCATTTTCTTGGAGTTTGGTTAGTAGTCAGTAGTATTTCCAGCCACATGGGTTGGTTAGCAATATTTGATAGGGCCCTTTCCAGCAAGGTTGAAGAGTGTTCTTCTGGAGGTATCTTTTCCAATAGACAAACTTTCCAGACTGCAAAATGTGACAGTCAATATCTTCCTCTCCCAAGGATGCACTGTGAAAAGATTTTTCTATCAGAACATGGTTATTTTTAATAGATACAATTAGACCTTTACAATATTAGAGAATCTCTCCTTTTATCAGTTGTGTGTAAAAAGAAAGAGAAACCAAGTGCATTAAACATCCTGTTACCATCTCAAATGATGAAAGTTAATGAGTTCCAAGACAGGTGTGTCTGAGATTTAGAAGGACCAATGCCAATGCTTTTATCCACAGTGTTTGGGGGCTTCTACACATTTTACCAACTGAGTCTTAATAATGCCATTATTTGGCTTCCTTGGTGACTCAGATGGTAAAGAATCTGCCTGCAGTGCAGGAGACCTGAGTTCAATCCCTGTATCAGGAAGATCCCCTGGAGAACAGAGTGGCAACCCACTCCAGTATTCTTTCCTGGAAAGTTCCATGGACAGAGGAGCCTGGCAGCCTGCAGTCCATGGAGCTGCAAAGAATAGGACATGACTGAGTGACCATCACTTTTAATTTATTTTCCAATGTCATTAGTTTGTTCAGTTAAACCAGAGGGTTGAAAGTGATCAGTACTCTGAAAGTGCTGTAAAATGGGGTTGCTTGATCACTATAAAGTTCAAGAGACGTTTTCTAGGTAGGGATAATCTTTTCCAACACAACTTTAGCCACTGAAGAATCAGCAGCCTTTCTGCAAGGGAAGATTTTAGAGAGTGAAAACACACAGACCATGTTTAAAAGGTATTTATATCCATTAGATAGAAGGAGCTGTATGAAAACCATTTGCGAAAATTAAATGGTTCATACGGCAATTTAAAATATCTAGAATCAGTATAAACAGGCTTCCCTGTTTGTATTTGGACAAGTGGAACAAGTGAGTTGGCTCTTTCTATGGTTTTGTTAATAATTTCCCCACCAACATTGATTCATGAAGGCTCTCATTTTGTTAACAGACCAATGATTTAATATATGTGTAGTGGTGAAGACTGGGACTTTTAGAATTTCTGGTAGGACCAGGTTGTTAGTTAGTCAAAACCAGAGATTTCTCTTTTTATCAAATAATAGCTGTTGAATTTCTAATCTTTTTTTTCCCCCTCTTTTCTGAGGTTCAGTATTTGGACCTCTCTTGGCTGTGTTTTCATTTTCATTGTTTGGGGAAATATCCCTTTGGACCATGAAGGGCAGCATTTCTTACAGAAATATCAACAAGGTGATGTCCCTTAGCTTACAGAGAGTCAAATTTAGAATGTCCTGTAATTGTAATAAGAGCTAAAGTAACAGGTGCAAATATGGGGTTCAGTAATTCCTAAACATAGAGACCATTTTAAATTCTGTTTACACTGGAAATAAGGAAACCACATTGCTTTCACAACATATCATGTCAAAATCATGAGCTACTCTGAAAGCATATCCATGATCAGTGTGAATACTGGGAATATTGTCCTTGGCTAAAGTGAAAGCACATGTAAGAGTGTATATTCCAATTGGGCCAAAGTAGCTATAGGTAAAGATGTTGCCTCAACAATATTAAAAGAAGTCGTAATAGCATATTGAGCACAATATTTGCCATTGTTATCTTTTAAATAAGAATCATCAGTGAACCATGAGAAATCAGAGATGCCCAATAGAATTTCTTATAGGTTGCAATGAGGGGTCAGGAGGTGTTTTGTCAGTGTTAAGCAGTTGTGAAGGACATTGTTGTTGACAGAGGGGAGAAAAGTGGCTGGATTAGGGTTATTGCAATGTGAAAGAGTTATGTGAGGAACAGTTAACAAAAGGAAGTGGCCCCATGGACTGTAACCCACCAGGCTCCTCTGTCCATGGGATTTTCTAGGCAAGAATACGGGAGTGGGTGGCCATTTCCTTCTCTGAGTGATCTACCCCACCCAGGGATTGAACCTGGGTCTTCCACATTGCAGGCAGATTCTTTCCCAACTGAGCCACCAGAGACTCCCATAGCCAGTGAGCTACAATGGGTTCATTTGTGGATAGAGAACCTGTTTGCTCACCAGCCCTAGAGCCATCAGGAGTCTTCTGTGGTCCCCATATGAGCCACCAAAATGTTGACTTACAACAAACAGATAGATAGATATTTGTCTAGCAAAGATTGGCTTATTTAGGATCAGCAGAGAATTGCAACTCAGCATCTGCAGCCATGGGAGCGAGCCATGTGCATTTCCCCGTACTAGAGGGGAAACTTTTCCTCAAGGGAAAAGGAAGTTGGGAGGGCTGCAGTAAACAAAGAGTTCAAATATTTTCATTAGCTGAGTCCTTGCCAGGAAAAAAAAAAAAAAAAAGAAAGAGGAGTCTTTCTTTTTATTATTAGGCTCTATTATTGTCTCAGGGTGTGAGAGCTACCCCTTCTGGTCTCTCAACTCGATTTAATAGAGGTTTCTCTATGTTTTACACATGGTAGAGAAATTCCATTAACATGTGATTATTTTCAAACTAATAGGACTGATTAAACCCTTAATTCATAGGGCTATTATAAGTGAAAGGAAACATGAGAAAAAATAAATAAAAATGAGAAATAAAAATAAATAAAACATGAGAAAAAATAAATACATAAACTAGATGTGCTAGATGAGAACAAATTCCCTTGAGAAAAATTAAGTGAATAGATCAGTTCCTGGAAATTAAAGTGTGTGTTTGGAAGGGGCTTTGATTCTCACATGGGTGATCATTCAGGAATTCAATGTGAAAACCTTTCATGATGAAAGAATTAAAGAGTGTGAGCAAATTACTTTTATAGATCTATAGCGATACAGTGTCATAAGTAGAGCTGGCTGCATAATGTGTGAGGAACCATGTAAAATGAAAGTGAAGTCTTCTTGTTTAAGAAGTATCAAGTAGCTATTCCTTTTCTCCCATGATGTATCTCAATTTTCCATGGATTTTATTTGCAAAGGCACAGAATATTTGCTATACAAATGCAGACCCTCACAAGCCCAGTCTCTTGCCTTTGTATCCTGATTTGCCTCAGATCCATGTCTAAGCTCCTACTGAAGGTAGAAGGTAGCAGCAGTTGGTGGGTGGGGACAGAGGAGTGGGTGCTTGAGAGTCTCTTCCTTATCAACAGAGAGGAGGCAGGAGAAAGGATTTTACATGAGCCAAGATTCCCAAGTCTATGACATATGCATCCCATCTCTATTGGACTTTATTTACAAAACCCATATTCAATGATAAAATAATTAACATTTTCAAAGTGTGGCTGTAAAGCATTAAACTCCAAGTCAGATGTCCTCTTCTGAATGTGGGCTTTTTTGTGAAATGGGACTGTGCCAGAGTAAGCAAAGCAAAGAATGACAATAAACAAAATTGGAAATGTAAGAGAGCGTCAGATTGTGTAAGATCTCGTTGTCATTGTTAAAACTCTGAACTTCATTTTCAGTGAAACAGGTAGTGAGAAGTGATGGCATTTTTGACCCAGATTGTCGTGGTGAAATGATTTGGTTCTAGATAGATTTTGAAGGTACAGACCACAGGTTTTGCTACCTACTTGCATATGTAGTATAAAAGAAAGAAGAGAGCCACTGATAATTTTTAGCTTATGTCTTCAGGAATACCAGAGTTGCCACTGAGTTCAAGCAGATCATGGGAGGGGCTCATTCTGGAGGGGAAGGGAGTGTAAACGAGTATTTGATTTTAGACATATTAATGTGAGAGACTTGTTAGCGATTTCAAGTAAAGAAAAATATTTGTTGAATAACTGTTGAACAACATTTATTTGTTGAATAAATGCCGAATGTTTGAGTCTCGAAATGAAAACAGAAGTCTATGTGGGAAATATAAATATGAGAACCATCAACCTTGGTGTATAGATAGGCTTCTCTGCCATGGAATTCTCCAGGCAAGAATACTAGTGTAGGTAGGCATCCTTTTCTCCAGGAGATCTTCTCAATCAAGAGATTGAACCTGGATCTTCTGCATTGAATGCAGATTCATTACTGTCTCAACCATTAGGGAAGCCCCAGTATTTAAAGCTATGTGATTTAATTAATTCAGGAATAAAGTAAGTGAAATTACAGAAGAGGTACTGAGATATTCCAATAATAAACGGTCAGGTAGATAAGAAGGAAGGATACCGAGAAGGACCAATGATGGAAGTGGAAACAAAGAAAGTATAGTTTTGGGAGCCAGCTGAAGAATGTGTTTCTAGGGTAGAGGAGAAATCAACCTGCTGAGTCAGACACTACTGATAAAGACTTGAAGAACTTAGAGTTGACCATTGAACTCAGCAACATGGGCGACATTAACAAACTTGGCAAGAGCATTGTTTGTGGAATGGTTGTGAAAAAATAATACCAGTGAGAGTCTCAGGAAACAATCAGTTCAGTTCAGTTCATTTCAGTCGCTCAGTAGCATCTGACTCTTTGCAACCCCATGAATTGCACCACGCCAGGCCTCCCTGTTCATCACCATCTCTCCGAGTTCATTCAGACTCATGTCCATCGAGTCCGTGATGTCATCCAGCCATCTCATCCTCGGTTGTCCCCTTCTCTTCCTGTCCCCAATCCCTCCCAGCATCAGAGTCTTTTCCAATGAGTCAACTCTTCGCATGAGGTGGCCAAAGTACTGGAGTTTCAGCTTCAGCATCATTCCTTCCAAAGAAATCCCAGGGTTGATCTCCTTCAGAATGGATTGGTTGGATCTCCTTGCAGTCCAAGGGACTCTCAAGAGTCTTCTCCAACACCACAGTTCAAAAGCATCAATTCTTCAGCGCTCACCCTTCTTCACAGTCCAACTCTCACATCCATACATGAAAACAGGAAAAACCATAGCCTTGACTAGATGGACCTTAGTCAGGAAAGTAAAGTCTGCTTTTTAATATACTATCTAGGTTGGTCATAACTTTTCTTCCAAGGAGTAAGTGTCTTTTAACTTCATGGCTGCAGTCACCATCTGCAGTGATTTTGGAGCCCCCCAAAATAAAGTCTGCCACTGTTTNGTCCAACTCTCACATCCATACATGACCACAGGAAAAACCATAGCCTTGACTAGATGGACCTTAGTCGGAATGTGTGGTAGAATTAAATAATTCTACTTTCTTCCTTATACACATTTTATAAGTGTTAATTTTATACACACACATATATGCATGCATGTGCTTAGTCATTCAGTTGTGTCCGATTCTTTGCAAACCCATGGGCTGTAGCCTGCCAGGCTCCTCTATCCATGGGGATTCTCCAGGCAAGAATACTGGAGGGAGGTTGCCATGTCCTCCTCCAGGGGATCTTCCCAACCTAGAGATCAAACTCAGGTCTTTCTCTTTTCAAGCAGATTCTTTACCATCTGAACTACTGGGAAGCTCATGAATACTGGAGTGGGTAGCCTATCCCTTCTCCAGGGGATCTTCCCAACCCTGGAATTGAACCAGGATCTCCTGCATGGCAGGTGGATTCTTTACCACCTGAGCTACCAGGGAAGCTCACAGGATATCTGTATCTATATCTACATTTATATGTATACATCTTGAGTTTCTATTTTTAAATTTTTCTTTAAATCACTGTTTGATCTTTGTTTAAAGGTTGGTTTGGAGGGTATCCCTGGTAGTCCAGAGACTAAGGATCCACCTTGCAATGCAGGAGATGCAGGTTCCATCCCTGGTTGGGAAATTAGGTTCCCACACACCACAGGGTAACTAAAGCGCATGCACCCTGACTGCTGAGCCCACACATGCTTTGGAACCCATGTGCCACAGCTAGAGAGAAGCCCAAGCTGCAACAAAGACCCAATGCAACCAAACATTCTATTTCTTTTCTTTTCATTTCTTTAGAAAGAAAAAAAAAAGAAAGAAAGAAAGAAATAGAACTTTAGGACAATCTCTTCCTATTGCAAATTCTTTCCCTGCAGAATTTATCAGAAGTATTGTTGATCAGCAAAGCACTGGATCTTGTAGTCAGCTTTGGTGATTGGAATGTATAAGGACACCAATGTGTCTGCTTCCAGGATAAGAACGCATCTGCCTGTGAGAAATGGATGTTTATACCATCTAATCAGAGCACTCCCTCTTCTGGCTTGGGTCTCTCTCATTCCCTCTGCTGGGCAACATCTCTTGATACATTCCTTTCTTAGATAAGGTAATGCCTTCAATCAGGTTTCAGTCCTGTCTTATCAGCCTAAAAAGCACTCTTTCTTCTTCATGTAGCTTTGTCTATCCCTGACAGATCAAACCTCAAGTGTTCATGTTATAGTTTAATCCTCATGTGGCCATATTATTTCATTTTCTGTGTGCTTTTTGAGGGCACTTCCTTGTTGCCCCATCTTTCAGCAACAATAATGACCTAATTCACCTCCAAATTTGATGGGCCCTTTCTGCTCCTCATTCTCTATGCAACATGAAAATGCCCAACTTGCTTGCACTAGGAAGTTCCTAGTCATCCCTTTTCTAACTAGTACCCAGTCTCTTTCAGAGAAATCACCTTCCTCCATTGTTCTTGAAGTTGGTGGAAAGGTAATTCCAAGCTTGCAAGTGCCCACCTCTAATTCTAATTCTAGCCCAGACTCTGGCTCAGCTAGGATTGCACTGTGACCAGATCTTAACAAATCAGATGCTTTGGGGACTTTAAGGAGCAATCATTCTTATCACAGGGGAAGATAGAGTGGCAGTATCTACTCTATCACCAGCACACAGCATGTTATTTCCAGCTGGGGATATTTGCTAAATGGTTCAACCATTCTGTGTTTTTAGACCTCTGGATTGATACATGTATTATATATGCATTTTATACAATATATATACACAGTATATAATGTTTAACATATTGTATTATATTATACTATATTATATTACATATTACATTATATTACCTCATTCCTGAGCCTGGTCTCCTTGCTACCTTTTTATTGCATTTGAGGATACTTTCAATAAAAATCTTGAGTTTGAGATCTTGGCTAGGTAATCTTTAGCACTAGTAGTCCGGTTTCTCTGACGTGACTCCATGGCCAGCTATGAGATTTATCAAAATCACAAACTCAAGCACATTGAATATTTCAACACTGCACTCAATTGTTCATATTTAACTACCTCATTAGCTACGAGGATTCCCTGGTGGCTCAGATGGTAAAGCACCTCTCTGCAATGCCAGAGACCTGAGTTCGATCCCTAGGTTGGGAAGATCCCCTGGAGAAGGAAATGGTAGCCCACTCCAGTAAAATCCCATGGACGGAAGAGACTGGTAGGTGACAGTCCATGGGACAGCAAAGAGTCGGGCACGACTGAGCAGCTCCACTTTCTTTCTTTAGCTACAAGATAAATCAATGTAATGCTTAATACATGGAACAAATCAACAGATTCTTCATAGAAGAAAATAATAAAAGACTAACACTTTACCCATGTTTTCCCAAAATTTTTCATCTAGATTCTAAAATGTGTAAACAAGGATCCATATAGTCAGAGCTTCTTTAGAAACTTTTTATATTTTGCTATATATCATGCAAAAATGAATATCTGGAAATAAGGGCAAATGTTCAATGATAAGTGTACTTTTAAGTTACTCATTGTTGTACGAATTTTGTTTATATGGCTATTTGCTTATGTTGTTGTTGTTTAGTTGCTAAATCATGTCTGACTCTTCACAACCCCATGGACTATAGCCTGCCAGGCTCCTCTGTCCATGGGATTTCCTAGGCAAGAATACTGGAGTGGGTTGCCATTTCCTTCTCTATATTTCATTATATGGGTGTTGTAAATGGAAAGATAATACTCTATGTTCTGTGACCCTCTGAACCCTTTCACTAAATCCTTTTGCTTAAAGCAAACAGAGAAATTTTTATTGCTGCTACTAAGGAGCTTTCAGTCTCCTCATGTAAAATGAATACAGCAAAATAGTTTCTCTTCACATTTCCCAGAACACTGAGTTGTACATTTTAGGTTCTCAATAAAGTTCACATAATGGAACTATTGTATGTTCAACTACAGTTGAATTGAACTGCATTGAATTGAATCAAGTCAAATCAAGTTGAAATGAATTGAATAGGCCTTTTCTCTGACCCACAGCAACTATAAAACTAGAATATTTGACCACCATTCAGAAAACTGCTCACAAGATTATATTCTGGAATCTTGACAGATAAGATTTCAGCAACTCTTTATTTAAACTCTTCTTAGATAAATTACGTGCTACACTGCATTACTAGGATTTCTGGCAAGGATTTCCAAGTAAAATGTTATTCCAAAGAAACTGCCTGTGTTTGTAGGTGGTGTGTCATCATGAAGTGGCTGTAACAGACTGCAGTGCAGTTCAGGGCTCTGGTTTCACTACAGACTCTGACTCAATGGCAACACTGATTTGCAGAATAAGATGGAGGAATGTATGCTGAAAACGTTCAGTATGCTAAATGTATGCTGAATTACAGATAATAGCACAAATTGGTTTTTGTTGTCCTGAAGCTCAGGAAGAAAAAAAAAAAAAAAAAAATGTTCTCTCTCTGTTTCTGATTTTCTATAGTACCTTCCTCACCCTAGCACTAGATCAATGCCACTCAGCAGTTGTGTAAAAGTCTGTTACACAAAAATGAGAGATTAAGTTATGCTTGTGGAAAGCACTTCTTTGTAAGACACTTATTCAATAAGATACTTTTTAAAATAATAAGGATAGACTTTGATTTTTTTTTTAAACGCAGTCCATATTTATGTGGCTCAAAAGTTTACCAAAATGAGACTACATGCTAACTTAGTCAAGTACTATTTTTACTTTTTCCTGAGAATGAATCTCAAGAGAGAGAGAGAACTATCATTGGAAACTACCAGATCTTGCTGAACACAGAGATCTGATTTGTATCAGTGAGTCCATAGAACTCACTAAACACCACCCCACACGTGTATTAGACACACATACACCATGCGGACCATACCATCTCAGCAGCTTTTCACTCTGGAAACAGTGTGTCCTTCCCCAACGTTGCAGAACATTCAAATGTATTTTTCTTCAAAGTGATCCTTGAATATCCTGGATGAAATCTCAATGGAGGGAGACGAGATCCTCAATGAACACATGATTCATCTTTCTTCACTGATTGTGATCAGGGAGAAAGGATTTGGCAGGAATAATATATGGCCCAGTTCTGAAAAGTCAATCTGAAAGAACTTAAAAAGCTAGGATTTAGAGCAAAGGAAATCAAATAATATCGACACTAAGAAAAATTTAAAAAACAAAAAGTTTAATCAGCCTCACTAAAAATAAAATAAAAATTAGCCATGGTGAAGACAGAACCTTTCCCTGCTTAGTTATGATGGGGAGACTTTGTCTACGGGAAGAAATAATGAGGCCCCTTCTATATCATGCAAGATGTTAACCCAGGTAGAATGTCAAACTCAAATCCCTAAAGTACAAATGATGTAATAGAAAGACCTTCGCAAATTGGTTATCCATATGGCCAAAAATAAAATTGGATTTCTGCCTGCCCCATAAAAATCAATTCCAGATGGATTAGAGAACTAAATGTCAAAAGTAAAGATTTTAGTGGGAAACACAAGTGAATTTCTTTCTGACCTCAAGGTAGAGAGAATTTCTTAAAACATAAAATGTGTTGTTATAACTGAAAAAAATGGATGAATTTTACTATATTAAAATTAAGACCACTTTTTAATCAGGAGACATTAAAGAAAGTGAAAATACATGTTGTGAACTGGAAAAAGATATTTTCAACATGTACAACCAATAAAAAGGAAATAAAAACATAAAGAACTGTGGGAAATCATAAGAAAAGGGCAAATGCACACTAATAAGTAGTTTAAGGCATAAGCATACATTTTGAGGTTAAGGAAACACATGTTGCCCTATACATACAGAGAAAGATTCAGTATCATCAAATACCTGGAAAATACAAATTACAATATAAAGATGCCATTTAGATCCATTTAATTGGCAAAAGAATAATAAGGGTAACGATTTTTGACTAGTGCCAAATGTTGAGAATAATTTAGATAATAAGTTTGAAAGGTACATATTAACTCTTTAAGACCAATTCACTGTAGGCTTATCTCCCCGAAAAAGAGCTGGCTTCCTGCGAAGCTTCACAGAAACAATTATTAGTCAAATACTTAAAGTGAAAGTGGAAGTGAAAGTCACTCAGTCATGTCTGACTCTTTGCAACCCCACAGACTATACAGTCCATGGAATTCTCCAGGCCGGAATACTGGAGTGGGTAGCCTTTCCCTTCTCCAGCGGATCTTCCCAACCCAAGCATCGAACCCAGGTCTCCCGTATTGCAGGCAGCTTATTTACCAGCTGAGCCACAAGGGAAGCCCAGTCAAATTCTTAGGTGACATCAATCCCATTTATGCCAGACTTAGAACCCAACACTCTGAAATGCCTGTGATAGACTCATGCTTCTATAGACATGAATACTCATGCCAAGAGGCAAATTCTATCACTCATCATATCATCATACAGCTGCAACTGATAGATTGGGACCTTTAACTCCTGACCCCTACAAGGGAAAGGCTAATGGTAGCCTCTACTAACTATCAAGATAGGGCTGGACTAAAAGTTTTGCTAAATTGCTTTGCCATTTTTTTCTGGAATCTGATCACATTGTCAGAGGAGCTGGAACATCCTTAAACATACAGATTAAAAGTCCACAACCTAAGAACCAGAGTCTTCTCCTCTGACCTGACATTTGGTTATGCCAAATAACTGTAATCTATCCAATAATCTCAGATATGCAGATGAACCACCCTTATGGCAGAAAGTGAAGAGGAACTAAAAAGCCTCTTGATGAAAGTGAAAGAGGAAAGCGAAAAAGTTGGTTTAAAGCTCAACATTCAGAAAACGAAGATCATGGCATCTGGTCTCATCACTTCATGGGAAATAGATGGGGAAACAGTGGAAACAGTGTCAGACTTTGTTTTGGGGGGCTCGAAAATCACTCCAGATGGCGATTGCAGCCATGAAATTAAAAGATGCTTACTCCTTGGAAGAAAAGTTATGACCAACCTAGATAGCATATTCAAAAGCAGAGACATTGCTTTGCCAACTAAGGTCTGTCTAGTCAAGGCTATGGTTTTTCCTGTGGTCATGTATGGATGTGAGAGTTGGACTGGGAAGAAAGCTGAGCGCCGAAGAATTAATGC
>SJYV01041392.1:0-10322 GCA_006410875.1 Neotragus pygmaeus | reverse complement strand
TGCTTTGCCAACTAAGGTCTGTCTAGTCAAGGCTATGGTTTTTCCTGTGGTCCTGTATGGATGCGAGAGTTGGACTGTGAAGAGGGCTGAGTGCCGAAGAATTGATGCTTTTGAACTGTGGTGTTGGAGAAGACTCTTGAGAGTTCCTTGGACTGCAAGGAGATCCAACCAGTCCATTCTGAAGGAGATCAGCCCTGGGATTTCTTTGGAAGGAATGATGCTAAAGCTGAAACTCCAGTACTTTGGCCACCTCATGCGAAGAGTTGACTCATTGGAAAAGATTCTGATGCTGAGAGAGATTGGGGGCAGGAGGAGAAGGGGACGACCGAGGATGAGATAAATGGATGGCATCACGGACTCGATGAATGTGAGTCTGAGTGAACTCCGGGAGATGGTGATGGACAGGGAGGCCTGGCGTGCTGAGATTCATGGGGTCACAAAGAGTCTGACACGACTGAGCGACTGAACCGAACTGAAAAGGTAGTTTTAAGCTATATTCTAGTTCTTATATTAAATAGTGAGTCCTCAAGTGCTTCTGTTATTACTGGAAATAAATGAATAATTATAAACAAGTAAACAGCAAAATAAATGCAACCATTCATGAGCCAATGATGAGAGTGCTTCATAGCTAAAGACTATGATTAATCTCATCCTGTGCTCCCAGGTCCAAAATAGACAGGAATAAAAATAAATGGTTTTATAGCTTTACCTACCTTTTCTAAATTCTAGTAAGAATTTGTAGTGGACCTAGTTTGTATCTATACTTCACACAAAGTAAGAGGATAAGATAGGTTAAGTGAAGAGCCCAACACTAAATATCTAATAAAAGGTAAGATTCAAGGCTTAAGTTTACCTGATTATATATTAGTTTGATTAAGCTGCAATGATACTAACCCCCAAACTTTCAGTGGCTTAACACAATAGAAGCCTCCCATTCACATAGGTGTCCTAGGAGCATCATTTGAGTCAGTGGGGCAACTCTCCTTTATATGATCATCAGTGGTCTAAATTTCTTCTGTCTTGTGGATCTATTATAACCTTTTAAATGTTCATCATCATGTACCAGAAAGAACACTGAAGAACACCCTGGAGAAGTCATGTAAGCCAGCTTTAGGAGGATAGTCATTATTCCTAATCTAATCAAACTGTATTAGCAAAAATGAAGTCACAAGGGCACACTTAACTGTGAGGGGAGGCTAGAAAATGTGGGAAGAGTGAGTATGGGGTGACAGCTGGTGACTTCCACCACAGGGTCCAGATCTCATGTTCTTTCTAATCTTTCCAATGTAGTGTGTTGCTTCCCTTAAAGACTAATGACAAGGATCAAAAATCATTTTGGAAAATCACGTGANTGTGGGAAGAGTGAGTATGGGGTGACAGCTGGTGACTTCCACCACAGGGTCCAGATCTCATGTTCTTTCTAATCTTTCCAATGTAGTGTGTTGCTTCCCTTAAAGACTAATGACAAGGATCAAAAATCATTTTGGAAAATCACGTGATAGCAGGCTGCAAGCCAGAAGTTCTGTGATGCTGGAGGACACGTGCTCCCTGAACCAGTGTATTCGTTCTTGTTGTTGCTGTTGTTCAGTCACTAACTGTATCTGACTCTTTGCAATTCCATGGCCTGCAGCACACTAGGCTCCTCTGTCCTCCACTATCTCTTGGAGTTTGCTCAGATTCATATCCATTGAGTCAGTGATGCCGTATAACTATCTCTGCTGCTTCCTTCTCCTTTTTCCTTCAATCCTTGCCAGCAGCAAGATCTTTTCCAACATATCGGCTCTTCATTTTCCTGGAGTATAAAAGAAACAAGTCCCAAGCAAAGCTGTGGGAGGTTCTTCCTCTTCATGCTTGAATCTGTGGATGCGTATTAAACAACTGCATTATGCATAGAGCTGGCCATTCTTCAATTGGTAACTATAGGGAAGAAATGGCACTGACTATTGTATGGCACTGGGTGTGTGTGCATTGGCATGAATAGAAGGAAATAATGAAAAATGAAAACAATCATGATGTTGTAGACCAGTATATGTTGGTTGTCATCCAAGACCATCTTTCCTGGGCTTTGCTTCATAAAATATAACATATTATTTTTAATTTTGACTAGCTAGCCCATTAGAGTCTAATATATTAAAAAATAATCAATATTATTTATAGGTCCTTCAAAATTGGGACTTGTAAAAAGAGAGTTTTTCAAACAAAATTATAAGTTTCTTCAGGGTATGACTAACAGCAGATATTAGAAGACCATAGAGGATATTCTCTAAGCTGCATCTATATGTCATACCAACTCAGTTATCTGCTTTCATGCTTTTATAAATAATAGTAGCCATTTAGTAAGCACATACAGTGTGCTAAGACCTTTATATACCTTACATCATTTAACTATAATGACGCTATCAGGTCATTACTATGATTCCCAATTTTCAGATGAAGACACTGAACTTGGCTTAGAATGTAGATTTCTCTGATTTCCAATACCCTTCTTCCCCATCACGATCAGCAGGCAGAAGTCCAGCTCAGAGTCAATAATGTTATTTACAAGGTGTCAAAAAGAATGATGATTCCCTTGTTTTGATTAGAGCATTTCTTCTAGGAAGGCTACAGCTGGTGTTATACTTGGTAAGTTTAAATGATACCCTTTCATCTTGCCTCTCAGAAAGGTTCCAACTAGCTACCCAGTTCTGAGCCACCTGGACACAGGGTGCCAGACAACTGAACTGAGAATAGAAGGGATTAAAATATTTTCTTGATTTAGTCCTTTTGGAAACAATGCTTATCCCTAGGATACCATCAACTTAGAATTTTAAGACTGTGCATTTTTATCCAAGACATGATCTTTCCAGGGCAGTCAATTTATACCCTGCAGGTGGAACAATTTCCCTAGTAGCAATTCTGCTCTTGACTGGAAATGTCAGTTTCACACATACTAAATAATACAAAATGGAATGGACTTTTCCACCATTTCCTTAGAATTGACTCTTAAGAGCCTTTGCAGATGGCAACATGACAAGTACCCCACAAAGTACCCACTTTATTTTTTTAATTTATTTTTTAATTATAGGAAAATTGTTTTATCATGTTGTATGAACAACTTCTCACCAGGTATCTATTTTGCACATGATAGTGCATATATGTCAACGCTTCTTTCTCCATTCATCCCACTCTCACGTTCCTGCAGTATGTTCACAGGTCTGTTCTCTACACCTGTGTCTCCACTTCTTCCCTGCAAATCGGTTCATCAATTCCAGTTTTCTGGATTCCATATGCTGTGCTGTGTTTAGTCGCTCAGTCATGTCCGACCCTTTGAGGGCCCCTGGACTGTAGCCTACTAGGCTCCTGTGCTAAGCGTTAATGTGTGATATTTATTTTTCTCTTCTGACTTACTTCACCTCTGTATAACAGGCTTTAGGTTCATACACCTCACTAGATCTGACTCATATTCATTCCTTTTTATGGATGAATTGTATACATGTATAAAATTGTATATATGTACCACATCTTCTTTAAAAAGAACAAAAAACAAAAGTGAGCCAAATTTTCTCCAAGGCTTATTTAGAAGCAGTAAATCTGGCTCTGCCAGATCCAAACCATGTCTTGGCTACCTGAGTCATCTTCTTCTATTCCCTGCCACCTCCATCCTAAATAAACAGACAAAGAGCTACAGGTATATGGGATTAGGGAGTCACTGACTCCCCAACTCCAGCGTCTCATAAGGAAGAGAATGATGCCTCCTAACTTTACCCCATAGCAAGTAGAGAACAATCTGCGAGCCTGACAGTTCCACAGCAACAGAAAACCGTCGCCTCATCCCCTGGTTGGACATTTGCTTATGCGATGCACGTACTAAACTGTAAGGCAAAGGGACTGAGGAGAGATGGCAACCAGGAGAAAGAGGTATTAGTGGTGAGATTCTGTAAAGGTGTGTGAAATTTTCAAGGTTAAGTGAACATGTCAAATGGTAATTGAACAGGAAATATCTTGCTGGTAACACACCCAAAAGGGTTGGGCATGCAATGAGATATCAAGAGCATCAAGAAGCTGTGAGATAAACCACCAGAAGCATAGGCTGAATGGGTTCCAAACAGTTAAGCTAGAAAGAATCTCATAATAAAAAGTTGGCAGTAAGGAAACCTCAAAGGGCCCTTTTGATCCACAAGAGTTGGTATATGCATGCTTGCCTTACAGGGGTATCAGCAGCCAATCTTAGCCAGTGACTCATTGACTCCCCAGAGATATGGAGAATTGCTGTGACCTGCTAAGGTACAGATGCTTGTACTATTCCATCTTTTTCCATAATAGAGAGAATAAGAAAGGGAAAATAGAGAATGAAGAGATATAACATGTGCTCCTGCTCTAAATCAAGCTGAAATTGGATGCAGAAGAGTAGAACAGAAGCAGTAAGTTGAATATGACATTGAATTTTTAAATTCAACTAGACTAGACTGGACTTCTTTGTACCTAAAATTTACTGGAAGCCTGGACAATTCATTTAAAAGTTTATATTATTATATTTCATTAAATTATTTGCAAGTGGTCACTCCCTCCCCCCTTGTCTGCCTCGATAGCCTGGAAGAAAATGGCATGAACCCTGCATTCATGTTGGGCTCAACTATGGGACTTGCTTTGGCATATGGAATGTTGGCAAGAACACAAACAGCATTTAGGTGGATTGGCTGGCTCTCTTGCACTTCTGCTTTTTACCACGAGAACAAGTCTCAGGTCCAAAGAGGTTGAAGAACAAATCACTGGTCCAAAGAGGGCAGGAGATCCATGGAGAAAACACGAACCAGGCTTATAAACTTCAGCCAAGCCCTGTCTAGAACAGCTAGAGTCCAACCAACTGGCAAAATGTGAGAAATGAAAGGATAGATAACAGTTGATGTAGCCATTCCACCACGTTGTTAGCTATTAACGTTGTTTACCTTCTTAAAATTTCAGAGAGTGCTGCAGTCAATATCTCTTTGCATATNCAAAATGTGAGAAATGAAAGGATAGATAACAGTTGATGTAGCCATTCCACCACGTTGTTAGCTATTAACGTTGTTTACCTTCTTAAAATTTCAGAGAGTGCTGCAGTCAATATCTCTTTGCATATATCATCATGAATAGAAAATTATTTCTGTATGCTAGAAAATGAAAGGAAAATTTCCAAGCCAAAGGCATTGCACATTAAAACTTTGTTATATACTGCCTAAATTCCTGGAAAAACTGTTAAAATTGTTCATATCATCACTATTTACATTCCCACCCACTGGACCTAGGAGGGTCTGTTTCTCCATTTCTTCCTAAAGACAAGACTTAATCTTGTCCAATTTTATCAAGCTGAGAAATAAAAAACAGAATCTCATATTTCAGTATCAGTGGTTGAAAATAGTAAGGCATTACTACATGTGCTCATAGGGAATGTTTACTACAATACAAGTGAAAAAGCATGTTGTAGGGTTGTGAACGTAATATAATCTCATTTCTTGTGTACATGTACGAACTTATACATGCCTCATGTACATATGTGTACATGTATATTAATTGTGTGTGTAGGCATACCTTTATGTAAATCTATATAAACATTAAAAATCTGGAAATATATTATCCAAACTGTTACTATGATTCTCTCTGGCACATTTCTCTGGGGACAAGAGAGTAAAGAGAAAACTTTAGTCATGTACTTTATTTATGTAGTTCCATATTATTTAAAATTTTGTGATCATGTAAAATTTTATAAGAAAAGAAAGTGATACAAATAAAAGCATTTCCTTAAATATGAAACAAAGATCTTCATTACCAAAATTATATAGCCATAATCTCTATTAATGATTTCTTTTATTTCCAAACTTACTGAGAAATCCATAAATTGGTATATTCATGTGATATGTCACAATTATTCTGTGGCTGGTATTTATCATTAATGTTAATTTAGTAACAAATCAAATATNGAAATTCTAGAAATATTTCAGTAATTTATTATATATGAGATACTAGCGTTCTTTTACTAAAGCGGTTTTGATAATATTTGGAAATGGTTGGGTTTTTGTTAATTGTCTTTTATAAACATTAAATAATTTGGTTACTGATGACATGGATTTGTAAGTGACTTTAGACATTTTTAGCTTGACTCAAAATGAATTATATACCTCAATATAAGAACTAAATCTATAAAACTCTTGGGAAAAAAATGGGTGTTTTTGACCTTTATGACCTTGGATTAGATAATTGTTTCCTAGATAGGACATCAAAGCACAGCAATAAAAATAGACAAATTGGACTTCATTACCACTTAAACTTTTGTTCTTCAAAGGACACTGAAATAAAAGAGAAAATAAGGAAAATGCTCCCATTTCTCAGGACAAATCTGTAGACTCTTAAATTAATTGACAGTGTGATGTGATGGAATGAGTGCTGGACTAGGCTCAGATCCTAGCTTCACCTATGACTGTGTGACCTTGCCCTTGTCAATTCTCTCTCTGTATTTGTTTTCTTATCTGTCCAGTAGAGCACCAGTACATGCCCACTACATTTATGCTATTTTCAAGAGAGTCAAAGGAATAGGGTATGTGAAGGTGCTTTGAAATTGACAGCACTATAATAATATGAGGCATTATTTATTTAACATCCTTCATTTTTCTTCATCAGANGAATCAAATCAACAAAATTAGAAATGAAAAAGGAGAGATTACAACAGACAATGCAGAAATACAAAGGATTGTGAGACTATTATGATCAAATATCTGGCAATAAAATGGATAACCTGGAAGAAATGGACAGATTCTTAAGAAAGTTCAATCTTCCAAGGAAGAAATAGAAATTATTAACAACCTAGTTACAAGCACTGAAATTGAAGCTGTGATAAAAAAACCTCCAAAGCAACAAAAGCCCAAGACCAGATGGTGTAACAGAATTCTATCAAACATTTGCAGAAGAGATAATGCCTATTCTTCTAAAACTGTTTCAAAATTTTGCAGAGGAAAGAACACTTCCAGACTGATTCTATGAGGCCACCATCACCTGGATACCAAAACCAGGCAAAGACAACACCAAAAAAGGAAACTACAGGCCAATATAACTGATGAACATAGAAGCAAAAATCCTCAAAAAAATTTTAGGAAACAGAATTCAAGTTGGCTTATTCCAGAGATGCAAGGATTCTTTAGTATATGCAAATCAATCAATGTGATACACCATATTATCAAACTGAAAGATAAAAATCATNTATAACTGATGAACATAGAAGCAAAAATCCTCAAAAAAATTTTAGGAAACAGAATTCAAGTTGGCTTATTCCAGAGATGCAAGGATTCTTTAGTATATGCAAATCAATCAATGTGATACACCATATTATCAAACTGAAAGATAAAAATCATATGATAATCTCAATAGATGCAGAAAAAGCCTTTGATAAAATTCAGCACCCATTTATGATTAAAACTCTTCAAAAAATGAGCATAGAAAAACCTACCTCAAAATAACAAAGGCCATATATAATGAACCTACAGCAAACATTATTCTCAATGGTGAAAAACTGAAAGCATTCTCCCTAAGAACAGGAACAAGACTAAGGTGTTCACTTTCACCACTATTATTCAACATAGTTCTGAAACCCCTAGCTACAGCAATCATAGAAGAAAAAGAAATAAAAAGAATTCAGATTGGAAAAGAAGTAAAACTCTCATTGTTTACAAATAACATGATAGCAGGAGGGCCTAGAGGAGCTATTGCACACTGAGGTCAGGAATGGCAGCGGTAATAACCCTCGTCCAAAGTAAGGAGCAGCAACTGTGTTTTGCTGGAGCAGCCGTGAAGAGATACCCCACGCCCAAGGTAAGAGAAACCCAAGTAAGATGGNCCTCCGACTTCCAATTTGGGAGAACGACATCAACCTTTGGGTTACAAAGTTCATAATACATTGTAAAATAAAGGGTCCAGAAAGAAGAACTATCAAGGCAACTAGAACAATGGTAAATATGGTTTTCCACCCATCATCCTTCACCCAAAATAGGAGCAAAGTCCAAAAGGGAAGACTATCATAAGACATAACTTTTACCTGGCCTTTCATGTCATCTGGGATGGCTGATATATAGCTAGATAAATCAGGAATATATACACAACATTTAACTTTAATTATAGCACAGGTCCCTCTTTGTACTGAAACTATGATTAGTCTCAAGATGATACCAGGAAGTCCTTGTAGCAGCAGTTGATTGTATAGCTTCATCTCTTTTTTTTCTTTAAGATGATCTTGGTTTCACAGGGATCAGTGGGTTCCTGTTGTGTAGTCCGCTCAGCGTTCTCCGGGTCTGCACGGTATGCTCTCTCCACCCTCATGTGGTGGATCTAGGGAGTGAAACCTGCAACTTCAACTGCAGTAGGGCTGGTTGGAACAACAGTATATGGACCCTTCCAATGTTGGGCCAAAAAGTCATGTTTCCAGTCCTTGACCACACCTGATCCCCGGGCACAAATTCGTGAATCTGTTCCCCAAGAGGGAATGGCACCCTTTCTTGTACAAACTTAGTCACCTGATTTATTACCTTACCCAGTTGTTCCATCTGCTGTAAAATCTCGTCTCCCCTTCCCTGAGGCAAATTTGTTGACATCTGTTTTATTATGGGAGGGGGCCTCCCATACACAATTTTGTACAGAGAAGAGCCATGGGACTGTGGGGGTCATCCTGAGTCTGAGCAGAGCCGTCAGAAACAAGTCCACCCAGGAACAGTCAGTCTCTAAGATCCACTTGGAGAGTGTCTCTTAAGTGTCTGGTTGGTTCCTTCCACCATCCCAGAACTCTGGGGCCTATATGCTGTATGTAATTTCCACTTGATGTTTAAAGTTTTGCTTACTTGTTATACTAAATCAGCTACGAAACCTGGGCCATTGACTGATCCAATGCTGGTGGGAAAGCCAAATCTGGGAACTATCTCCCTAAGCAGGTACCAAGCTACTTTTGATGCTCTTTCAGTCTGGGTAGGAAAAGCTTCTACCCATCCCAAAAATGTGCATACTATGACCAGCAGGTAATGGTAGTGTTGGTGAGGTTTCATTTCAGTGAAGTTCACTTCCAGGTGTTCAAAAAGCAGTGTGCCTTTTACCTGATTCCCTGGAGGTTTCTGTGCTGAGAGGCAGCATTGACCTGTGAGCATGCAGTGAAGTTCTGAGATTTTGTCCTGCATAGAGAAGAGAGGCAGGGAACCAAGAAATATTTTCAAATCAGTTCCTCCAGTTTAGGAGGTTGAGATGGGTCGCTTTGTGTGTTTGGCTTACCAGAGTGGATGCCAACTCCTCCAGTACCAATAATTTGCCACTTGGCAATTCCCACCATCCCTTTTCAGTCTTGATGGCCTCTTCTGCTTTGGCTGGTTGGTCTTGGGCTTCAGTGTATTTTGGAGAGTCTAGCAATGGCACCTCGCTCCAGTACTCTTGCCTGGAAAATCCCATGGATGGAGGAGCCTGGTGGGCTGCAGTCCATGGGGTCGCTAGGAGTTGGACACGACTGAGAGACTTCACTTTCACTTTTCACTTTCATGCATTGGAGAAGGAAATGGCAACCCACTCCAGTGTTCTTGCCTGGAGAATCCCAGGGACAGGGGAGCCTCGTGGGCTGCCGTCTCCGGGGTCACACAGAGTCAGACGTGACTGAAGCGATTTAGCAGCAGCAGCAGCATTAGCTCAGGTAGCTCCACCAATATGAGAGCTTTAATTGGGGCTTCACTTGTCACCCCCAAGCCCTGGCCTGCTTGTTTAGCAGTCTTATCTGCCAGTCTGTTCCCTGAGCCCAGGGGGTATCCTCTTCTTGATGTCCTCAGCAGTGTATGACTGCAACCCTTTCTGGTTCCCAAGCAGCATCTAATAGGGTCTTAATTTCTTCCTTATTTTTAATATTTTTTCACTAGCTGTCAAAGGCCTCTCTCCTTATACAGAGCCCTGTAGTGTGGCAAAAGCATACCTGGAGTCTGTGTAAATGTTTGTCTTCTTACCTTTTGACAGCTGGAGAGCCTGGATTAGAGCATATAGTTCGGCCTGTTGAGCGGACCTATGTGATCGCAGAGAGCTAGCCTCAACGATGGTTTCTTCCGTGACTACTGCATATCCAGACAATCACTGTCCTTGTTTCACCAGGCTGGTGCTATCGGTATAAAGGACCCAATCTGGGTCCAGGATTAGATGGTCTCTCAAGTCAGTCCTGCTGGCATATCTCCTTGCAATCATGTGAGGGCCCACCTTCTCCCACAAGAAAGAGAGTGGCCAGATTCAGGGCCTGACAAGTCTCAGTAGTAACGTGGAGGTTCTCACATAACAGTCTCTGTATTGAGTAATCCGGGATGTTG
>SJYV01041391.1:0-10554 GCA_006410875.1 Neotragus pygmaeus | reverse complement strand
TCCAATGTTTCCCCAATATTTGCCATGAAATGATGGGACCAGATGCCATGATCTTCGTTTTCTGAATGTTGAGCTTTAAGCCAACTTTTTCACTCTCCTCTTTCACTTTCATCAAGAAGTTCTTCACTTTCTGCCATAAGGGTGGTGTCATCTGAATATCTGAGGTTATTGATATTTCTCCCGGCAATCTTGATTCCAGCTTGTGCTTCACCCAGCTGAGCGTTTCTCATGATTTACTCTGCATATAAGTTAAATAAGCAGGGTGACAATATATAGCCTTGACGTACGCCTTATTGTGTCCAACTCTTTGTGACCCCATGGACTGTAGCTCGCCAGGCTCTTCTGTCCAAGGGATTCTCCAGGGAAGAATACTAGAGTGGGTTGCCATTTCCTTCTCCAAGAAGGTGACTTATATGGCATTTAAAATATAAGTTCTCTATTCAGGATTGAAATTAGGATCCAGCAGCAGAGAAAGTAAGAGTGGTGTCACCTAGGTCCAGCCAGACAATCTCATATTTGGGGCAGTTCATAGCTGATTCACCAATAAATGTTCTTTCAGAGACCTAGAGTAGTCACAGGCCCTGGTTGTTTCAAACTAAGAGGTTGTTCAGTCATGCACTTAATATGACTGTAAGGAGAAATCCAAGGACAAATAAAATGATAATTATTTTTTATGTTTTTGTAAATGTTATTAAGAAAAATAAAAGCGAAAATCTCTCAGTTGCGTCTCACTCTTTGTGACCCCTTGGACTATCTAGTCCATGGAATTCTCCAGGCCAGAATACTGGAGTGGGTAGCCATTCCTTTCTCCAGGGGATCTTCCCAACCTAGGGATCGAACCCAGGGCTCCCACATTGCAGGTGGATTCTTTACTAGCTAAGCCACCAGGGAAGCATAAGGAATCTATATGTTAGAGGGAATTTGTACAAATGCCAGTTCTTCTGAGGTATTTCCTGTAAACTTTCACAGATGTGCTCAGCCATCTGAAATATTCCCCTTTTCACTAAGACATCTCCTTGGGCTCCCATGTAATTCCTCTCCTTTTCTCTCCTCCCCAAGATTCCCCATCACTGCCTTTCTTTCCTCACAATGTACCCCCTAATTCCCTCATATCTTTTCTCGCAAGTTTTGCTTCCAATGCTCTCCCATTTATTCAACCAAACCTTCTCTGTCAGTTGGCACCAGTTCCAGTCACCTCTTGTTTTAACCAGTATCTCCCCTCCAACTTTGCTCCACATTTTAATGCTGCTGAACCCTCTATGCACCCTGAGACTCTCTTCTGCTTACTTCCTGGCCCTGCAGCATCCTGGTCGCCCTCCTGGGGCTTCTCTGTCATCATGGCTGGACATCTCCTTGGTCTCCAGACAAGTGTTCCCAGCATGCCCTTCTCCACTACTCCCTGATAAACCCTCGTCTGAGGCTTAGGGTCAATATTCAACATTAGTTGAATTTTTAAAACTATGTTAATCTATACAAGATGTTAGACCTAAACAGGTGTCAGTAAAATGTTTTACTTATAGGACTTCAAAATGATAACAGAGAGAAAAAATAATGGCCTATAAAAGATTCAAAGAAGAAATAGGAGGTTAAACAAAAACAGGAAACCACAAATCTCAGATATGCTTCACCACCAAACATTGTTAAGGTTAACAGCAGCTCTTAAGTACAAGAAGTACACTGCTACTATGTTTTATTAAATGAACACATAATCTGAAATTTAGTAGCTTCTAAGACAGTGAAGAAGATAAAGTCAACTAATGAAAATTTAAACATAATTTTTGGTGTGGTACTTGTGAAAAAATAATGTTCTTACTGTGCATATAGAAAACTACACAAAGAGTTAAACAGAAAAACAAAAAGAATGTATCAATCAGAGTCCTTATCCCTTAATAGAAATAACAGTAGTATTATTAACATTTTTCTATGATGCTTTATAGAAACATAATTTTTTTAAAAGTATGTTTACATTTGACACTCGTGTTTGATATTGTAGAATAGAAGATACTCTCTTTTTAATCATTGAGAAAAACTAACAAATCAATGATCTCTTCTACTTTCCTTAAAGACATTATACCTAAGAGTAAAGTACATAAACTTGCACATATTATATATTTCATTTCAATAAACTTAGTGATAGTCAACTCCTTCCTGATCAAACACCTGTAAAAAAATATGGATTTGCTTGAGAATAGGTTAATAGAAAAGAATGTTAAATTCCTAGATTTTTCTGTTGTTTTCTATGCAAATTTCAGAGAAATGAAATATTATTGGTCTTAGCTTTCAGTGTGTGCATTTGTTTGTGCGTATGTACACACACATACTCATGCACAGACATGTACATTTGTGTGTCCAAAAGAGCTGTGTGCGGCTTAACTCTTGAGTGGAGAAGAAATAGTGGCAGTAAGCTGGGCCTAAATGAAAATATTTAAGACTACTTATTTCTTTAATGTGCTTCCCCTTCAAGTAACTGAAAAGCAGAATGAATCATTGAGCACATTTGGAAATAATCATTTGTAAATGTGACTAACATCAATAATACCTGACCTAAATGTCTTCCTTTAACTATTCAGCATTTGTGAAAAAGCAGTAGTAATGATAATAAAGCTTGCTTAACATTATCTGTATAATCCTACTACATTCTTTAGTTTCTGACATTGTTACTCTTGATAAGATAGAATAGAAAGTAATATAAAATTACCTGAACCATACATATTTATAAATGGAGTAAATTTGCATAATATAGTGGTTGGACTTTATAATTTGAATATGTTCCTTCATAATTATCATGAAGAATACATAAGTTTGAATTACTGGTTAATTCACCTTCTTCTGAAATGTAAGCTTTGCTAGGGTACAATTTCAATTTGAAGCATCATTATTTTTAAAGAACCTCATTTGAATATTTTTCATTTCAGCTAGTCTGACAAAGACTCTTGTAATTATCTTACAAGACAGATTAAGAAATGTGGGTGGGAAGGAAGGAGAGGTCAAATGTATTTTTACATGATTTGTATCATGCCACATGAACATCAATGGTAGATAAGGTGTTATACAGAGTCAGGCCTGTCCTGCTCAGGATTCATTAGTGATATGAATGAAGACTGAGAGGGTAGGCTTATCAAAATTTAAGGTGGTGTAGAGCTAAGAGTCAGACATGACTGAGCGACTTCACTTTCACTTTTCACTTTCATGCATTGGAGAAGGAAAGGGCAACCCACTCCAGTGTTCTTGCCTGGAGAATCCCAGGGACAGGGGAGCCTGGTGGGCTGCCGTCTATGGGGTCGCACAGAGTCGGATATGACTGAAGCGACTTAGCAGCAGCAGTAGCAGAGCTATTTCACTAGGAAACACCTGACAGAATGGTGTTAGAAACTAAAATCCAGAAGGTGAAATTTAACAAGGACAAGAATCAGTTCCTACTCTGTGATTCAGAAAGGCCACTGCACAGCTGTAGGAACGGCGAAGATCTGACTGGGAAGAAGTTTTCCTTAAAATAAAGGAGGCGGTGCCTTGAAATGACCACACATCAGTCCAAGTTGGAAGTACAGTTTCAATGTAAACAGAAACAGACTCAGGGATATACAGAACAGGCTTGTGATTGCAAGGATGAGGGGGTTTGGGGAGCTATAGAGAGGTAGGTTGGGGTTAGCAGATGCAAGCTTTTATATATAGAATGGATAAACCACAAGCTCTTACGCTATAGCACAGGGAACTATATTTAATATCCTATGAAAAGCCATAATGGAAAAGAATATTAAAAAGGAATGCCTATATAACTGAGTCACTTTGCTGTACAGCAATAATTAACCTGACATTGCGAATCAAGTATACTTTATTTTTAAAAAGAAGTACAATTTCATTGTATACTTAGAATTTGTTAAGAGAGTAGACCTCATGGTTAAATGTTCTTACCACACAAATTCAAAACAAAACAAAACAAAACAAACAAAACAAAAACTGCTGCTACGAGGGAGGAAGTCAGACACTCTGCCTACCTTCACCCGCTTAGCTCCATAATTTCCATCTCAAACCACCCAGGGACTATAAGCTAC
Organism: Neotragus pygmaeus; assembly: GCA_006410875.1. Taxonomy (NCBI): domain Eukaryota; kingdom Metazoa; phylum Chordata; class Mammalia; order Artiodactyla; family Bovidae; genus Neotragus; species Neotragus pygmaeus. The sequence goes on along the minus strand of SJYV01041391.1, from coordinate 6,502 downwards.
TTTCTGGAGTTGAAATTAAAACTCTCTTTCTTAGTTTTATTATCATTCTACTTTATTGAGTCATTGTTGAAAATTAAAACTGCTTATATTGAAGGTATACAACTTGATCTGATATACTTAACACATCATGGAATAGTTACAGTAATCAAGCTAATTAACAGATCCATCTGCTCACAAATAGTTACCTCTTTGTGGTGGAAACCCCTAAGACTTACTCTTTCATCAAATTTCAAGTATACAACACAGTATTAATTACACTCTCATTGCTGTACATTAGGTCCCCAGAACTTATTCATCTTGTATACCTAAAACTTTGTACCCTGTGATCCACATCTCACCTTTCCCCCATCCTATAGTAATCACCACTCTACTATCTGTTTCTATGGATTTTTACATTTTCAGATTCCACATGTAAGTGAGCATTTGTCTTTCCATGCCTGGCTTATTTCATTTAGCATGATGTCCTCCAGGTTCATCCATTTTGTTACAAATGGCAAGATTTCATTCTTTATTAAGGCTGAAATAATATTCCACTGTATGCGTGTGTTTAACTGTATTTTCTTTATTCATTCACCTGTCAATAGATATTTAGGTTGCTTCCATATCATGGGAGTATGTATATTTCTTCAAAATACTGGTTTAATTCCTTTAGACATGCACCCACAAGTGAAACTGGTGGCTCATAAGGTAGTTCTCCTTTTTGGAGGAAGCTCCATACTGTTCTCCATGGTGGCTACACCAATTTACATTCCCACCAGCAGGGAGCCTGGGTTCCCTCTTCTCCATAACTTTGTCAATGCTTCTCTCTTGTCTTTCCAATACTGGCCATTCTAGCAAATGTGGGGTGATACTCACTGTGGTTTTGATGAGTTTTCCTTAATGATTAGCTACACTGAGCACTTTTTCATACAGCCATTGGTCATTTGTATGTCGTCTTCTGAAAAGTGTCTATTCAGGTCCTTTGTCCGGTTGAAAACTGGGTTATTGCATGTTTTGCTACCGAGTTGCATGTGTTTCTTACATATTTTGTTATGTGTTCCTTAATTATTTTGTTCCTTATATATATTAACTAGGGGGTATAACTGATCACTCAGTTTCCATGAAGGGGTAGTTACTATGAGCAAAGTGTACCCTGGATGCTGAAGACAGAAGTTATTCGGAAACATGGTCCTAGATGGAACAACCATCTTGGCCAGGACTGAGAAAATAAGAAGCTTAGGCATTAACTACACAAGGTCATTTCATCTAGTCCTCTGCTTCCAGTGGGTAAAATGCTCAAGACAGCCTCAACAGCACAGATCTAGGGAAGTAATCTTCTATTTTTTCTCTAGACTATTTAAAACTTTGATCAGGTGGATTAATGAACTCTTGGATAGTGAGCTGGAGAGCTAAAAAGAGGAAACTATAATTATACACATAGGTGTTGAGAGTAGAACCCAAATGTGACTACTTTGTAAATAGTTTTAAAATATCCACATAATACACTTAATAGTAATGTGTTCTATTCAGGCTCCTGAACAAACTCTGTTTCCCTACGAGCACTGTAGTAGAATCTACCTCATAGAGCTATTGTGAGAAACAAATAAAATTAAATAGGCAGCCCATAAATGTTAGCTGTTATTCGCAACATTTTTCTTCTGTTTTTTTTTTCATCATCCAAACTTATTAAGCCCTATTATGTTCACTGAAATAGCCACTAGGAAAAAGAACTGGATACAGAATTTTTTAACTGAATGAACTTTGATGTCATCTAGTTCATTTTTTTTTTCCTAATAAACTTTTAATTGTAACTCTGGCAAACAAATTGTAAAAGAGAGCTGCTCTAGTAGAAGGAGTTAGGAAAAACAAAATGTGATGCCATTCACAGGAGCATTGGCTCATCTTAGGTTGCAATAGAGCCTGTGACCATAGGCACAGGGCATATTTGCCACACTCAACTCTGCCCTAAATACCATATATACCTCCAGTTTCATTACTGACACCTTCAGAAGGTTCATGAGTGTTTTCTGGGAAAGACCATTGGCATGTTAGGTCGTCAGTAATCTAGACAAGAGGAAGATCTTAGAGAATGTGGATTTTATTATCAATCTGACAAAAGGTAAACTTTGGTAAAAATACCATAGGTCTTCAAATATTTAAGGACTCATATATCTAAGGCCACAGACTTATTTGCCAGGGGGAAGAACAGGGAATAATAAATTTAGATGACTAAGAAAGAGTTCTGGGGTTAACATGCTGAGACAGTAAAAGAGAACATGAAATCCAAAGTCAGAAAGCCCAAATTCAAGTCCTAGCTTGATTTTTCATTAGTTCTATAACTTTAGGCAAGGCATCTACACTCCATGAGTCACACAATTCTCATCTATAAGGTAACAAAAGTTAAAAATACCACTCATGTAAGAAAGCACATATAAAATGTTTGTAATCTTTAGCATGATTTCAAAATAGTTAATAACGGTTAGCCACAGGAATGGGGTACCCCACTGTAGAGAGTGTTCATGGAGGGCTGACCAAGTCTCACTGCAGGGCTTCCTTTTGCTGGGAGCCAGTAAGCCTAACTGAACTGGAAGGTGACTGCTATACTCCCTCGGCAAGTATGATATGTTCACGTGGTACATACATATCTCAAAGGTAGGAAAAGTTAACTACAAAGAGTCACTAATGTCAATAATGTCAATAATTTAATTTGGCTAAAGTGAATTCTTTCCAGAATTCATGAATAGGCTAAAACTCCGCAAAGANGAAAAAAGGGAACTCTCTTACACTGTTGGTGAGAATGCAAACTATCCCTGCCACCTTGGAGAACAAAGTGGAGATTCCTTAAAAAACTGGAAATAGAGCTGTGATACAACCCAGCAAATCCACTGCTGGACATACACACTGAGAAAGCCAGAACAAAAATAATTGGATCACCCCTCTATTGGTACCCTGTCTCTTATACACATCTCGTGTTCCAGATCAAATTATAGTTAATGCATTTCACCCAAACAGTATCTCCACACTTGTGCTGCCAATCTGGAAAATATATAGAATTTTCTGGATTGTAAAAGCTCTGTCAAAATCTCAAATGTCAGGTTTCAGATAGTTGATATTTTCCCACTGGCCATTTGCCTCTTGTATTCCAATTTATTTTTATAAGTGTTCAGAAATAAGTAACCTCTGAGTTAGTATGCCTGCCAGCTGTTCTGAGTTTACTTACCCTCTGACCCTCTTTTCCAGGTGGACCTTGGGGGCCTGGTATCCCCAGGGAGCCCTACAAGGCAAAAAGGACACATATTAGTAGATTGCTTTAAGCATGCCTGCCTTACAAAGAATGCTGTGAAAATTAATACTAATTTTATTGATTATACAAAAACTTTTTTGTGATCTACTTATTTTAATATAAATTTATTTATTTTAATTGGAGGTTAATTACTTTACAATATTGTATTGGTTTTGCCATACATCAACATGAATCTGCCACAGGTATACACGTGTTCCCTATCATGAACCCCCTTCCCTCCTCCCTCACCATACCATCCCTGCCAGGACATGGAAGCAACCTAGATGTCCATCAGCAGATGAATGGATAAGCAAGCTGTGGTACATATATACAATGGAGTATTACTGAGCCATTAAAAAGAATACATTTGAATCAGTTCTAATGAGGTGGATGAAACTGGAGCCTATTATACAGAGTGAAGTAAGCCAGAAAGAAAAACACCAACACAGTATACTAACGCATATATATGGAATTTAGAAAGATGGTAATGATAACCCTGTATGCAAGATAGCAAAAGAGACACAGATGTATACAAAAAATTTTAAAGTGATCTGAGCTCTTCCAAGCTTAGACTATACAATACATTAATAATGGTGAACTGTCTTTTGACTGGTTTATCTTCAGAGTTAACATGACAAAAGAAAAGAAAGATTCTTAACCAGTGATCACTCCCAGGGATGACTCTCATTTGATTGGAACCAAGTCTTTTTTTTTTTTTTAATCAACCTGCCATCAATTAACGGTACAATGTTTACAGGCAGAAAAAAATGCCTCTTCATGTATTTAAACTCTATAAATGCAACAGCAGTTTTGGTTGAGAGTGGCTCTGTAGTTTTCCTCTGAGAAAACACCTGGTTATGACATCAGCTTCAACATTCATCTATTCATACCACTTAACTTTTAGCCTCATGGACATTGTTTAATAATTTCTCATGAAAAGTATTCTTTTTTTTTCTTTAGGCTTTACATATTTAATACATATGAAACATCTGTGATAATAATAACCATTACCTTACTAGGTAAGGTATGCAGATGACACCACCCTAATGGCAGAAAGTGAAGAGGAGCTAAAAAAATCTCTTGATCAAAGTGAAGGAGGAGAGTGAAAAAGCTGGCCTGAAGCTCAACATTCAGAAAACGAAGATCATGGCATCTGGTCCCATCACTTCATGGGAAACAGATGGGGAAACAGTGGAAACAGTGTCAGACTTTATATTTTTGGGCTCCAAAATTACTGCAGATGGTGACTGCAGCCATGAAATTAGAAGACGCTTGGACGAAAAGTTATTAGAAGTCCTTGGAAGAAAAGTTATGACCAACCTAGACAGCATATTCAAAAGCAGAGACATTACTTTGCCAACCAAGGTCCGTCTAGTCAAGGCCATGGTCTTTCCTGTGGTCATGTATGGATGTGAGAGTTGGACTGTGAAGAAGGCTGAGCGCCGAAGAATTGATGCTTTTGAACTGTGGCGCTGGAGAAGACCTCCGAGATTCTTTCAAGTGGTGAGTGAGTGAAGTCACTCAGTCATGCCCGACTCTTTGCGACCCCATGGACTGTAGCCTACCAGGCTCCTTGGTCCATGGAATTCTCTAGGCAAGAATTCTGAAGTGGGTTGCCATTTTCTTCTCCAGGGGATCTTCCCCACCCAGGGATCGAACCCTGGTCTCCTGCATTGTAGGCAGACACTTTACCATGTGAGCAAATTTCAAGTGGTAGAAAAAATAAAATAATCCTTTTTTTTTTCAATTATACAAAAGGTGCAGGAAGTCCCAGGTGCACTCATCTGAATCTCCCTATTCTCACAGATAATTACTATTACACAGAAATTCTCAACACAAAAGCCAGAATGATGATACCACTGCTGTGTAAAGTCTTTGGGATTGATGGCTAGTTGTTACCCCTCTGGAGGCTTCTCAGTCTCTCTGGCTGCTTCCTCCTTCCCTGTAACGCCTTTCAATGTGAGGGTTTAGGCCCATTTTCTCCCCGTTCTCCTCCCATGATCTTGTATTTTACCAAGGACTTTGGATTCTCCAGGCCAATGATGCCAAAATTTTTACTCAGTTTATATTTGAGCTTGTAGGTCCACACATCCAACTGCCTGCCTGATACACCCACTCTGCTCTCACCAGCATGTGAATTTAGCACAGCGACACCACATTTAGGGCCCTCCCACCAAAACTGGGCCTTTTCCAGCACCCCAACTCTACAGACCCACGCACCATCCTGCTAGAGCTCTTGTTGGGAACCTAGAACTCGCCTTCCATACTTGCCTCTCTCACTTCTCTTTCATATCCAGTCCCCAAGTCCAACTGATGTAGCTCCAAACAGGTGGATCCGATCCATCTATTACTCTCCTCCATCGTTCTGCTCCACCACCTGCTCGCTTGTTCACCTGTAAGAGCTTTCTAGGTGACACTAGACACAGACCTCTCCATCCTCCAGAGCACAAACTGACCTCAAGAAAAGACAGCCTGACCTCCCTGGATTGTCCACGTAAAGAGATGAATGCCTACTGCATCAGTCTTAAGGTACCTGTACTTGTCCTTTAAATTATTTATCATAATTCCATTTAAATAATTATTTAGGAAATGATTCACCAGGCCTGTAAGGACAATGGTAGAATCACTGTCTTATTCAACACCAGGCACCTATTTATCACTGAAAAAAAATTATAATGAGAAATCAATCCACTGTTAAAAAAAAAAAGCTTTTGGGTAAAGCCAGCACTTTCAATGGGTTTTTAGAATATGTATGGTTAATCTATTATATATTAAATGGCTTAAGCTCTTTGGAATATGGGAAATCTAGTAAAGACACACTTGAACATCTGAATTCACCTTCATCCCTTCAGGAGAAGCATTATTATCTAATTTTTAAAAATTAAAATTGTCAGAATTTAGTATAAATTCCTGTAACTAATTTTGAAAAAGCATTTATACAAAAAAATTCTACACGTATCACCAATGATTGTGCGTGTGTGATCAATCGCTCAGTCAAGTTCTGTTCTTTGTGACCCTATGGACTGTAGCTTGCCAGGCTCCTCTGTCCATGGGATTTTCCTGGCAAGAATACTGGAATGGGTTGCCATTTCTCCCTTCATGGGATCTTCCCGACTCAGTGCTCGAACCCATGTCTCCTGTGCCTCCTGCACTGCAGGTGAATTCTTTACCGTTGATCCACCTGGCAAGCCATCAACAATGCTCAGAGTTAGCCAAAACTTCCTGAGTTTTCCTCCACAA
>SJYV01041389.1:0-43178 GCA_006410875.1 Neotragus pygmaeus | reverse complement strand
ATTCATGGGGTCACAGGGTCGGACACGACTGAGCAACTGAACTGAATCATCCAAATGTGAGGTCTTTGTGAGGAGTGATAAAGGCTTTCTATAACTGAGCTTAAACTATTCATTCATTTTTTGAGCCATGGCTGTGTGCTCAGTACTAGGTGTGCAAGTTGACCACTTGAGAGTGATGCTTAACACATGCTGGGTGCTCACTCTGGGTCAGCCCCTGGGCCAAGAAATGTTGCATACATTCCCTCATTAGGCGTCTCAACAATTCTGTGAACCAGCCAGTATTAAATACCCCCACTTTACCTTTTTAGGTTGGATACAGACTAAATCTGTAGTGAGACGTGTTTGTGTTCCTCCCCATAAAACATGAAGAGATAAGGAGGTGAGGAGTTCTTTCTCCCTTGGCGAGAACAGCAGAGGGCAGGGCAGAGGGTGTGTAAAGCAGGGAGGGCTGGGGAGAGGGGGTCATGGGATAGGAAGTCCGGAGCAGAACGTGTAGACATGGAGCCACAGCCCCTGGCTGTTTGCTTTCTGGTTTCCAGGGAACCAGGAGCACGTGAACAGGTCGCCTGAACCCCAACACTCGGCTTTCTCAGCAGCTGCTTCTCTGATATAAGGGGGGTGTAGACACTGAAGGGACAGAGTAGGGATGCAGGATCCCTTCCCTGACGAGGTTTCCAGACAGTCGGGAAGAAAGGCAAACACACACATGACTAACACCAGTGCAGGGAGCTACACCCAGAATCTCTGAAACACAGAAGGAATGATTAATTTCTCGGCTACTCAGTGTTCTGCTTCTTCTGGTAAGTTTCCTTTCTCCTTCCCTCATCCCACTGACTGGTGCCTTTTCATTCTCAAGCTGACGAGCAGGGCATTCCTCAAAAATCTTCCTCATCTCCTCCATTCATCATTCTCACATTCTGTAAGCAACCTCATCAGCTCTCGTGACTTCACTTCCACAGTCTCAGGGTGGACGGTAGGATTTCTCTCGCTCTAAGCCTGATTTCTCACTTAAGGTATTTGAAAACTTCTAGAAACACTATGAGCTTCCCTGGTGGCTCAGAGGTAAAGCATCTGCCTGCAATGCAGGAGACCTGGGTTCAATCCCTGGGTCGGGAAGATCCCCTGGAGCAGAAAATGGCAACCCACTCTTGGAGAAGGAAATGGCAACCCACTCCAGTGTTCTTGCCTGGAGAATCCCAGGGACAGGGAGCCTGGTGGGCTGCCGTCTATGGGGTCGCACAGAGTTGGACCCGGCTGAAGCGACTTAGCAGCAGCAGGAAACACTAAGATCTCTTCACAGGCCACATGTAAGTGTCCCAGCAGCTCACCCATGTCACTGCCCTGTCTCCACGCCCAGTCCCCTTCCCAGTCCTCTGTTTTGTTTTGTGTTTTTACAGCTTACCACCTTTGTTGATTGACCCTAGCAATCTTCTGGGCCCCAACCTCAAAATCTGATTCATTCCTTAGCTTCGTCTCTTTGTCCTATCGTATCCTGCTCAGAGACCCTTCAAAAGTCCCCTTGCAGTGGTCCCTTCCTCTTCTCACTGTGACCACCTGATCTTGACTTTTCATCACCTGGGGCTTTAATGAAAGGTCTAACAGATGTGTCTGTCTGTCTGCCTCTCTTTCTCTCTCACTCACACACACCCACATTCACACTTACAAACACACTTAACCAAAATCGTACCTTCTCTGAACAGCAGTCTTGTCATGATGTCTCTCTGCTTAAGGATCTACCGTGTTTATCTGTTAGCCTCTGTGTTCTCCGTGACCATGCCCACTTTGTCTATGCCATGCTGGCCCACTTGCCTTCAGAGTAAAACTGAAACTCTTCAGGCTGTATTATCAGACCAGGTTGCAGTATTATTTGGTGATAAAGATCCTGAGGAAATTAGCTATCCGTGTGGGAAGAGTCCTAAGGGAACTGAGAAGCCTCCCCTCTTTCTATAGATTTTATAACTGTAAGAGGTAGCCAGGTCTTCCCTGATGGCTCAGTGATAAAGAATCTGCCTGCAATGCAGGAGACCTGGGTTCAATCCCTGGGTCGGGAAGATCCCCTGGAGCAGAAAATGGCAACCCACTCTTGGAGAAGGAAATGGCAACCCACTCCAGTGTTCTTGCCTGGAGAATCCCAGGGACAGGGAGCCTGGTGGGCTGCCGTCTATGGGGTCGCACAGAGTTGGACCCGGCTGAAGCGACTTAGCAGCAGCAGGAAACACTAAGATCTCTTCACAGGCCACACGTAAGTGTCCCAGCAGCTCACCCATGTCACTGCCCTGTCTCCACGCCCAGTCCCCTTCCCAGTCCTCTGTTTTGTTTTGTGTTTTTACAGCTTACCACCTTTGTTGATTGACCCTAGCAATCTTCTGGGCCCCAACCTCAAAATCTGATTCATTCCTTAGCTTCGTCTCTTTGTCCTATCGTATCCTGCTCAGAGACCCTTCAAAAGTCCCCTTGCAGTGGTCCCTTCCTCTTCTCACTGTGACCACCTGATCTTGACTTTTCATCACCTGGGGCTTTAATGAAAGGTCTAACAGATGTGTCTGTCTGTCTGCCTCTCTTTCTCTCTCACTCACACACACCCACATTCACACTTACAAACACACTTAACCAAAATCGTACCTTCTCTGAACAGCAGTCTTGTCATGATGTCTCTCTGCTTAAGGATCTACCGTGTTTATCTGTTAGCCTCTGTGTTCTCCGTGACCATGCCCACTTTGTCTATGCCATGCTGGCCCACTTGCCTTCAGAGTAAAACTGAAACTCTTCAGGCTGTATTATCAGACCAGGTTGCAGTATTATTTGGTGATAAAGATCCTGAGGAAATTAGCTATCCGTGTGGGAAGAGTCCTAAGGGAACTGAGAAGCCTCCCCTCTTTCTATAGATTTTATAACTGTAAGAGGTAGCCAGGTCTTCCCTGATGGCTCAGTGATAAAGAATCTGCCTGCAATGCAGGAGACCTGGGTTCAAACCCTGGGTTAGGAAGATCCCCTGGAGAAGGGAACGGCAAACCACCCCAGTATTCTTGCCTGGACAATTACGTGGACAGAGGAGCCTGGTGGGCTGTAGTCCATGGGGTCATAAGAGTCACCCATGACTGAGCGACTAATACACACACACACACACACACACAGAGGTAGCCACGTTTGGATGTTTTAGATATGTGTGCCAAGTGGATGGTCTTGCTGTATCCCCTTTAGACCTAAGTGTGTATCTGTGCACACAGTAGTTGCCTTTTTCTGGTGACAAGGTCTGGAAAGCTTTTAGTGTGTAAGCCTTACCTGGCTGCAATGTTGCTGCTCAATAATGAGATGTGTATGTTTCATCTAGATCAGGCCCAGTATACCTTGTGAGAAACTTGAGTTAGATTAGTGTCTCTAGTTGGTACCCTTTACTGTATTTTTTCCCCCAACCTCTGCTTCAGTCAGAAACCTTGTTCTTTTTCATGTTTTCTGTCAAGCGTTTTTATATGCCCGTTTCTGCGTTAGTTGAGAACCCCTTGTGGTTTAGAGAATGATTCTTGTTCTCAAAGCAGTTGACAGCATTGCTGTTACTCATTGTCTTCCTGTGAATCAGGTCAGCAAGCCCCACCTTGTCCTTTCACGTTGTATGTTGTCCCCTCGCTAGGTGCAGAGTTCTTCCTTGAAATACTGGTCAGAATTCTGGTATCATTACCCTAATCTAGAAGGAGACTCCAAAGGGACAGGCTGCCCATTCTACGAAGAACAGGGGCTACAACATTAATGGGAATGTCAATCAAGGAAGGAATCAGGTTTTTAAAAGGTGATTTTTTTAGATCCATTTCAGCATGAGTGCCTTGATATTTCCCTTCTCTGTGGCGATTTTTGTGTGTTTTACCATTTTGCTTTGACTGTGGAGCATAAAGTCACAGTTGCAAAGGAAGCACTCCTTTCAAAGATAGATCAACTGACCGTTTGTCAGCAGAAAACTCTAGGCATACTTTCCATTCTTTGATCTTCCTTCAGTGACTTCACTGGCCAATTACCGAGTATGCCTGTTGTGTTGGAACGGTTGTGCAGTGTAGGTGGGGAAATAAGACGTTTACTCATGAGACAGAATTTGTGTGATGGCTTAGTGTTCAGATGAGTAGCAGAGTCCACACGTGGTACTTCCCTAGGTTCCTATCATCCTGGAGCTTCCCGGGGACATGAAGTTTCATCTAAATTGGGAGAACATGCCACTTTATTCTGAACTAAATGTATTTCCATCACAATTAAAATTCATAAGCCAGATGAGAGAAGGATCTAATAATAACTACTCATACTCTGAGGATCCCATTTTCTTCATCTTCCACTTTTTTTAGTCACAGCTCATGTGCTGAGAGAGCGACATTACAAAGGGGAAAGCAGAGACTCCAGAGTTTGGTTTACTTGTGGTCACCTTGGAGAGTCTGACGAAACCAGACAGATCCGCCTTCCTGCTAACTCCAGATCCAGTGCCCCTTACCACCTGAGCTTGATTTAGGAGAGAGCTGGTTTCAAGACATCCAGTCATCCCAGCCAGCCTTTCTGGCTGGGAGATGGAGGAAAGAAGCTTGATGTTACTGATGGATACTAAGGCTCTGGTTATTTTTAGGAAAGGTAACAAAAGCATTATGATGACTACCTCATATGGAGAGGGGAACAGCTACCCACTCGAGTTTTCTTGCCTAGAGAATTTCATGGACAGAGGGACCTGGCAGGCTACATCCAGGCGGCACTAGTGGCAAAGAACCCACCTGCCAATGCGGGAGACAGAAGATACGTGGATTCTATCCCCGAGTCAGGAAGATCCCCTAGAGAAGGAAATGACAGCCCACTCCAGTATTCTTGTCTGGAGAATCCCCATGGACAGAGGGACCTGGCAGGCTACAGTCCATAGGGTCGCAAAGAGTCGGATACAGCTGAAGCAGCTTAGCGCACGCACACTCATATGGGAGAGTTAGAGGTACTGCCAGGTTTGGGAGAGATGCTGTGTGTGTGCGAGAGAGAGCACACGCACAGCATACAGATGCTCAAAACCGACATCTTCTCTGCTTCTAAGGTTTTGCCTCCCTGTCTTTACATGACGAAACCTCAGTTGGAAGCAAAGGGCTAGGCTAGCACTGAATTTCTGCAGGACACTTCAATTCGGCAGCTCTCGTCACAAGTCACCACCTCTGTATTCCATGGCACTTGGCAGCTTTCTGCATCTCCTCTATTGCTGTCAAATAATCCTGGGGTTGCTCTGCTTTGGAGGTTTTCATTCTCCCTCTGGAGTAACTCATTCTCCAAACAGGTGTCCGTTTCCTCCCATTTGAACACACTGGCGTGAGACAACTTTGAGGGCACATAGCTTACTAGGAGACAGCCGTTTAAAGAGAAATGAATCATAGATTTATGTCAGTGATAGGTATAAACGTGTAGCTATGACCATGTAGCATTCCCCGAAGGCGTTTCTTGACTGGCCATCTCATGACATTGTACAGTTTTATGTAAATTGGACAAGCTGGCTTACCTTACTCTTCACAAGCTTACATTAATACTGTCATTCAATCCACTATAATGAAAGAAGAGGAATACTTCAGTTAACAAGTGCCAGTAGGTGTTAGCATTCAACAACTCTTTTGAGCCCCTAGTCTGTCCACAACCCTGGGGACTCAGTGCCAAGCCACAGGCATGATCCCTGCCCTCAAGGTAGAACTAATAGGGAGGTTGTTTTCATGTCCAACCAAACACGCTAAGTCATGTCCGACTCTTTTGTGACCCTGTGGACTGTAGCCCACTAGGCTCCTCTGTGCACGTGATTCTCCAGGCAAGAGTACTGGAGTGGGTTGCGATTCCCTTTTCCAGGGAATCTATCCAACCTAGGGATCAAACCCGCATCTCTTGAGTCTTCTGCATTGGCAGGGGGTTCTTTACCACTAGTGCCACCTGGGAAGCCCATGGGGAGGAATACAGAATTTAAAGTTGCGCCATACTCTTCGGAAGCATGGACAGTGTGTTATGAGAGTACATGCCTGGGACCTCATTTAGTTGGGAGAATGTAAGCAGACTCTTCTGCATGGAGTCACTAATCTTACCTAAGAGTTTGAGGATGCTTTGGTGCCAGTGAGAAGTTTCAAGAGTAACTTCTATGGACATCACAGCATATGCGAATTCCTGAGGTGGAAAAGGGTGGGAAGAAAGAGGCTGTGTTGTTAGAGCATAGTCAGAGAAGGGTGGAATGAGTAAGGACCTTGGATTTAAGCTCAGTACCCTGAGAAGCCAGCGGAGGACTGTAAGGAAGAGAATGAAATGGTCAATTTTGTGTTTTTAAATGGTTATTCTGCTTCATTTTAAAAGTATTCTGAGAAATGGATGAGGGAGGGAGTGAGGGGCATGGATGGACTGAGGGAGAAAATGAACAAAGAGTTAAGGTGGCCCGTGGTGGTGGCTTGGACAAGAGTACCAGTATCAGTGTGGAAGAAAGTGGAGGCATTTGAGACCTACTTTGGGGTTAGCTTCCCTTGTGGCTCAGCTGGTAAAGAATCGGCCTGCAACGCAAGAGACCTGGGTTCAATCCCTGGTTTGGGAAGATCCCCTGGAGAAGGGAAAAGCTATCCACTCCAGTATTCTGGCTTGGAGAATTTGCTTGGATTGCAAAGAGTTGGACACAACAGAGCAACTTTCACTTCACTTTTGGAGTTAGCGCAGACAGAATTGGAGGAAGACTTGCTTCTGGGGAGAGAAGAGTCAAGGATGGGCTCTCAATCTCTGCCATGCTGGGAAGAGATCACCTTTACTGAGCCATGGAAAACATGATGAGAGACGTTTGGGCATAAGAAAATAATTCATAAATAATTCATGTAGGAGATGAATGTGAGATAATCCCAATGGAATTGTATGTTTTGTTGTGGATCTCTAAGAAGTACTCACATTTAGGAATTGTTGGTATCTGTGATTGATAAGCATGAGAACAAATGAGATCCCTTAGTAACAGGTTTGGGAAAAGAAGAGAGAAGGGGATTGGAATTTCAGCACCTAATGGTCAGCTAGAGGAGAATCCAGAGTAAAGAAAAAGCAAGATTATTTGGTGTCGTGGCAACCAAAAAATGGAAGCATTTCAAAGGAAGGATCTGCCAACTCTGAACGTCCTCACTGTTAGGTCACGTGATGAAGAACAAAAAGTGTTCCTGGATTAAACATCAGACAAGCATGTTTTGTAAAATTGTCAAGGAAGGAAGAATGAGGAAATATGAGGAAGAGGAAATATGGGTATAGGAACAAGTCTTTTGAGAAGCTTGGAGGGAAAGTAGAGTGTGGTTGAAGGACAGAAGTCTGAGCGAGATTTTCCTGATAGGAGAAAAGCCTGTTTGCAGATGAGAAATGGGAGGGAGGTGGCATGCAAAGTTGCAGATACAGGAGAGAGAGGAGTATCTTGGAAGACTAGAAGGACTGAATACAGAGTTCACACAAAGGGACTGGTCTTGATAGGAAGACAAAATACAGAAAGGATGGGTGTAAATTATGGAAAGAGTGTGGATACACAGTAAGATAATTAGGGAGTTCCCATATGATGATGGGCTTCCCCGGTGGCTCAGCTGGTAAAGAATCTGCCCACAGTACGGGAGACCTGGGTTCAATCCCTGGGTTGGGAAGATCCCCTGAAGAAGGAAAAGGCTACCCACTCCAGTATTCTGNTAATTAGGGAGTTCCCATATGATGATGGGCTTCCCCGGTGGCTCAGCTGGTAAAGAATCTGCCCACAGTACGGGAGACCTGGGTTCAATCCCTGGGTTGGGAAGATCCCCTGAAGAAGGAAAAGGCTACCCACTCCAGTATTCTGGCCTGGAGAATTCCATGGACTGTGGAGTCTGTGGGGTCACAAAGAGTCAGACATGACTGAGCGACTTTCACTTTCATATGATACTACAGGGCTTCCCAGGTGACTCAGTAGTAAAAGAATCCGCCTGCCAAAGCAGGAGACTTCAGAGATGGGGGTTCAGTCCCTGGGTCAGGAAGATCCCCTAGAGGAGGAAATGGCAGCCCACTCCAGTGTTCTTGCCTGGACAATCCTGTGGACCAGAGGATCCTGGTGGCTCCAGTCCGTCGGATCCCTGAGAATCAGACACTACTTAGTGACTGAACATAGGATGGCTCCAGTTTTCTTAAGGTATCGGATATAGATATCCCCTGAGAATAAAGGGAGGAAGAGTGGATTTAAGAAGACCGGTGAAGACATGACATATTTGACTAAAAAAGCACATTTAGAGGCATGAGTGCCTGACTGAAGCTAGTCATCAGGGCCGCTGTGTACAGCTGTGTAGGCATTACACAAGGTTGCCGTACCTCAGAGGGGCACTATTCACCTCAAAAACTCTCAGGTTTATATATTTGTCATGACAAGTTTCTGATAGATGGCAGTAAGGTACCTTGTTCTTGCAAAATCAAGACATCACCACAGATTTCTAACAGAGGAGTCAAGTGTCTTGAGGAACGGAGGTCGTTCTAACTCACACACAAGCACTGTTTGGGATGCCTGTATTGTTACTCATGCAGTTTGAAGATAATACCAGTCTGCCCCAGTGGTGGATTTTTCTTCAGCATACAAGCTGCCGCAGGCACAGACACGAGGACGTAGGAGATGGGTCCCATCCATAGCTGGAGTTTTCTAGGAGGTTACAAACTGAGTAGAAAGAAGGTCCGCCCAAAGAGCAAAACAGCGTTTGACATGATGCCCATACAATCCAAGCTTGATGAAGAGGAAAGTGAGGACAGAGGTCGGTGGATCTGAAGCATCTCGTCTGTGAGAATGCAGGCCTGGCTGTCAACTGTTACACTGGGAGCTCCTGAGAAAGTAAGTCTCAAGGATGGGAAGCTGTGATCAAAGAGTCTGATATTTGGTGATTCTGGAGGTAAGAAGTTTCTGGTGATGTTAGGGTCAGCATGGAGCAGAGTTGAGTGCGCTATTGATAGACTTAGTCTTTACTCAGTAGGATAATGGGTTTCCCCGGTGACTCAGCAGTAGAGCATCTGCCTGCCAATGCAGGAGATGTGCAGAAGACTTGGGTTCCATCCCTGGGTCGGGAAGATCCCCTGGAGAAGGAAATGGAAACCCACTCCAGTATTCTTGCTGGAAAATTCCATGGACAGAGGAGCCTGGTGGGCTATAGTCCATGGGGTTGCAAAGAGTCTGACACCACTGAAGCGACTGAACACACACCACACACAATGGGATAGTACAGAAACCTTTTTTTAAATCTTTAATTGTCAATGTGCTCAAAAATCTAAACCACAAATCGTATCCCAATAACTGAAGAGTTTGGTTATCTCAACTTTCTACACTTGAGCTCCAGAACATGAAAGTAGAAATTAAAATGAATGCACGATTAATGTTTAAAATACAGTTTTATGTATGTGTGCTTTCTTAGATGTTGCTTAGCTANGCATGGACAGTGTGTTATGAGAGTACATGCCTGGGACCTCATTTAGTTGGGAGAATGTAAGCAGACTCTTCTGCATGGAGTCACTAATCTTACCTAAGAGTTTGAGGATGCTTTGGTGCCAGTGAGAAGTTTCAAGAGTAACTTCTATGGACATCACAGCATATGCGAATTCCTGAGGTGGAAAAGGGTGGGAAGAAAGAGGCTGTGTTGTTAGAGCATAGTCAGAGAAGGGTGGAATGAGTAAGGACCTTGGATTTAAGCTCAGTACCCTGAGAAGCCAGCGGAGGACTGTAAGGAAGAGAATGAAATGGTCAATTTTGTGTTTTTAAATGGTTATTCTGCTTCATTTTAAAAGTATTCTGAGAAATGGATGAGGGAGGGAGTGAGGGGCATGGATGGACTGAGGGAGAAAATGAACAAAGAGTTAAGGTGGCCCGTGGTGGTGGCTTGGACAAGAGTACCAGTATCAGTGTGGAAGAAAGTGGAGGCATTTGAGACCTACTTTGGGGTTAGCTTCCCTTGTGGCTCAGCTGGTAAAGAATCGGCCTGCAACGCAAGAGACCTGGGTTCAATCCCTGGTTTGGGAAGATCCCCTGGAGAAGGGAAAAGCTATCCACTCCAGTATTCTGGCTTGGAGAATTTGCTTGGATTGCAAAGAGTTGGACACAACAGAGCAACTTTCACTTCACTTTTGGAGTTAGCGCAGACAGAATTGGAGGAAGACTTGCTTCTGGGGAGAGAAGAGTCAAGGATGGGCTCTCAATCTCTGCCATGCTGGGAAGAGATCACCTTTACTGAGCCATGGAAAACATGATGAGAGACGTTTGGGCATAAGAAAATAATTCATAAATAATTCATGTAGGAGATGAATGTGAGATAATCCCAATGGAATTGTATGTTTTGTTGTGGATCTCTAAGAAGTACTCACATTTAGGAATTGTTGGTATCTGTGATTGATAAGCATGAGAACAAATGAGATCCCTTAGTAACAGGTTTGGGAAAAGAAGAGAGAAGGGGATTGGAATTTCAGCACCTAATGGTCAGCTAGAGGAGAATCCAGAGTAAAGAAAAAGCAAGATTATTTGGTGTCGTGGCAACCAAAAAATGGAAGCATTTCAAAGGAAGGATCTGCCAACTCTGAACGTCCTCACTGTTAGGTCACATGTGATGAAGAACAAAAAGTGTTCCTGGATTAAACATCAGACAAGCATGTTTTGTAAAATTGTCAAGGAAGGAAGAATGAGGAAATATGAGGAAGAGGAAATATGGGTATAGGAACAAGTCTTTTGAGAAGCTTGGAGGGAAAGTAGAGTGTGGTTGAAGGACAGAAGTCTGAGCGAGATTTTCCTGATAGGAGAAAAGCCTGTTTGCAGATGAGAAATGGGAGGGAGGTGGCATGCAAAGTTGCAGATACAGGAGAGAGAGGAGTATCTTGGAAGACTAGAAGGACTGAATACAGAGTTCACACAAAGGGACTGGTCTTGATAGGAAGACAAAATACAGAAAGGATGGGTGTAAATTATGGAAAGAGTGTGGATACACAGTAAGATAATTAGGGAGTTCCCATATGATGATGGGCTTCCCCGGTGGCTCAGCTGGTAAAGAATCTGCCCACAGTACGGGAGACCTGGGTTCAATCCCTGGGTTGGGAAGATCCCCTGAAGAAGGAAAAGGCTACCCACTCCAGTATTCTGGCCTGGAGAATTCCATGGACTGTGGAGTCTGTGGGGTCACAAAGAGTCAGACATGACTGAGCGACTTTCACTTTCATATGATACTACGGGGCTTCCCAGGTGACTCAGTAGTAAAAGAATCCGCCTGCCAAAGCAGGAGACTTCAGAGATGGGGGTTCAGTCCCTGGGTCAGGAAGATCCCCTAGAGGAGGAAATGGCAGCCCACTCCAGTGTTCTTGCCTGGACAATCCTGTGGACCAGAGGATCCTGGTGGCTCCAGTCCGTCGGATCCCTGAGAATCAGACACTACTTAGTGACTGAACATAGGATGGCTCCAGTTTTCTTAAGGTATCGGATATAGATATCCCCTGAGAATAAAGGGAGGAAGAGTGGATTTAAGAAGACCGGTGAAGACATGACATATTTGACTAAAAAAGCACATTTAGAGGCATGAGTGCCTGACTGAAGCTAGTCATCAGGGCCGCTGTGTACAGCTGTGTAGGCATTACACAAGGTTGCCGTACCTCAGAGGGGCACTATTCACCTCAAAAACTCTCAGGTTTATATATTTGTCATGACAAGTTTCTGATAGATGGCAGTAAGGTACCTTGTTCTTGCAAAATCAAGACATCACCACAGATTTCTAACAGAGGAGTCAAGTGTCTTGAGGAACGGAGGTCGTTCTAACTCACACACAAGCACTGTTTGGGATGCCTGTATTGTTACTCATGCAGTTTGAAGATAATACCAGTCTGCCCCAGTGGTGGATTTTTCTTCAGCATACAAGCTGCCGCAGGCACAGACACGAGGACGTAGGAGATGGGTCCCATCCATAGCTGGAGTTTTCTAGGAGGTTACAAACTGAGTAGAAAGAAGGTCCGCCCAAAGAGCAAAACAGCGTTTGACATGATGCCCATACAATCCAAGCTTGATGAAGAGGAAAGTGAGGACAGAGGTCGGTGGATCTGAAGCATCTCGTCTGTGAGAATGCAGGCCTGGCTGTCAGCTGTTACACTGGGAGCTCCTGAGAAAGTAAGTCTCAAGGATGGGAAGCTGTGATCAAAGAGTCTGATATTTGGTGATTCTGGAGGTAAGAAGTTTCTGGTGATGTTAGGGTCAGCATGGAGCAGAGTTGAGTGCGCTATTGATAGACTTAGTCTTTACTCAGTAGGATAATGGGTTTCCCCGGTGACTCAGCAGTAGAGCATCTGCCTGCCAATGCAGGAGATGTGCAGAAGACTTGGGTTCCATCCCTGGGTCGGGAAGATCCCCTGGAGAAGGAAATGGAAACCCACTCCAGTATTCTTGCTGGAAAATTCCATGGACAGAGGAGCCTGGTGGGCTATAGTCCATGGGGTTGCAAAGAGTCTGACACCACTGAAGCGACTGAACACACACCACACACAATGGGATAGTACAGAAACCTTTTTTTAAATCTTTAATTGTCAATGTGCTCAAAAATCTAAACCACAAATCGTATCCCAATAACTGAAGAGTTTGGTTATCTCAACTTTCTACACTTGAGCTCCAGAACATGAAAGTAGAAATTAAAATGAATGCACGATTAATGTTTAAAATACAGTTTTATGTATGTGTGCTTTCTTAGATGTTGCTTAGCTATTTCTTGGAGAAGGCAATGGCACCCCACTCCAGTACTCTTGCCTGGAAAATCCCATGGATGGAGGAGCCTGGTAGGCTGCAGTCCATGGGGTCGCTAAGAGTTGGACACGACTGAGCGACTTCACTTTCACTTTTCACTTTCATGCATTGGAGAAGGAAATGGCAACCCACTCCAGTGTTCTTGCCTGGAGAATCCCAGGGACAGGGGAGCCTGGTGGGCTGCCATCTCTGGGGTTGCACAGAGTCAGACACGACTGAAGCGACTTAGCAGTTGCAGCAGCTATTTCTTAGAAATTACTAAGAGGATTTTAATTGTTTTACTGTTTAATCTGAAAAATATTTTAGCTCTGTTACTTAAGGTAAAACAACTTGAACATCTGTTTTTTAAGATTCTGTGCATTAGAGACATTGATGAATACTTCAATGATTTATGATTTATATGATTTATGAATACTTATGATTTATTCTAGAAGTTTTGCAGGTAATTCCTCATAGTATTATTACCTGTGTTATTTCAGAATTGTGCTCTGGGAATAGGCCCATTGTTTTCTGGTAAGCAGAGGTAGAGATAGTGTGCCTTTCTTGATATCTGGTGACATATTGGTAAGGCTTGTTTTAAAAATAAGTGCTCCGTGTATGTGTGTGTATGTGTATTACTGCTCAAGGGTAGAAAAGAGTAGTATTGAGGCTCAAAAAATTTACTTTGGAAAATAGACTAGCACAATGGAAAGCTATTTAAGTGTGATAAAGAATTAATTATAATAAATGCAAAAGTAGTAAAAAAAATGTAGAGTTAGGAAAGTATTTGAATACAGGCCACTTGAGGGATAAAGTTGTGGCTTAGACATAAACATTTAGGGTACATGTAAGCTGAAGTCTAGGAAGTGAATAAAAATTTCTTGTATTCAAGAGAGATGAGAACAATACCTTTCAATATGCCTTATGACTATGTCTGGGATACAAGGATATCTTGTTTCTCCCTCATGGCCATGTTTCCTTGATTGGATATTTGGATGCTGTTCCAGTTACTATGGCTGAGTAAATTACTCTGAAACTTAGTAGAATAAAACAGCCATTTATCATACTCATAGATTATGTGGATCAGGAATTCAGATAGGGGACAGAAATGACCCTGGTGACTTCTGAGGCAAAGGACGGTGCAGCTTGGGACTGGCCCTTTTCTCAGGACGCTTGCCCTTGGAACCCAGCTGGCAGCCAGCATCAGGCCTGAGACAGGTGGGCAGTTTGGGCTTTCTCAGAGCTTGGTAGCCTCCCCAGATAAAGAGCCAGTTGGAAACTTCATCGCCTTTTGCCTTAGAAGTCACACAGAGTCATTTCTGCCTTCTATTCATTGTCAGTTTGTTGCAGAGCCTTTTCCATGTGTGACTGGAAATAATACTGTGGCCGTTTCTGCAAAATACACTCTGCCATATACACTTACCGGTTCCTTTAAGCATTATTCAAAAGTGTCTTCCTGAGAGCCAGTGTCACAGTCATTTAAAATATTTATTATTTCTTGGGCTTGTGGCTACCAAAATGCTTTGAAAAATTAGAGAGCCCCAAATACAAGCAGTGCCAACCCTCTCAGAACACAGAACAGTTTCCTCTCCTGACTATTCTACACCTTCATAACCCTCCTCAGCTTATGACCAGGCCCCTCCTTCAGTGAGGACTATTGGCTTTCTTACCCTGCCCTTCTCATCAAAACTCAAAACCACAAGAACAAACACTTTTTCACCTCATTGTAATTCAGCCCAGCTCGCTTCCCTGCTGGCTCAGCAGTAAAGAACCCGCCTGCCAATGCAGGAGACGTGGTTTTGATCCCTAGGTCAAGAAGATCCCCTGGAGGAGAAAATGGCAACCCACTCCAGTATTCTTGCCTGGGAAATCCCAGGCAGCAGAGGAACCTGGTGGACTGTAGTCCATGGGCTTGCAAAAGAATCAGACAGGGCTCAGCAACTAAACAAAAGAACTCTCCTGAAGTCTCATGACTTCCCCATGTCCAAAACCTATCAATTTCCAGGCTTTATCTTAAGGAATCTCTTCTCTACAGTGTTTTATAATGTTGACCACTTCTTCCTGCTTTAAGCTGTATGACCTTGATTCTCTGAAATTCTGCACCCTAGTCTTTCTCCTCCCTTTGCTCCTTTTCATTGCTGTCTGCTTCTTGGCCCATCATGATCATGTTGGCCTTCCCCAGGATCCCATCTTTGGCTAAATGTCTATTTGTGTTCTTGATTCAACTACAGTTGACTCCAAAATCTCTGTCTCCTATCTAGTCCTTTCTCTCAAACCCTTCCTAGTATGCCTAGCTACCAGCTGAGTGGCTCTACTTTTCATGAGGAGGTGGGCCAGAACCTAAACACAGGTCATCTGAAACTCATTTCATCTCCTCGTTCGCCTGTATAACTGCTCCATCACCTTATTCATTACAGCTCATTTCTTTATTCTCACTGAGGTCAAACACTAAAGAATATCTGAAAACCTTATTTTTTTTGTACCTTCTGTTGTATCTAACAGATCACCAGATTTGTAGATTTGACCTTCTAAATATTCTTTAGATCTATATTTTCTGTAAGCCTACTATCTCGGCTCTCCTGGGCTACTAAGCTCTACCACGCCTTCCTGCTTCACGTCTGCCTTCCACGCTACCCAGTGTGATCTAAACAAAACCCAAATCCAACCACATCACGTCTCTGCTCAGTGGCTGCTGAGGCCACAGGACCAAGTTCAAGCTCTTCAACATCCCGCAGAACCCACTGTGGCTTCGCTTCTGTCCAAATCTAGGGCCTTACCTCACACCATTTCCAGCCTCATTCTTTATACTGCAAAAACATGACGATGCTTTGTTTCCTCCAAACAACCAGCTGTTTCTTACACTCATCCCTTTGCTTATGTTGTGTCCTCTGCCAGGAGAGAAACTGAGGTCAATACCAATTCAGCAAGTAGGCAGTTGATAACCACTACTGCCTCAACCTTGAGAACAGAAGTTCACAAGGAAAGCAGGGGGTGTGGGGTAGCACAGCGTGCAAGGCAGGATGGGTGGATGTTTGTGACAATGGGTGACATTTGCTCAAACCACATTTTCTGCCATAGGCCATTAGCTTGTATTCTACTTCCATATTCTGGCTTGTGGTAGACCACAGTCAGTATTGTTTGTCACATACATAACTTATGGAAACTTTATAGTTTTCAAAAGAAAATTCATAGAAATATTTGGTTCCAGAATATACAAAATCTTCGGCTGACAAAGTTATCTTTTTGAGCAAACACATTTGGTTGATTCCCTAACTTCCATTGCAACCCAAATGGTTAGTCTTAAGACAGTAGTTCTCCAAGTGTGGTCCACAAACAGCTATATCAGAATCACATAGGAACTGTCAGAAATGCAAATTCTTGAGTGCCCCCATCAGACCTATTGAATCAGAAGTCTGGGTGTGGGACCCTGCAACCTGTGTGTTAATAAGCTCCTCCAGGTGATTCTGATGAATGCACAAGCTTGGAAACCACTGGTCTGAGACAGTCTTGATAATTTCATTCTCTCTGACACTAACTGGTTCAAGAATTTATAGGTTACCCAATTCTGACTAGTGACAGAAAGTTGATCAGGTTGGTAAAGAGGCTTCTGTGAAAAATTTCCTTGTTCCTAAGAAGGATACTCAGAAAAAGGCCACTCCTGGGAATTTCCTGGCGGTCCAGTGGTTAGGACTCTGCTCTTTCACTGCTGAGGGCCAGCCAGACTTCAATCCCTCATTGGAGAACTAAGAGTCTAAGAGCCACATGGCACAGCCAGGAAAAAACAAAACAAAACAAAACAAAACACTTCTATACTTACCTGGATGTTATCATGTCTGGTTGTGACCCTGGAACTGCATCAGCCTTCTGCAAACCATAAAATGAAAAGTGAGAGTTAGTCACTCAGTCGTGTCCAGCTCTTCTCGATCCATGGACTGTAGCCCACCAAGCTTCTCTGTCCATGGGATTCTCCAGGCAAGAATACTGGAGTGGGTAGCCAATCCCTTCCCCAGGGGATCTTCCCAACCCAGGAATCAAACCCAGGTGTTCTACATTGACGGGAGATTCTCTACTATCTGAGCCACCAGGGAAGCCCCCCAGGAATCATGAAGGTGCCAGCTAATGGAAAATGCAGTAGGCTCAGAGTGGTTACACAGTAAATTGAAATAAATTTCAGTCCTTCAGGGGCTTCCCTGGTGGCTCAGGTGGTAAAAAAGTCTGCCTGCAATGTGGGAGACCCTCGTTCGATCCCTGAATTGGGAAGATCCCCTGGAGAAGAGACAGACTACCCACTCCAGTATTCTTGCCTAAAGAACCCCATGGATATAGGAGCCTGGCAGGCTACAGTCCATGGGATCACAAAGAGTTGGACAGGACCGAGTGTTACCTTCAGGACTTCAGAGGCAGCTTTGGAGGCAGTTCTACCTCTTGAGTATGTAGTTAGTGTTAATTCACTAAATGCATCCTAATTGCTTACACCTGTCTTAACCGTTCTCTGAGGGCTTGTTTTTAAAAAAATAAAATAAAAATGGCTGCATATACTTATTCTTTATATTTATACATGCACTTAGTCATACCTGAAAGCTCTTCCTTTGTTTTTATAGACGGCACTGAATGGTGGTTTTAATTACTTAGCATGTTTGTGAGATTCTTTGAAACCGAGTGAAACCCAGATGTCCCATTCACTTCCATAGTGGCCACACTGCACTTGAACCATCAAATAACAGCGCTCCAAGCCCTTTCCCTATTTTTCCCAGAGGTACAGGCCTTTCCCAGGAGCCCCAGCCCGAGCACCGCAGGGAATCCCACAGGAAGGCTGTGCGCCTCCAGTCTGCTGTGTCTGTCCTGAGTCAGCTTGTCGGCCTCCAACCTGCCTGGCTGCTTTCTGTGTCCCTCACTGGCCTGTGAGGGAGGAGAGTTAAGCAAGTTATGTTCTTGCTTCTGAATAATCAAGACCTGCTCAAGGGCTTTCCTGAGGTCAAAGGAGCAATTTCTCCCCAAAGATGAATTCAGAACTCACTTTGAAGGTCATTGCCTGCTGTTTGGCTGTGAAGGTTTTCAAAGGTGTGGAAATTGAGTTTTTGCTGAGCCAGCACTTTGCACAAGGGTCAGGTGCTCTCTGAGGGGTGGTGGTCAGCACAGGGTTAGGGGTTCTGAAGACAAAACTGGAAAGAAAGCAGCCACCAGAGCTGCCATACTGGGCCTTTCATGAAGAGCAACACAACCAGACCTCAAAGACTCTAGAGCCAGAGGGTCCCTTGGGGTTTGAAAACGGGCTTATCTCATCTCTCCCGTAGCAGCAGAACTCAGCGGCTCCCTCGGCAACTGCACAGCCGCTCTCTGGGTCTGGTCGTATTATAAAGTCTCCCCACTGCTCATTGTCTGTCTCCTTCCACATTCCCCAGTTTAGACTTCAGGAGAGAGAGTTGGACTGGCCTAGTTCATCAAAGCCTTTTGTGTTTGAGCTGAGTTCCTTTTATACCAGATGACCTTGCAGGTTATTGACCCAGATGGAATGACTCCCTCGGGTCCAGTGTCAACCCCAGGTCTAATCAGCTGTGTTGACAGCATGGAGGTGAGGATAAGAGGCCAGGTCTCCACAAAGCCACTCCTCTTCCGGAAACAGGCTGTGGTTACTCCTTCAGCAGAGGCTGTGAGTGGGGCAGTTTCCCTGAAAGGAGCCTGTGGGGTCTGGTCAGGGTGATTATGTTGCAGTGTAGCTACGTGGTGGCTTCCTTGGTCACTCGGTGGTAAAGGATCCACCTGCCAGTGCCGGAGACTCGGGCTTGATCCCTAGGTCAGGAAGATCCCCTCTGGAGAAGGAAATGACAAGCCATCCCAGTATTCTTGCCATCCCAGTATTCTTGAGAATCCCGTGGACAGAGGAGCCTGGCGGGCTGCATTCCATGGGGTCTCAAGAGTTGGATGCAACTAAGCAACAAAGTGGTAGAAGATGCAGTCCCTTCTACAGGGAAACAAGGAAGGCTAACTTTCCATTCATGATTGACATCTACATTCTAACCTCATCAAATTGTCCTTTCTGGGCCTCTGTTTCTTTTTCTTTCTTTCTTTTTTTAACTTTTTATTTTGTATTGGGGTATAGCTGATTAACAAACAATGCTATGTAGTTACATGTAAACAACAAAGGGACTCAGCTATGCATATACATGTATCCATTCTCCCCCAAACTCCCCTCCCATCCCAGCTGCCACACAACATTGAGCAGAGTTGGATGTCAGGTTCTTCATCTGCAAGATGAAACAGTTTATCTTAGTGATTTCTAAATACCTTTCACTCAGGGCTGGTCCCAGTTTTGCAAGTTCAGACTTGTATAGTATTTGGAACTCTCTTTAGGAAAAAAAGCCTACAAAAGTAGGCGTGAGGTCTTTGAAGGGGCCCTGACTCAAGCTTGCTCCATTTCATATAAATCTATCTCTGTTTAAATGCATTGTCGACTTAGGATATTTTCAACTTATCCTGATAAGAGTATCAGGATGTAACTGCTGTGTAAGTCAAGATTAAGATCTGTATACATTCTTCACGGTGCATCCATGCTTCAAACACAGTGGCAGTATATCTCAGCTAATGTGTATCTTCAGGCTCTTGATACGTTATGGCTTATATTTGTTGAGTTTGTACTTGTTGTTACCATTGTATTGCACTATATCTGCCTCTTCACACAGCATGGATCAGAGCTCCAAAGAAATTCCTGGTAATGTAAAAACTGAGACAAAGATACTGATGTAATAATTTAGGACAACTAACTTTATAAATAATAGTGAACTGAACTCGGGAGGCAGGGTGGGTAGGAGTGGATTGTGATGTATATTGCTGGTTGGGTTTCACACCAACAACCAAAAAGGAAAAGTTCTGAAAGGAAATATGGGATTATGGAAAAACTAGATTTAACCAATTCATCAAAGTCGGGGCAAGAACAATTACAGTTTTTTTCATGATATTTTCTCCATAATGTCCAACATATATCTGTTAAACTTAGGGGGAGAGGGATTCCCCCCAGAATAAGACAAAATGATGCTTTGTTTCTAGTATAAAGTTAATGAATTTTAGTAGCAAAACAGAGGAAAACAGTAGAATCGGAAAGACTAGAAATCTCTTCAAGAAATTAGACATACAAAGGGAACCTTTCATGCAAAGATGAGCACAATTAAGGACACGAACTGTAAGGATCTGGCAGACAAGATTAAGAAGAGGTGGTGAGAATACACAGAACTGTATGAAAAAGGTCTTAATGACCCGGATAACCATGATGGTGTGGTCACTCACCTAGAGCCGGACATCCTGGAGTGTAAAATCAAGTGGGCCTTAGGAAGCATCACTATGAACAAAGCTAGTAGAGGTAATGGAATTCTAGCTGAGCTATTTCAAATCCTAAAGGATGATGCTGTTAAAGTGCTGCACTCAGTGTGTCAGAAAATTTGGAAAACTCAGCAGTGGCCACAGGACTGGAGAAGGTCAGTTTTCATTCCAATCCAAAAGAAAGGGAATGCCAAAGAATGTTCAGTCCATCATACAATTATGTTCATTTCACATACTAGTAAAGTTATACTCAAAATCCTTCAAGCTAGGCTTTAGCAGTACATGAATCAAGAACTTCCAGATGCACAAGCTGAGATTAGAAAAGGAAGAGGAACCAGAAATCAAATTGCCAACATTCGTTGGATCTTGGAGAAAGTAAGGGAATTCCAGAAAAACATCTATTTCTGCTTCATTGACTGCACTAAAGCCATTGATTGTGTGGATCACAGCAAACTGTGGAAAATTTTTAAAGAGATGGGAATACCAGGCCACCTTACCAGTCTCCTGAGAAACCTGAATGTGGGTCAAGCAGCAGTAGTTAGAACTGGACATGGAACAATGGACTGGTTCAAAATTGGGAAAGGAGTACTACACGACTATATATTGTTGCCCTTCTTATTTAACTTACATGCAGAGTACATGGTGCGAACTGCCAGGCTGGATAAATCACAAGCAGGATTCAAGATGGCTGGGAGAAATATCAATAACTTCAGATATGCAGATGATACCACTCTAATGGCAGAAAGTGAGGAGGAACTAAAGAGCATCTTGATGAGGGTGAAAGTAGAGAGGGAAAAAACTGGCCTGAAACTCAACATTCAAAAGACTAAGATCATGGCATCCAGTCCTATCACTTCATGGCAAATAGATGGGGGAAAATAGAAATAGTGACAGACTTTATTTTCTTGGGCTCCAAAATCACTGTGGATGCTCACTGCAGCCATGAAATTAAAAGATTCTTGCTCCTTGGAAGGACAGCTATGACAAACCTAGATAGCATATTTAAAAGCAGGGAGATCACTTTTTCTGACAAATGTCCATATAGTCAAAAGTATGGTATTTCCAGTAGTTATGTATGGATGTGAGAGCTGGACCATAAAGAAGGCTGAGTGCCAAAGAACTGATGCTTTTAAATTGTGGTGCTGAATAAGACTCTTGAAAGAGTCTCTTGGACAGCACAGAGATCAAACCAGTCAATTCTAAAGAAAATGAACCCTGGATATTCATTGGAAGGACTGATGCTGAAGCTTCATTACTTTGGCCACCTGGTGCAAAGAGCTGATTCATTGGAAAAGACCCTGATGCTGGGAAAGGTTGAAAGCAAAAGCAGAAGAGGATGGCAGAGGGTGAGATTGTTAGGTAGCATCACTGACTCAATTGACATGAATTTGAGCAAACTTTGAGAGATCATGAAGGACAGAGGAAACTGGTGTGTTGCAGTCCATGGGGTTGCAAAGACTTGAACATGACTTAGTGAATGAACAACAACAAAATCATATTGATAAAGGCGTTTGCACCATTGTTCATGCTTTTTGAGTAAACCCGGTCCATACTTTATCAACGCAGAACTGAGAAGCTGTGTTCTTTAAGGGATCGCTGTGAAGAATGCAACTTGCAATGCCACCTCCCTCTCTCTCTCTTTTTTTCCTCTTGGCTTTTTGCTGTTTTAATGTTGTTCAGGTGCTCAGTCATTCCCTTGATATCTCCTGTTTTCTTGAAGAGATCTCTAGTCTTTCCCATTCTATTATTTTCCTCTATTTCTTTGCCTTGTTCAGTTAAGAAGGCTTTCTTACCTCCCTTTACTATTCTCTGGAACTCTGCATTCAGTTGAGTATATATTTCTCTTTCTCCCTTGCCATTCACTTCTCTTCTTTCCTCAGCTATTTGTAAAGCCTTCTCAGACATCCACTTTGCCTTCTTGCATTTCTTTTTCTTTTTGATGGTTTTGGTCACTGCCTCCTGCACAGTGTTACAAACCTCCATTTGTAGTGCCTCAGGCATTCTGCCTACCAAATCTGATCCCTTGAATCTATTCATCACCTCCACTGTATAATCATAAGGGATTTGATTTAGGTCATGCTTGAATGTCCTAGTGCTTTTCCCTGCTTTCTTCAATTTAAGTCTGAATTTTGGAATAAGGAGTTGATGAACTGAACAAGCTCTAGGTCTTATTTTTGCTGACTGTATAGAGCTTCTCCACCTTCACATACAAAGAAGATAATCAGCCTGATTTAGGTGTTGGCCATCTGATGATGTCCATGTGTAAAGTCATCTCTTGGGTTGTTGGGAAAGTGTGTTTGCTATGAGCAGCATGTTCTTTTGACAAAACTGTTAGCCTTTGCCCTGCTTCATTTTGTACTCCAAGGCCAAACATGCCAGTTATTCGGGTTATCTCTTGACTTCCTACTTTGCATTCCAATGTCAAATGATGAAAGGGACATCTTTTTTTTTTTTTTTTNGATTGGGGGCAGGAGGAGAAGGGGACGACCGAGGATGAGATTGCTGGATGGCATCACAGACTCAATGGACGTCTGAGTGAATTCCGAGAGATGGTGATGAACAGAGAGACCTGGCGTGCTGCAGTTCATGGGGTTGCAAAGAGTCGGACATGACTGAGCAACTGAACTGACTGATATAAGTGATATCATAGGATATTTGCCTTTCTCTGTCTGACTCACTTCCCTTAGTATGATAATCTCTCTAAGCCCATCCCATGTTGCTGCAAATGGCATTATTTCATCCTCTTTTGTGGCTGAGTAAATTCCATGTGTGAGTGTGTGTATGTGTGTGTTTTATCCATTCATCTGTCCTTCACCATTAATCTTTACATGTAGGTGGGAGAAGTTGGGGAGAAGTTGCGGAAGGAAGGATAGAGACATTATAAATTTTATTGTTTAAAAATGCTAGCAGGCTCTGTAGCTCAGGGGTTAGAGCACTGGTCTTATAAAGATGCTAACCATCATCTAAGCCTTCAGGAAGTCGCAATCCTTTTGCTGGTGGTGGGTCCTGCCTCGATGTTTGTGGGTGGTGGTTGCTAAAGATTGGGTGGCCGTGGCGATTTCTTACAACAACATAAGGAAGTTTGTCACATTAATTGACTCTTCCTCTCATGGATGATTTCTTTGCAATGACCTTTGATAGCATTTTACCCACAGTAGAACTTTTTTCAAAATTGGAGTCAGTGTGCTCTCAAACCCTGCCACTGCTCTATCAACTAAGTTTAGGTAATATTCAAATCCTTAGTTGTCATTTCGATAATTTTCATTGCATCTTCACCAGGAGTAGACTCCATCTACACAAACCACTTTCTTTGCTCATTCAGAAGATCTCCTCATCTGTTAAAGTTTTATTGAGATTGCAGCAATTGAATTATACCTTCAGACTTCACTTCTAAATCCAGTTCTCTTCAACTACTTACTTCCTCCACTAAAATCTTGAATCGCTCAGAGTCACCTGTGAAGATTGGAATCAACATCTTCCAAATGGGATTTTTACTTTATCCCATGAATAATGGTTGTTCTTCATGGCATCTAGATTGGTGAGTCCTTCCCAGAAGGCTTTCCATTGTGCCCAGATCGATCAGAGGAATCACCATGTATGGTAGCTATAGCTTTTAAAAAAATGTATTTCTTAAATAATAAAACTTGAAAGTTGAAAATACTCTTTGATCCATGGGCTACAGGATGGATCTTGTGTTAGCAGGCACAAAAACAACGTTAATCTCATTGTAATCTCCGGCAGGGGAATCCCTGGTGGCTCAGCGGTAAAGAATCTGCCTACAGTGGAGGAGATGTGGATTCAATCCCTGGGTTGGGAAGATTCCCCTGGAGGAGGGCATGGCAACCCACTCCCATGTTCTTGCCTGGAGAATCCCATGGACAGAGGAGCCTGAGGGGCTACAGTCCACGGGGTCCAAGAGTCAGACACGACTGAGAGACTAAACCACCACCACCCAGTCTCTAGNATTCCCCTGGAGGAGGGCATGGCAACCCACTCCCATGTTCTTGCCTGGAGAATCCCATGGACAGAGGAGCCTGAGGGGCTACAGTCCACGGGGTCCAAGAGTCAGACACGACTGAGAGACTAAACCACCACCACCCAGTCTCTAGCAGAGATCTTCTGTGACCGGGTGCATTGTCAACGAGCAGGCAAGTTTTGAAAGGAATTGTTTTTTTTTTTCCTGTGCAGTGTCTCGCCAATGGGCTTAAAATATACAGTCAAACACATTGTCAACAGATGTGCTATCATCCAGGCTTCATTGTTCCATTTTTAGAGTCAGGGAAGATTTAGCATTATTCTTAAGGGCCTCAGGATTTTTGGAATGGTTAATGAGTGTTGGCTTCAACTTAAAGTCACCGACTGCATTAGTCTCTAACAAGAGAGTCAGTCCGTCCTTTGAAGTGAGGCACTGACTGCTCTCTAACTATAAAAGTCCTAGATGCTGTCTTTTTCCAATATAAGGTTGTTTCATCTACAAGGAAAACTTATTGTTTAGTGTAGCCACCTTCATGAATGATCTTAGCTCAATAAGATCTAAGTTATCAAGTTATCTTCTAGATAACTTGCAGTGGCTTCTAGATCAGCACTTTCTGCTTCACCCTGTACTTTAACATTATGAAAACGGCTTCTTCACTTAAGCTTCATGAACCAGACTCTGCTAGCTTCCAACTTTTCTTCTGCAGCCTCCTCACCTCTCTCAGCCATAGAATTGAAGAGTTAGGACTCTGCTCTGGATTAGGCTTTGGCTTAGGGGAACACTGTGGCTGTTTTGTTCTATCCAGACCACTAAAACTCTTCCTGAGTCAGCAATAAGGCTGTTTCCCTTTCTTATCACTGATGTGTTCACTGGAGCAGCACTTTAAATTTCCTGCAAGAAACTTTTCCTTTACATTCACAGCTTTGCCAACTACTTGGAACAAGAAGCCTAGCTTAGAGATTTCACTAGCAGTCCAGTGGTTAAGATTCTGCACTTCCAACGCAAGGGACATGGGTAAGATCCCTGGACAGGGAACTAAGATGCCTCATGCTGCATGGTGCAGCAAAACAAACAAGAGGCCTCGCTTTTTGACACGCCTCCCTCACTAAGCTTAATCATGTCTAGCTTTTGATTGAAAAGAAAAGATGTGTCACTTTTCCTTCCACTTGAACACCATAGGGTTTAACTGACCTAGTTTCAATACTGTTATGTCTTAGAGGATAGGAAAGCTCGAGGAGAGGGAGAGAGATGGGGAAATGGCTAGTTGGCAAGTAGTCAGGACACATACAACATTTATTGATTAAATTTACTGTCTGGGCACAGTTCTTGGCACCTCAAGACAACAACATCAAAGATCACTGATCGTAGATCACCACAACAAATACAATGATGAAAAAGTTTGAAATATTGAGAGAATTGCAAAAAATGTGACACAAAGACATAAAGTCAGCAAACGCTGGTGGAAAAAGTGGCACCAATAGACTTAGCACAGGGTTGCCACAAATGCATTTATAGAAAATGCAATCTCTGCTAAGAGCAACAAAGTGAAGCACAAAACAAGGAAAGCTGGGAGCATATCCTCTCAGGTGATCATCTGTTCAAGACTTTTGTCCACCTTTCTATTGGGTGGATTGTTTTCTTAGAGCTGCAAGAAGAGAGTTTTAAAAATATATTTTGGATATAAGCTCTTTGTTGGATATGTGACTTGCAAATGTTTTTTTTTTTTTTTTACACATAACCAGTTCAATTTGTTAATATTTTGTTGAAGACTTTTATATCTAAGTTCATGAGAGAAATTGGTCTAGTTGTAATAGACCGATTGGAACAAACTAATTGGAATAGTTGTCTTTCTTTTTTTCATACTGTCTTTATCTGGTTTTGGTACCAAGATAACGGTGGCTTCATGAAATGAGTTGGGAAGTGTTCGTGCCTCTTCTTTCATCTGGAGGAGAATGTGTAGGATTAGAGCTATTTATTCTTTAAACTTTGTTAGAATATGCCAGTGAAGCCATTGGGACCTGGCTATTTCTTAATACAACTGATTTTTTTGCATATTGATCTTGTATCCTGCAACTGTGATAAATTAACTTATTCGTTCTAGTAACTTTTTTGGTGATCTCTTTGGATTTTCTACATAGATGATCATTGTGAAAAATACAGTTCTACTTCTTTTCCAATCTTGATGACTATTTCTTTTTCTCGCCTGGTTGCCCTGGGTTAGAATCACCAATACAATGTTGAATAGAAGTTAGAACTGGTTTGTTCCTGATCTGTTCTTGATTTTAGGGGGAAAGCATTCAGTTTTTCAAAATTAAGAATATTAGCTGTAGTTTTTTTTTTTTTTTAATAGATGCTCCTTTTCAAGTTCAGGAAATTCTCTTCCATTCCAATGTGCTGAGGATTTTATCAACAATGAATGCTGGACTTTGTCAAAAGCCTTTTTGTACCTATTGAGATGATCATATAGTTTCTTTTTTAGTTTACTAATAGGGTAAATTAACTTAACTGATCTTCAAATATTTAAATCAACCCTGAATTCCTGGAATAAATCCCACTTGATCATCATGGATCAATTGATAAAACTGTCTGGAAATTTATTGCATCAATTTTCATGAGAGATACTGATTTGCATTTTTCTTTTTTTGAACATCTTAACGTACCTTTGGTATCAGACTGGTCTTACAGAATGAGTTGGGAGACAGTCTCTTCTTTTCAGTTTCCTGGTTATGTATAATTGGTATTCTTTCTTTCTTAAATGTTTTATTGAATTCCCTGCTGAAAACATGGGGGCCTTAAGAGGTTTTGTGTGCTTGTGCTGGGGGCATGGGGGAGTGTTTTAAACTACAAATTGAGTTTCTTTAACAGTGAGGTTTAGTAGTTTGTGTCTTTAAAGGAATTTGCCCATTTCATCTAAGCTGTTGAATTTATTGGCATACAGTTGTTAATAGTATTCACATATTATATTTTTAAACTATATAGAATTGGTAATGATGGCACTTCTTTCATTCCCAATATAAATAATTTATGTTGTTTTCCCTGGTGAACAATGTGGTTTGAAGTGTATCAACTTTATTGATCTCAGAGAACCAGCTTTAAGTTTACTGGGTTTCTGCTTTACCTATTTCATTGATTTCTACATTGATCTTTATTTTCTTTCTTGTGCTTACGTTTTGTTCACTGTTCTTTTTTTCTGTTTTTAAGGTGAGAGCTGAGCTATTAATGCAAGATCCTTCTTTGCTAATATAAGAATTTAGTGTTATAAATTTCCCCTTAAGTACTGCTTTAATGGCACCCCACAACTTCTGATATATTGTTTTCATCTTCATTCAGTTAAAAAAATACTTTCTAACACCCCCCACCTTGTTTTTAGATTTTTATTTTTAATTTTTTTTTTTTTGCCCAAGTGGCATGGAATGCAGGATCTTAGTTCTCCCACCAGGGATTGAACCTATGCCTCCTGAAGTGGAAGCTTGGAGTCTTAACCACTATACCACCAGTTGTTGTTGAAGTTGAAAATGGCTCAGTCATGTCCAACTCTTTGTGACCCCATGGTCTGTAGCCCGCCCGGCTCCTGTGTTCATGGGGAGTCTCCAGGCAAGAATACTGGTTGCCATGCCCTCCTCCAGGGGATCTTCCCAACCCAGGGACTGAACCTAGGTCTCCCACATTGCAGGCGGATTCTTTACCATCTGAGCCACCAGGGAAGCTCATGAATATTGGAGTTGGTAGCCCAACCCTTCTCCAGGGGATTTCCTGACCTAAGAATTGAACTGGGGTCTCCTGCAAGTCCCTAATATCCCTTTTGAATTTTCCTTTCATTCTGGGTTACCAAAAAATGTGTTAGTGAATTTCTAAATATCTGGGGATGTTCTAGAGGTCTTTTTGTTTCTGATTTCTAATTTAATTCTATTGTGGTTTGAGAGCATACTTTGTAAGATTTATATATCCTTTTCAATTTATATGAGAGTTGTTTTATGGCCTTGGATATGATCTATCTTGCTACTCATGGTAGTTATCCATAATCCCTAAGTCCCACTGGGGTGATTCAAAGGCCCCTTTTGGGAGCCTGTCCCCATGGTGGGTTTTGTTATAGGAGAGGAAGACTGAGCTTGGCAACGTGAGACTTTCATAGGAGAAGCAAGACTGCTCTTTGTTTGAGGGTGAATGCTACCTCATCTGTCAAGACTGCTCACTGCAATTATAATGGTGAGAAATAGCCTGGATAAATAAAGCAGCTGGGGTTCTGCAATTTTGGCATACCTGCAAGAATGTGCAGTCATACTCAGGACCCATGGTAGATTACCCCCCAATAAAGTCACTAAAGTTCTTTTCATTCTCCTGGATTATTTTTTTCTGTCTCTATTTCATTTTGGATAGCTTCTATTTTAAAAAAAAATATTTATTTATTTGACTGTGCTGGGCCTTACTTGCAGCATGCGGGATCTTTAGTTGTGATATGCAAACTCTGAGTTGTGGCATGTGGGATCTAGTTCCCCAACCAGGAATTGAACTCGAGTTCCTTGCACTGGGAATGTGGAGTCTTAGCCACTGGACCACCAAGAAAGTCCCCATAATTTTTTATTTTTATACTTTCGAATTCACTACTTTTTTCATCTGCAATCTCTAACCTGTTCTTAATCCCCTCCAGCATACTTTTATCTCAGATTTAAGTCATTTTATTTCTAGAAGTTTCATTTAGATATTTTAAAAATATGTATCCTCCATTTTGTTTTTAACTTTTTAAACATATGGAATACAGTTATTATAACTGTTTTAATGTCTGTTCTTTTTTTCTGTTTTTAAGGTAAGAGCTGAGGTTATTAATGCAAGATCCTTCTTTGCTAATATAAGCATTTAGTGCTATAAATTTCCCCTTAAGTAAGTAAGTATTAGTCGTTCAGTCGTGCCTGACTCTTCATGACTCCATGGACTGCAGCCCACCAGGCTCCTGTGTCCATGAGATTTTCCAGGCAAGGATACTGGAGTGGGTTGCCATTTCCTTCTTAAACACTGCTTTAATGGCACCCCACAACTTCTGATATATTGTTTTCATCTTCATTCAGTTAAAAAAAATACTTTCAAACACCTCCTCCCCTTATTTTTAAAGTTAATATGCACTCAGATGGGAAACTCAGAAGATGCCCAGAGCCCTCTCTCTGTGTGTGGCCCTCTCCTCTCTGATACTTCATCCTATGAATACTTGCTGCCTTCGTCTCCCTGGACTCTCAGCTTCATGTCCTCAACTTAGGGAACCCTCTGGACTCTACCTCTACCTCTAACATCTGTGTCAGCCCTCAATCAGTTTTAATTGCTTGCTATTCTCACTATGGGTTGTGTTTTCCTGCTTCTTTGCATATGTGGGAATCTTTGATTGGGTGCTGGAAATTCTGACTTTCACCTTGCTGAGTGCTGGATGGTTTTGTGTCTCTATAAATCTTGAGCTTTGCTCTGTGATGTAGTTCAGTTACTTAGAAACAGTTACTTGGAAACAGTTTTATCCTTTTGAGTCTTGCTTTTATAAATTTGTGATTGTTTTATGATTTTTTTTTAAGGGAAGAGCAGTGGTCATTCTAGGCTTAATCTAGAAATAATTAAGTCCACGTTACTACTTGTCTAGGAATAATTCATTCTACACTACTGAAGTAAGATCTCCCTAGGGACTTCCCTGGCGGTCCAGGGGTTAAGAATCCACCTTCCAATGCAGGGGACATGGGTTCAATCCCTGGTCTGGGAAGATCCCACATGCCTTGGGGCAACTTAGCCTGTGGGCCACAACAACTGAGCCCATGCATCTAGAGCCCTTGTTCCTCAACAAGAGAAGCCACCATATGAGAAACCTGTGCGCCAACTAGAGAGTAGCCCCTGCTCACTGCACCTAGAGAAAGCCTGAGCACAGCAGGCTTAAGACCTAGCACAGCCATAAGAAAGAAAATCATTTTTAAATGGTTAAAATGGTAATTAAAAAAAAATATATATAAAGACCCTCCTAGGTCCTCTACTCAATGCTCTGTGAACTGAA
This sequence comes from Neotragus pygmaeus, assembly GCA_006410875.1. Lineage (NCBI taxonomy): Eukaryota > Metazoa > Chordata > Mammalia > Artiodactyla > Bovidae > Neotragus > Neotragus pygmaeus. Next base: position 13,151 of record SJYV01041389.1, on the reverse strand, counting down.
TGTATTTGCAGTCCTGGGATTGGAACGGGCACCCACCTGATCCTGTGTGAATGCCATGCACTATTCTCTCTAACCCTTTCAGATGGCTCTTTCCTTGAAAAACGGATGGCTTCCTCTCAAGCATATTCTGATCAGTATGCACTCAGATGGGAAACTCAAAAGTCCGGAAGATGTCCAGAGTCCTCTCCTTGTGTGTTGTCCTCTCCTCTCTGATAGTTTATCCTATGAATACTTGTTGCCTTCTTCTCCCTGGACTCTCAGCTTCATGTTCGCAACTCAGGGAGCCTTTTGGACTCTACCTCAATGGTCTGGTCTGCAAGCTCTCTCAGGGATACAAACTGATAACTCCCTTGGTTTGTTTCCCATCTCAGGATTCCTGTCCTTCATTACATGATATCTGTTGTTATTGGAAAACTATTGTTTCATATGCTTTTTTTTTTTCCTTCTTGTTTCACGAGGAAAGTTGAGGGACTTCTCTAGTGATCCAATGGTTAAGAATCTGCCTCAGAATGCAAGGGACTCAGATTTGACCCCTGGTCAGGTAGATGGAGGAGCGTGGTAAGCTGCAGTCGATGGGGTCGCAGAGTTGGACACGACTGAGCAACTTCACTTTCACTTTTCACTTTCATGCATTGGAGAAGGAAATGGCAACCCACTCCAGTGTTCTTGCCTGGAGAATCCCAGGGACAGGGGAGCCTGGTGGGCTGCCGTCTATGGGGTTGCACAGAGTCAGACACAACTGAAATGATTTAGCAGCAGCTGGGAACTAAGATCCCACATGCCGTGGAGTGACTAAGCCCAAGTGCCGCAACTACTGAGCCCACACATCACCACTAGATGTGACGCAACTAAAAATAATAAACAACAAAGAAACCTGATGCAGCCAAATAAATATTTTTTTAAAAAGAGGAAAGGTAATTTCAGCCCTTACTGCTCCATGTTGGCTAGAAGTAGAAGTCTGTTTACTAACTTCTTAAGTTTAGCTATTATTCCTTCAAGCTTTTTTTTTTCTCTATTCTCTCACTTTAGGGACTCCAACTACACAAACATTAGACTGCCTGAAATTTTGCCATCTCACTCATCCTTTGCTTTTTTTTCCCTCTCTCCATGTTTGTATTGGATTACTTCTATTGCTAAGTGTTCAAGTTCACTCATCTTTTCTTAGCCAATATCTATCTACCCTGTAGTGTACCCCATTGAGGGTATTTTTAAAACATTTATTTTATGAATTTGGCTACATCAGGTCTCAGTTGCAGTGTGTGGGCATCTCTAGGAGTGGCACATGGGCTTAGTTGCCCTGCAGATTGTGGGATCTTTGTTCCTCAACCAGGGATTGATCCTGCATCCCCTGCACTTGGAAGGCAGATTCTTAACCACTGGACCACCAGAGAAGCTCCCCATTAAGGGTATTTTTAATCTCAGATATTGTACTTTCAGAGTACATCATGAGAAACGCTGGCTGGAAGAAGCATAAGCTGGAATCAAGATTGCCAGGAGAAATATCAATGACCTCAGATATGCAGATGACACCATCTTTATGGCAGAAAGTGAAGAGGAACTAAAGAGCCTCTTGATGAAAGTGAAAGAGGAGAGTGAAAAAGTTGGCTTAAAGGTCAACATTCAGAAAATGAAGATCATGGCATCTGGTCCCATCACTTCATGGGAAGTAGATGGGGAAACAGTGGAAACTGTCAGACTTTATTTGGGGGGGCTCCAAAATCACTGCAAATGGTGATTGCAGCCATGAAATTAAAAGACACTTAATCCTTAGAAGGAAAGTTATGACCAACCTAGATAGCATATTCAAAATCAGAGACATGACTTTGCCAACAAAGGTCTGTCTAGTCAAGGCTATGTTTTTTCCATTGGTCATGTATGGATGTGAGAGTTGGACTATGAAGAAAGCTGAGCACCGAAGAATTGATGTTTTTGAACTGTGGTGTTGGAGAAGACTCTTGAGAGTCCCTTGGACTGCAAGGAGATCCAACCAGTCCATCCTAAAGGAGATTAGTCCTGGATGTTCTTTGGAAGGACTGATGCTGAGGCTGAAACTCCAGTACTTTGGCTACCTCATGCGAAGAGTTGACTCATTGGAAAAGACTCTGATGCTGGGAGGGACTGGGGGCAGGAGGAAAAGGGGACGACAGAGGATGAGATAGCTAGATGGCATCACTGACTCGATGGACATCAATTTGGGTGAACTCCGGGAGTTCGTGATGGACAGGGAGGCATGGTGTGCTGCAATTCATGGGGTCGCAGAGTCGGACACAACTGAACGACTGAACTGAACTGATTGTATTTTCATTTCTAGATATTCAATTTGGGTATTTTTTTTTTAATCTTCCATGTCTCTGCATAGCATGTTCAATCTTTCCTCTAGCTTCCTGAGTACATGGAATACAGTAATAGTTGCTTCTAGTGTTCTTTTCTACTAACTCTATCATGTGTCAATTTTGGATCAGTTTTAAGTGATTGTTCTCATTATGGATCATACATTTCTCTTTCATTGCATACTTGGTAATATTTGATAGGTGCCAGAAACTGCAATTTTTACCTCGGTAAGTGTTGAACAATTTTGTTTTCCTATGTGTATTTTTAAGTTTTCTTCTGGGATATAATTATGTGACTTGGAAACAGTTTGACTCTTTCAGATCTTGCTTTGGAGCTTTTTCAAGTAGCACCAATACATCTAGCTATGACAAACCTAGACAGCATATTAAAAAGCATAGACATTACATTACTTTACCGACAAAGGTCCATATAGTCAAAGCTATGGTTTTTCTAGTAGTCACGTACTGATGTGAAAGTTGGACCCTAAAGAAGACTGAGTGCCAAAGAATTGATGCTTTTGAACTGTGGTGTTGGAGAAAAACTCGAGAGTTCCTTGGACTTCAAGGAGATCAAACCAGTCAATCCTGAAGGAAATAAACCCTGAATATTCTTTGGAAAGACTGATGTTGAAGCTCCAATACTTTGGCCACCTGATGCAAAGAGCTGACTCACTGAAAAAGACCCCTGATGCCGGGAAAGATTGAAGGCAGGAGAAGAAGGGGACAAAAGAGGATGAGATATTGGATGGCATCACTGACTCAACGGACATGAGTTTGAGCAAACTCCGAAAGATGGTGAGGGACAGGGAAGCCTGGTATGCTGCAGTCCGTGGGGTCACAAAGAGTCAGACACGAATGGGAGACTGAACAACAACCAGTATGCATCATTTAGTTTAAGCCTAAAGCCTCTTTCCCAAACCCTCCCTCATTTCTGAATACTTCATCTGATGCTCTGTAAATTATAAGGTTTTCCCCTCTAGTGACTGGAAAAGGAACTATTCCTAGACTTCTGTAAATTGTAACCATCATTCTTTCTAATCTTTTTGGGTGCTTCTTTCCTGACCTCAAATGTTTTTCTCCCATGCATTCATTGATCAGACTCAAGGGAGACCCTCTGCAAGTCTCCAGGGTTCTCGCTCTTTGCAGCTGTCTCCTCTTCTGCAACTGGCCTTGCAAATTCTAGCTGCATTAGTCTCTCTGAACTCACAGTTCACTGAGTTATACCTGCGTTCCCTTTATTCCCTTTATGATACATCTTGGAATCTTTTTCCAGGTGATAATCCAGGACAATCATAATACACATGCCATTTGTTTTCTGCCTCTCAAGGATCATTATCCTTCGTTGCCTGGTGGTCAGTGTCTTAAAATGCTTTGCTTAATATATTTCCCCTCAGATTTCAGTTGTTTCAGGTAGGATTGTAAATCTCATGTCTTTTAATAGCTCTCATCTGGAACCTGAGGTCCCCACAATTTTCAAGGCCTAATATGAACAGTTTTTGTAGTTGTTAGTCCCATTTCTAATAGTTAAAATTTACTCATAAACTTGTTGAGAGGTTATGATTTTAATCCAAAAGTAAAATTTTAAATTTAAACCCCAGCAAAGTAGTTCAGTCACTGTTTCTAAGGATACTTATTTCATCAACAAACACTTGTGCACCTAGCGTATGGTATATGGTAGACATATTTCTAATTTCTGGGGATTACGGCCATGAATGAGACTAAATCCCTGGCCTCACAGAGTTCATATTTTAGTGGACGTGTTGTTTAAAAACGAACATTTAGTGGACATGTTGTTTAGAAACATGTTGTTTAAAAACGTTAGCATGATGTATTTGTGAATTTGTCAAAGCCTTTTGGCAGAAAGCTCAAAACAATAAAACTAGGTGATGGAAAAAATTCTAAGGAACAATGATAAATCCAGGCATACTTTCAGCTTGAAACCTGTCAAGTTAGTAGCCCTGAACCACAGTTACATAGCCTTTGGGCAACTTTTATTCACTTTGGACATAAGTTGCAGGAGGCAAGTGCCTTGCCTGTTAGTCGCCCTCTGGATTCCCTGGGCCTAACACAACCTCCTCTTCAAGGGACCTCATATTGGTTCCTACAGGGGCACAAGGGACAGGAAACAGCTAGCCAGGACCGTAGGGATGAAAAGGTTTAAGTGCAACACATCAGGGGGAGATGAACAGGCAACATGAAGCTGGCTGCTTGTCCTCCATTGTCAGTTGTTTCAAATTTACGACTGGCAGGTGAGAGCAGACACTTTCTGCCTTTGGTTTGGTTCGAGTTTTTAATACGGTTGGTCCAAGTCCTTTGCCTTGATTTCCCCAGGTAAGGGCAAGGGAGGAGAGTAAGAAGAAAAGGGAGTCTGTAGCTTCTGAACTTTACTTTTTAGGGGGTGTGTGTGTGAGTGGAATCTAGGAATATGTGGGAACGCATGGCAAACGTGAATACGCTGGACAAGACAGATGTGCGGGGGAGGCGGGTAGGGTTGGGGTGTGTGGTCAGGGGCCCAAGCCACGTGTGTCCGTCCTCTGATCCCCGAACACCCAAGCACCCGGGTAACCCACCTGGGCGCCGGCAAGTCCTGCCGCTCCATAAGCCTCAGGGTAGATGGGAGGCGTGGGCTGGTGCCGGTGGACTCGGCTCACCGTGGGGCAGGTTTGGGGTAGCACCGGGCGTGCAGACCCGAGTCGCCCGGCACCGCCGCCAGCCAGCACGTGCTCGGAGCGACGCCGGCGGGCGCGGGCGGAGGCCCAGGCGGGGCGGGGGCGCGGCCCGGCGGCCACGTGACGGGCGGCGCGGGTATTAAGCGGCGCGGCAGCCGCTCGGAGCCCGAGCTGGTGCTTCGCCCGCGACCCAGCGCCCAGCGTACCGCCCCGAGAGGACCGCGCGAAGGTCACCCCGCGCCCGCCTGCCCGCCGCCCGCGCCTCGCCGGCTCCGCCGCGTCTCCGCCCGTCCGCCCGCCCGTCCGACCCCGCGCGCCGCGCCGCCGCCCGGACCACCGAGCGCCATGAACCAGATCGAGCCTGGTGTGCAGTACAACTACGTCTACGAGGATGACGAGTACATGATCCAGGAGGAGGAGTGGGACCGCGACCTGCTCCTCGACCCCGCCTGGGAGAAGCAGCAGAGGAAGGTCAGCCAGGGTCGCGTGCTCACCGTCTGCGGGCTCTCCCCGCTTGTCCGTGTGTCCCCTTACCCGGGGGCCCGCCCGCGCGGGGTCGCCGCCGACCGGGTGGACCAGCGGGAGGGCGCTTGATGGAGGGCTGTGTGGTCCCGTGTCCTAGAAGCCAGGGTGCCCCGGGAGAGAGGCGATGAAGTCCAGGGACGGTCACGGAACTGGGCGTCGTGGGTGCGCGCGCGCATGTGCGTGGGTGCGCGCGTGTGTCACACAAGAGTTACAAAACGAAAAATGTTAAGGGAAGAACAGTGCGGGCGTTTCAGTTTTAACCCGCATTAGACCAGAATCTGAAAAGAGTCTCAGGTCGGCTCCTGATCCCTCGAGTCTGCGATTCCTGGTCCCGTTGTGTTCAGTAACACCCCCCTCCCTCCCCACCATCCCTCCCAAAATAAAAGAGGTCAAATGAACATCAGCTTCATTCCGATTTTCACAGGGCTGCCCCAAAGAAGAACTGGAAATCATTTATGAAATGTTCTAGGGCTTCTTGGAGAGGGATGCTGTATGATCACCAGACATTCACCCATAAAGTAATAGTTATTTCACACTCTATTTATGGTTCGTTGAGGTAAGCACACGGGGACGAGGGAGTGAGCCAGCTCTGAAAGTTCCCTGCTCATCTTCGTTGGCGCTCTCTGGGGGCCCAGTGGAACATTCCACTATTTCAGGGTTTCTTCTTGATCCCCTTGGCTAGAACTCCAGCGACTGCTCACCAGGAGGCTAAGTGCCGCCTCCGTTTGACTGGGCGCAGAGCCTGGCCGGGTCAGGGATGCCAATGCAGACCTGCTCACCCAACCTTTTGATGACAGTGTCCTGGCAGAAGCAGAGTGCCCTATGCTTTTTCACCTCCTGTTTTTCTTGGGGTGGGGCGAAGTGGGTTTCCCTTCTAAGGGCCTGCTTTTAAGTGGATAACGTCTGTTGACCATATGTGTGCATGGGAATGCTCCGTGTAGCTGCCACAGTGGGTGATTATCTGATAGTGCTAGTGAATAAGTGTCTGGCTGCAGGAAACGCATCCCATACTCCTAACAAACAGAAACAGAGAGGCCTCATATTTGGATGATTATCAAATAACCATTTTAGAGAGCTTTTTGGTTATTTATAAAATAACCAAATATTTTCAAATCCAGAATTTTCTTTTGTTGTCATTTCTCTGTTAAGGAGACCACTTAATAAATTATTTATTTGAAAGCTCCAGTTTAGCAACATTTCATTCTCCCTCTGAGTCCCTACCTTCTTGAAAACAGTGGAATGAGGGTAATAAGTGGAAGTTGAGTCTATAGAGGAGAATAAAATTTCAAACCTTCTACAGTTTTTAAAATGATTTATTGTGAGGGAAACACCTGGCCTGAGGATTGTTACTGTTTATTATTATTGTGTCACCTGGGTTGATGGACGCATCATCAGTCAGAAAGAAGTTAAATCGTTGCTTTAATTTTTAACAGTGTGTTTCTTTTAAAAAAAGTTTTCCACGGTTTTGATTACTACATTTTTTTCATGGATTTTTTTTTTTCTTTTAAGTCTTGCAAAGATTGCTCTTTTTTTTTCTCCTGATAGGTAGTCTGCCCATCATTTTTGAAAGTAATAGTCTAATCACAATAGTTTCTGTTGATTTTTTTTAAACTACAGTACAGGGCGAGTTAATTTTAATTTCCAAAAGCCATATAGACATATGTCATTTGTCATATATACATATATGTATATAATATATATGTATACATAGTTTTTAATTATTTTACATATAATGTATAATTATATATAATTTTTAGTACACACTATTTTGGGATATAATTTCCTTGTAATTTTTTAAAGTTTGGGGTTCCTATGTGAATATATTATTAAAACTGTATAACACTTGAAATATATTATTGAAAAACAGACATATGTCCTGGTCCTAGTACAGAATAATGCTAAAAAGTGAGAATTAATTTTTTTTCTCAGGTAGGTGGAGTGCTGTGTTGTGACATTAGGGAGAAACAAAACAGAAGGAAACTTTCCATTAGGACACGGACCTGAACAGATCCAGAAGATCCTCTATTTTCTACTTTGTGTAGAGAACCCAGTCGAGGCAGTAGAATAGTTCTGAGCTGTGAGGTCGCGGCAGCCAGAGCAGTGGCCTCTATTTATGTCCTATGAGCCAAACTGCTGGAACAGGACAAGGATAAAATGCCATTGTTTCTATTGTGGGCTACCTTCTCCACACTTGCCGTTGCAGTGATATGCCGGGTATGAGATCTGTCAACAGATGCTGGTAACACATGATGACGTCTGTAGTGTTATAATGGATGTGGGGCCTAATTATATCCACAGTTCACAGAGTCTCATGGGCTGTGGTAATCCTTGCTCTCTGGTATGGAATTCCTCACTACAGGAGGACTTAGTAAAAGTATAGTGCTGTGTGTGTGTGTGAGGAGAGGTTTCTTTTTTTTTTTTTACATTAATTTTGTCATCTTGAGTATTTTAAAGTGTACAGTTCAGTGGTGTTAAGTACATTCATATTGTGCGTAACTCGTTCCTTCTTGCAAAAACCCATTAAACTCTGTACCCATTGAACAATAATTTTCTATTCTCCCCACCCCTAGCTCCCAGCAACCACCCTTCTACTTTCTGTCTCTATGAATTAGACCCCTAGGGACCTCCTCCTGGAATCATACACTGTTTACCCTTTAGTATCTGGTTGATTTCACTTAGCATCATGTCCTCTAGGTTCATCCATGTTCTGTCATGTGTCAGAATTTCCTTACTTTTTAAAGCTGAATAATAATTCACTGACTGTATGGACCACATATTTTGTTTACCCATCCATTGATTGATTCACACATGGGTTGCTTCTACCTTTTGGTTATTGTAAATAGTGCTGTGAAGATGGGTATATAAATACCGTTTCTTGACCTTGCTTTCAGTTTTTTTTTGTTGTTGTTTGTTTTTTTGATTGTGTACCAAGAAGTGAAATCTCTGGTTCTTGTGGCAATAATTCGCTTTCAATTTTTTGAGGATGCACCGTGCTCTTGCCACAGTTTAGAAGATGTTGAATTTAGCAAGAGTGTGTAGAGGTGCTTCAGAGTTCTCCCCTGCTGTTTCCAGGGGTATTTGAGAATATTTGTATTCATGTAACTAGGGCTCTCTTCAGTGGACTTTTAAAACGTCTAGATCTTTGGTGCTTAGAAATAAGTTTCTCCTGGAAGCAAAGAGCACATTCAGCCTTTAATTCAACAGCGGCTTAATTGGGAGGTGACTTGTCAGAGCAGCAATGCTGAATATTTGTGCTATCTCCGTGGGCACAGAGTGCTGTCCTTCACCACCCTGCAAGGCTAAAACAGGCCTTTTAAGGAAGTGACTGTGTGTTTCGATACATAAAGACTTCTTCCATCCTTAATCTGTAAGAGCTAGGTGATCAATACACTTTTCTGTTCATTGTCAGTAAGAGAGTTGTTCACTTATTCCACATTCAGAATTCTGATCATTTCTCGTTGTTTCTAAAGAAATTCAAGTTCTTTATATTCACAAGTTAGATGGACCAGCTCACCGTTCACCTCAGTGTCAGTCCTGCCATCAGACTAAAACGTTGCCATGTGGGGTCAGGCAGTGGGGAAGGACACTTGAGTTGGAGTAGCTGCCCACAGGTCCGGATTAAATAGAAAGTTCAGAAACTGCCAGTTCCCCTTTCCATGTTCTGATGAGCACCTGTTGGCTTAGGATGCAGGTGTGGGCTCTTCTACCCTGCACATTGGAGTACACTCCTGCAGGAATTTTTCCTGGGGAAGAAAAGGTGAGAATCATTCCAACAAGATGAATGATGAAACCAAGGGCCTGTGAAGTGTCTCAAATTCATGAGCCCTGGATGAACCTCAACTCCGCCTGGTACCTTCTGTTTGACCATAATTAAGTCACTAAACCTTTAGAGTTGTGTCTCTTCATCTGGAAAATACAGATAAGGGATTCCCTGTCTTTCTTGCCTCATAGTTTTTCAGAATCAAATGGTCAAACTAGTTTCCATCAAAAGGGCTTTGTAGACCGCACAATGATCTGTAAATGTAAATATTATTGCTATCCTTATGCAGCCAATAGTTGTTAATTTCATCAAGCAGTGTCGATAGTAATCAGTATTGTGGTTGGACTTTTGAGGGAAGAGGAAGCACGTTATTTGTTCATTAGTGATTTGGATGTACTTTTTTGTGTGTGAAGTAAAATGTACAGAGCATAAACTTAACCATTTTAACCACTTTTAGGTAGGTGTACAGTTCAGTGACATTAGTACAGTCACATCTGACCTGGAGGGGTGGGATGGGGGAGGGTGAGAAAGTCACCAAGTGGCCAGACCGGGAGTCGGGCCTGAGACACTCAGCTCCGTGTTAATGGACGTGCTTGCTGACATGCCTGCTATTCAGGACGTGTTGGAAGAAGTGTGAAGAAGGGAGGAGCTTAACTGAAGCCAAAGATGCAGAGTCAGTCCCCGTGCTCTGTGACAACCTAGAGAAGTGGGATGCAGTGAGAGGTGGGAGGGAGGTTCCAGGGGGAGGGAACATGTGTATGCTCATGGCTGATTCATGTTGATGTATGGCAGAAGCCAACCCAAGAACTGTAAAGTAATTGTCCTCCAATTAAAAATAAATAGATAAAAAACAAATTCAGAGAGAAAATTACATTGGTAAACTGGGGAGCCAGGTTATAGAGGACCTGGGATGCCAGGGTGAGTGTGGACTTCGAGCTCCAAGAGTGCTACTGGGAATGCTTGAGCTAGGGGGAGCCACGTTTCCAGTAGTTTATTGTTTGCAGAATAAATGGGAGTCGGTAAGCGCCTGAGGTGGAGAATCCAGGTGGAACTCATTACGGGTACTATACATTTCAAGTGGTGAGGATTAGAAGCAGTTTTGAGGAAGGGATTGATTTGAGAGAGATCAGGAGGGATTATAAAAAGTATTAAATAACCCCATGTGGTTCCCTGGCAGGCTGTTGCATAAATCCAATTAAGTGGACATGATCTCACCATTAGAGCTCCTGGACTTAAAACTCAAGATAGCAATATTGACAAGTAACAAAACTAACCAGGAGTACCTGCTTCTCCACTAGGCGATGTGTCTGGGCAGAAAGCTAACCATTTATGGGATGTGTCATCCAGTGCAGGGAGCCGAGTGGTGAGGGACCAGTTGTGCATCCAGGTGGCTGTTGCCTGAAGAGAGGGTTGGAGTTTCAGGTATCCATTGATGTCCGGAGAGAGTTGATGATGGGCAGGCTTATAAGACAGGATCTTGTAGGAGCCCTAAGAGACCTCTGCCCCCAGAGTGGCTGCTGTTCTCAAGGTGCCCTTGGTTTGCTATGCAGAGTCACAGGTGCAGTAGCTGTAAGGTGGAGAAATCAGTCTTTTTCTCTTCACCTTCTTTGAGGTACTGTGATATGTCCTGGAGTCTGCCCTTCACCCTTCAACCTAATTCACCGAGGAAGAAACTTGAACCCCAAATAAGCTTTTCTGAGAGTGTGGGAGGAGGAATAGAACTCTTAGCTGGGAAACCTAATGAACACAGCTTCAGAAAACTGTCAGAATGCCCTGCAGTCTATTGCTGCAGCTGGGAGACACCTACAGAAAAGGCGCAGCTCCGGGGTGGGCGGGGGTGCTCCCATGACGAGCAGAGGAGTTTGACATGGAATACGTTGGAGGACAGTCAGAACTGTACCACTGTTTCCCTGGGAACGGGACTAGTTCTTCCAGAAAGAACAGAAAGCAAAGATGAGGGGAAATCGCTTGCTAACTACCGTGCTAGACGAATTTCTCAGGCAGGAACATCTCAAACATAAGAGATGGGTCTGTGTTTCACACAAGCACCTGTCTGAGCAATTGCACACACACCTCTCAGTATAGCCCCCCACCCACAATTTCCTTGAGCAGAAACTGTCAGTAGAAGATTGTTCCCTTGCAACCTGTACTGAAGAGCAGAATGGAAGTGGAGCAGGAGCGTGGCCGTTCGTTCTTTGGCAGCTGTTGATTTCGGTCATGCTGGGGACCAGGGTTAGAGCGTGGAGCTGGCTTCATCCCAGGCCTTAAGGGGCCTGCAGCATAGTTCAGGAGACAGGGGAGTGAGAAGCACAGCGGAGGGACTGGCTCGCAGAATGAAGCGGAGAACATTTGAAGAGCCCCTTCTGCCTGGTTCCTGGTCACAGTGCTTGGAAGCATCTTCCTCTCTGGCACCCAGGTGGGGAATCTGGGAGTTAGCCTTGAGCCCTTCCTCTCTCCCAGCCCCTGTGGAGCCCACCTCCTAAAGTCCCGCAGACCCTGCCTCTTCCTCCCATCATGTGCTTTAAGGCCCTTCAGAGTCTCTGCGTTAACTGTCTGGAGGGGGGCGGTGGCCTCTGCTTTGCCACCATTCCACACTCCGTGCTTGTGCTCAGACCCGTCCCCCTGGAGTGATCTTTATGAAACACAAGCCTGGCCGTGTATTTCTACTTAAAGCCGCTCTGTGGTTCTTTTTTAAAATTTATTTATTTGGCTGCTTCGGGTCTTAGGAGTGGCACACGGATCTTTGACGTGTTATTTGGGACTTTTCACTGCTGCACGATGACTCTAGTTGTGGCTTGCAGGCTTCATTGCTCCGTGGGAACTTAGTTCACCAGCCAGGGATATGATCCCATGTCCCTTGCGTTGCAAGGCAGATTCTTGACCACTGGACCACTAGGGAAGTCTCCCTCTGCCGTTCTTTATTGCCTTGAGGGGGCCTTTCAGACCTCTCACAGGGGTTTGGGAGGTCAGGCCATCCTCTGTCTGCTACTCCTCTTACCCCAAGGGTTCTTGGGGTCATCGTGTTTTTAGTTCATCCCTTTGCTTATACCAGAGTACTGCCTCCTCCCTGGTTTGGGAGTTCTTCCTGCTCAGGCCCCTCCTCTAGAACGTGGCTCACTAGATGCTCTCCTGGTCTCTCCCGTGAGCAGATGCTTTTCTTTGGTCCCCTGGGCCTACTCAGAGTCTGCACTCACATTTGTGATGTACAGAAATTATAAGTCATATTTGGGAAAAGAATTTAGTACAGTTATTAATAATTTTTTTTGCAATCTTTGTAACTCTATGAGCTACAGATGTATTAAATCCAACTCACACTAATGTTTAATGCTCCTTAAAGGTGTTTTCTCAAAGCACTTTCTCAAGTTCCACAAATAATGGATTTCTCCAACTTAGTTCTTATTCCAAGACTGATCTTAGAAAGAGAAACTGCTTAATGTTTTTTAAAAGTTGCAATTTAGAGATCTGGGGAATAAAATAATACCATACATGTAGATGATTAAATGATTTTTGATGATTTATTATTAAATGATTTATTATCATTTATTAAATAATAGTAAAATGTGTCACCACATGAATGAACAAAATTCTGATAACCTAAATTTAATTTCACATGACTCTTTTGTCCAGATTGAAAACATCTACCTAGGTAATAAAATTCCAAATTCATTTAAACAGAGAAATATACATTAAAATTTGTTTTTCTATATGTAAAACCTGGTAAAACAAGAATTTTTGGAAGACATGCCAGGCTTCACAGTAGTAGAATTAGAAAACAAGGAAGAGATGCAGGTGATTCTGCAGAGTGTGTGGACCCTGGAAAAGAATCTGCCTGGGACAGTCTTGGTATAAGCCAAATCCAGGACTACA
>SJYV01041387.1:0-12350 GCA_006410875.1 Neotragus pygmaeus | reverse complement strand
CATCAGTTCAACCTATATTTTTCAAACTCTAATAATGAGTCATGGCCTCTGCTACACACTGAAAATGGAATGAGAAGAAAGAAGGTCTGGTCAATCTGAGGTTTCAAAGATTTTACTGGTGCCCTGCTATTTAACAGTTGACTCTACATTCCTCCCCAAAGGACTAAAACTCTGATTCATAGAATTTTCCATATTCCATGGTGTGAATACTCCCACCATAACTGATGTTAGGTGACCTGAAAGACAATACTGAAGGCAGAGTTGGGAAGAGACTCTAACAATGCACTCTTGTGAACCAGTGTGAGCTGTCTCTAGCATCCATGAGCTTATGACTATAAAAATAAAACCCCAAATAAATAAATAAATACTTAGAAACTACATAAATTCTGTGTCCAACTCTGATTTCTTACATAAAGATTTACAAAGAGCCTAGGTTAATTTTTCCATTATAGACCATGAATCCTCACAACAGTCATCATATGTTTGTTCCTTCCTCTTATTTTAGAAAAAAGTACAACTGTTTCTACGACTATTCTTTGGAAGTAAGTCACACTTTCACCTGTGAACAAGTTTTTTTTTTTTTAATTAATAAACGTTAAAGTTTAGAGTTAGACTCATTTAAATTCAGGTTTAGATTTATTTAAGTCTTAAGATTCAAAATACTTTGGCCACCCGATGCAAAGAACTGACTCATTTGAAAAGACCCTGATGCTGGGAAAGATTGAAGACAGGAGGAGAAGGGGATGACAGAGGATGAGATGGTTGGAAGGCATCACCAACTCAATGGACATGAGTTTGAGTAAGTTCTGGGAATTGGTAATGGACAGAGAAGCCTGGCGTGCTGCAGTCCATGGTGTGGCAAAGAGTTGGACATGACTGAGTAACTGAACTGAACTGAACTGAAGTGAGAAGTGACACTGGTAGCAAAAAAAAAAAAAAAAAACACCTGCCAGTGTTGGAGACATAAGAGACATGGGTTCATCCCTGGGTCAGAAAGACCCCTCGAGAAGGAAATGGCAAGCCATTTCACTATACTTGTCAAGGAAATCCCATGGATAGAGGAGCCAGTGGGCTATAATCCATAGGGTTGAAAGAGTCAGACACGACTATAAAGTGATTGAAACCACAGTTTAGGGAAGTTTAGTTTTATGGCAAAATATAGAGCAAGGTATAGAGTTCCCACTTAACCCTGTACCTAAACTCACAAAACCCCTTTCAATTAACACCTTGCATCAGAGCTATACATCTGTCACATTCAAGACACATATATAATTACACATCATTATCACCCTAAGTTCATAATTTATATTAGGGTTTACTGTTAGTGTTGTACATTTTATGAGTATGCAAAAAGTATAATGATAAATATTCCTTATGTATTATCATACAGAACAATTTTTCTGACCCCCCAAATGCTCTGTACTCTATTCATCTCCCCCCACTATAAACCTTGACAACCACAGATATTTTTCCTCTATCTGTATTCTGTCTTTCCCAGAATGTCAAGTAGTTGGAATTGTATGGTATGTAGCCTTTTCATACTGGCTTCTCTCTCTCAGTAATATGCATTTAAGTTTACTCTATGTCTTTTGGTTCAGTAGCTCACTTCTTTTAGTGCTGAACAGTATTCCATCATCTGGATATTCCACAATTTATTTATCCATTCACATATTGAAGCATATTTTGGTTGCTTCAAGATTTGACAATTATGAGTAAAGCTACTATATTCCAGTTGAATTATTTCAAATGCTAAAAGATGATGCTGTTAAAGTGCTGCACTCAATATGCCAGCAAATTTGGAAAACAGCAGTGGCCACAGGTCAGTTTTCATTCTAATCCCAAAGAAAGGAAATGCCAAAGAATGTTCAAACTACCGCACAATTGTGCTCATCTCACACACTAGCAAAGTAATGCTCAAAATTCTCCAAGCCAGGCTTCAACAGTACATGAACCATAAACTTCCAGATGTTCAATTGGGATTTAGAAAAGGCAGAGGAACCAGCGATCAAATTGCCAACAACTTTTGGATCATTGAAAAATCAAGAGAGTTCCAGAAAAACATCTACTTCTGCTCTATTGACTACGACAAAGCCTTTGACTGTGTGGATCACAAAAGACTGTGGAAAATTCTTCAAGAGATGGGAATACCAGACCACCTGACCTACCTCCTGAGAAATCTGGATACAGGTCAGGAAGCAACAGTTAGAACTGGACATGGAACAACAAACTGGTTCCAAATTGAGAAAGGAGTACCGAGGGCTGTATGTTGTCACCCTGATTATTTAACTTATATGCAGAGTGCATCATGAGAAACACTGGGCTGGAAGAAGCACAAGCTGGAATCAAGATTTCCAGGAGAAATGTCAATAACCTCAGATATGCAGATGACATGACCCTTATGGCAGAAAGTGAAAAAGAACTAAAGAGCCTCTTGATGAAAGTGCAAGAGGAGAGTGAAAAAGCAGGCTTAAAACTCAACATTCAGAAAACTAAGATCATGGCATCCAGTCTCATCACTTCATGGCAAATAGATGGGGAAACAATGGAAACAGTGACAGACTTCATTTTCTTTAGCTCTGGAATCACTACAGATGGTGACTGCAGCCATGAAATTAAAAGACTCTTGCTCCTTGGAAGTAATGCTATGATAAACCTAGACAGAATATTAAAAATCAGAGATATTACTTTGCTGACAAAGGTCCATCTAGTCAAAGTTATGGTTTTTTTCCAGTAGTCATGTATGGATGTGAGAGTTGGCCTATAAAGAAAGCTGAGCGCTGAATAATTGATGCTTTTGAAATGTGGTATTGGAGAAGACTCTTGAGAGTCCCTTGGACTGCAAGGAGATCAAACCAATCAATCCTAAAAGCTCTGAATATGCACTGGAAGGACTGACTCTGAAGCTGAAATTCCAATAGTTTGGCCACCTCATGCGAATAACTAACTTATTGGAAGACCTTGATGCTGGGAAAGAGTGAAGGCAGGAGGAGAAGGGACCACAGAGAATGAGATGGTTGGATGACATCACTGACTCGATGGACATGAGTTGGAGCATGCTCCAGGAGTTGGTGGTGGACAGGGAAGATTGGTGGGCTGCAGTCCATGGGATCATAAAGAGTCAGACATGACTGAGCAACTGAATTGAAACATCCATTTTCAGGTTTTCATGTGATGTTTTCTGCTCCTGAGGAGGGCATGGAAACCCACTCCAGTATTCTTGCCTGGATAATCCGCATGGACAGAGGAGCCTGGTGGGCTACTCTCCATGGGGTCACAAAGAGTTGGACATGACTGAACGACTAAGCACAGCACAGGTAAGTACCAAGGAAAATGATTTTTCAACTGTATTATAAGAGTATATCTAAGTTTTGTGCTATATGTTGAATGTCAAACTGTGTTCCAAAGTGTTTGTACCATTTTGCTTCCCTGCCAGCAGTGAATGAGAGTTCCCACCGCTCCACATCCTTGCCAGTATTTGGCATTGTTAGAGTTTTGGATTTTGACCATTCTACTTGGTGTGTAGTGGCATCTCAGTGTTATTTTAATTTGATATTCCATAATGATAACATGCTGAACATGTTTTCATATGCTTACTTGCTATCTGTATATCTTCTTCAGCGAGGTTTTTGTTCAAGTCTTCTGATCATTTTAAAATTAGACTTTTTGGTTTCTTCTTGTTGAGTTTTAAGAGCTATTTAGACATATTATATAACAGTTCTCTATTGGATATATATCATTTTCAAAGAGATTCTTCCAGTCTGTAACTTGTCTTTTTATTTCCTTGACATTGTCTTTTGCAGAGCAGATATTTCTAATTTTAATTAAGTACAACTTTCTATATTTCTTCTGTGTATCATGTCTTATGTTATATCTAAAAGTCATCACCATATTCAAGGTCACTCAGCTTTTCTTCTTTATTATCTACTAGAAGTTTTATAGGGTTTTATGTTTAGATTCATTTTAAGTTACTTTTTATGAACAGTGTAAAGTCTGTGTCTAGATTCCTTTCTTTGCATGTAGATGTCCAGTAGTCTTTATCAAAGATTAGTCCAAAGATTTACATTGGTCTATTCCTGACCTCTCTGTTTTGTTCTGTGATCAATTTGTCTCTTTTTTCAACAATATCACACTATCTCACTTACTGTAGCTTTATTGGAAGCCAGTGATAACAGTCCTCAAATGTTGTCCTTATCCTCTAATATTATGTTGGCTATTCTAAGTCTTTTAGCTCTCCATATAAACTTTAGGATTCACATTGTTCATATTCATAAAACAACTTTCTGGGATTTTGGTTTGGATTGCACTGAATCTGTAAATCAAGTTGGGAAGAACTGACATCTTGATAATATTGTCTTCCAACCAAAACATTTTGTTTGTAGGTTTCACTGCTAATAATTTCAGCAGCAAAACCCCTAAAATAATATCTAATGTCATTTTGAATACTGTAATAGATAAACTTTTTAGATGTATTAGTGTTAAAAGTATATGTTTAAGAGATTAGATTGTTCACTAATATCTGCAGTATTTAAGCCACATTATTGTATTTGTTTTTTGCTTTTATTTTATAGGGTTTTATGTTTAGATTCATTTTAAGTTACTTTTCATGAAAAGTGTAAGATCTGTGTCTAGATTCCTTTCTTTGCATGTAGATGTCCAGTAGTCTTTATCAAAGATCAGTCCAAAGGTTTACATTGGTCTATTCCTGACCTCTATGTTTTGTTCTGTGTATTGCTTGTCTACATTATTTCTCAATGCATGTTCTAAGGAATGTACCTTTCTCAAGATGCAGCATAAAAATTTGGTTCATGGAGACACTTTCCTGGTGATTTGGTGATTAAGACTCTGAGCTTCCAGTGCAGGGGCTGTGGGTTTGACCCCTTGTCAGGGAACTAAGATCCAACATGATGTGTGTAATATGGACCAAAAAAAAAAAAAAAAAGATTCATGAAAAGTGAGTTTGGGAACTACTGTATAATATTAATTTCAACCCCCTCACAGATTCAGACTGCATTTTAGCCTATTAATACCCCCATGAATTTGAGCAAAGGATAAAAAATGTTTGCTGTTACTGATTCTATATTTTCTTAAATGTTCCTCTATCTATCCATTCATCTTTCTATATCACATTTTCTTTAGTTCTAAACTGATCATTGTTATTGAATTCTGGCCAAATTTTTCAAATACCTTTACCAAGGTGTATGTTTATCATATTAACTGGTAAATGAACATGATATTGTAAAAGGTAGAGAGAATTTCAATCCCTCTATGGAACCATTCCATGAAACTTGTTCAAAACTCAAGTAGTTGTAGTAATAGGAAGAAAAGACACTGAAATTTACTTTGCATTTACCATATCCCCGGCACTCTTCTGGATACAATCATTCCTAAAATCTTTTATGTGTGTACTATTGTTAGCACATGTTCCTTGTGAAGAAACTGAGGCCTACAGAGTTAAGTAAGTCTCTTAAAGTATATAGTCCATAAAGGCAAAAAGTGATTACTAAGAAGTTTATCTAATAACATGATCCTATCTATGATTTTAAACATCCTTCTCAAAATAGAATTGACTAAGATGATATATGTGACTGTTATGGGTTGAATTGTGCAGCCCCCCAAATATATGGTCAGATACTTTTCCCCAGATATCTGTGAATCTAATGTATTTTTCGAAATAGAGTCTTTCAAATGTAATCAAGTAAAGATGAAGTGTGGGGCCCTAAATGGGAAACCTTAAAAAGAAAGGGGCTAGCTTTGTGTTCGGAAACTAAGATGGCGCCTAGTGGAAGAGATGGGGGCATGGCCCATGTTGTCTGTCAAAGTTTTTGATTGGCTCTCTTGATTTCCGTGCACATAAACAGTGAGTGATCACCATAGACTCCTGTTATAATGAAGGTGCATGATTTGATCTTTAACGTGATTGGTGCAGCTATGGAAAGTCCCTCCTAAAACCCCCCTGTTTGTCTATAAAACCTGGGAGCTTGCAACAATAAAGCTGAACTGCTCAGACAGAACCCCTGTCATGTCTGATTGTCTCTCGCTGGCCAAGGGGCTGCGTTGGCGGACAGCAGGCTCACCTTTCCTCGGGACCCCTCGGCTTTGCTGAGGGAAGTTCCACTGCCTCTCTCTTTCTGCGGAGCGCCCCCTGCAATGAAGTTATACTGGAGAAGAGCAAGAACTTAATACAATGTGGTACTGTAGGAAGAAGAAGAGAAGAAACACAGAAAAGAGACACATAAGAAGAACCATATATTAGGATGAAAGTATAGATTGTAGAAATGTAGTTACAGACTAAGAAAGGACAAGGATTGCTATTGACAGCAGAAGTCAAGAGAAGGGCATGGAACAGACCATCCCCTAGAGCATTCAGAGAGAACATGGCTCCGGGGACACCTTGTTTTCAAACTTCTAGTCTGCAAGCTGTGAGAGAATATACTTCTATTGCTTTAAGCCATTTCTATTGCTCTAAGTCTGTGTACTTGATTGTGACAGTTATAGAAAACTAATAGCAGTGAACATGTATATTCAGTATTTAAATCTAATAGGATACACATATTGCTTATATTTGCAGAAGTGTTTACAGAGTTATTAGGAAAGGTTAATATAGAATATAAATCTTATCCCCAAGATCACAATGTAATTTAACATGATTAAAACCATTTTCAAGTTAATGTATCTAAATTATTGATAACATAAAATTTTTAACAAGGAAATAAATATACATGTTTTCATTTAAAAATGGGTCATATATGCTTGTGTGTATGCTCAGTCATTTCAGTTGTGTCTGACTCTTTGAGACCCTTTAGACTGTAGGCTCATCTGTCCATGGGATTCTGTAGGCAAGAATACTAGAGTGGGTTGCCATTTCCTCCCCCAGGGGATCTTTCTGACCCAGGGATCCAACTGCGTCTCTTGCGCCTCCTGCATTGGCAGGTGCCACCTGGGAAGCCTACTTGTTATCACTTACCCTAAAATTTAAATTACATAAAAGATTTTTTTCATTTATCATAATAACATATTGTCAAAAATAAGTTAAGCAATTTATTTCTCCTCTTCTTGATCATGTAATACTTAGGGAAGACTTTTAAATTGGCAAGACAGGAAATGTCATTTTATATTCACTTTATGTGTTTTATGATTTTTGTTTAAAGTAATTGTCAAATTCTCTCTCTCAAAAAATTGTTTTCTCAGAAATACACTGGTTTCTTGTTTTATATATACATATATATGTATTTATATCATACAAAACATCAAGTCATTGCTCGCAGGACAGTTATATTCTAGTAAAAATAAAGGATGAGAGCAAATTAGAGACAATGTTTATCTTAAGAAGTTGACCCCATGAATCATATAATATTGGAATAAAAATCCCAATATCGGTAATACATTTTTGAATTTCACAAATATTTATCTCATAAAATATTTTGTGATTTTGAAAGATTTATTTTTGTTGTTATTTTTGTTAAATTTATTTATTGTTGAAACTGAAATAATTATTGCTGAAATAATTATTAAATTTTATCCAGAAACTTATGAGTTTCTCTTTATAATTCACTAACACTGGAAAAGTTATGAAGCAATTAGTTAAGCATGTTACTTTTACATAAAATTAGCTGAAAAACATTTATACTGATGATTTTTCTGAGAAAAAGTTTCATATGTAAATGTTTATGTACCTTTATAACCTAAAAAAACCATGAAAGTGTGTCTTTATGTTATAAAAAGGTTGTTGGTTACTCTCAAAGCCACAGGAACGTAGAGATGGAAAGAATTTGTGAGAATTCTAACTATTTGGGAAAATCCAACTGTCATCCAGAAAAATTTCACATAAAGCACAGTAGGCTAGACTATGCTGCAGTAACAATTAAAGCATGAAATCTGATTGACTTAACATGAATAAAGTTAATTTTTGCCCATGTTACAATGGAACATTTTAAGTGGGTCCTCTTGCAGGCTCTTTTTCATGCAGTGACTTCCATCTTGTAATTTTTTATTTCATATTTAAGATGGGTTTTGAAAATCACCTTGCAAAGGAAAAGTGGTTAATCATATTGGAGTTTTCACAGCCAGGCTTGGGGAAGGGGTTCAGCCTACATACAAATCATATGGCAGTAATCTCACTGAAAAATAGCCAGAAAATGTAGTCTTCCTGTGTACTCAGAAAACCAAACAGGATCTGGTGAGCAAAAGCAATGTGTCTGCCATTATTTCAACTACAAACTACACATTTGGGGAATCTTTGATAATTACAATGCTTTTCAGCTTCAATAAGGTAAGTCTCTGAAGGAGATCAACCTTGGGATTTCTTTGGAAGGAATGATGCTAAAGCTGAAACTCCAGTACTTTGGCCACCTCATGCGAAGAGTTGACTCATTGGAAAAGACTCTGATGCTGGGAGGGATTGGGGGCAGGAGGAGAAGGGAACGACCAAGGATGAGATGGCTGGATGGCATCACAGACTCGATGGGTGTGAATCTGAGTGAACTCCGGGAGTTGGTGATGGACAGGGAGGCCTGGCGTGCTGCGATTCATGGGGTCGCAAAGAATCGGACACGACTGAGCGATGGAACTGAACTGAACTGAGCTGAACTTTTGTATAAAATGAGAGAAGAAAAAAATACTAGGTTTTTCTTAGGTTTTCTCCAGCCCTCAAATTCTCATACTCAATGACAGTAAGTACTTAGGCTCTTTCCCCTGTCTCTTATACACATCTTTCTTTGCATGTAGATGTCCAGTAGTCTTTATCAAAGATCAGTCCAAAGGTTTACATTGGTCTATTCCTGACCTCTCTGTTTTGTTCTGTGTATTGCTTGTCTACATTATTTCTCAATGCATGTTCTAAGGAATGTACCTTTCTCAAGATGCAGCATAAAAATTTGGTTCATGGAGACACTTTCCTGGTGATTTGGTGATTAAGACTCTGAGCTTCCAGTGCAGGGGCTGTGGGTTTGACCCCTTGTCAGGGAACTAAGATCCAACATGATGTGTGTAATATGGACCAAAAAAAAAAAAAAAAAGATTCATGAAAAGTGAGTTTGGGAACTACTGTATAATATTAATTTCAACCCCCTCACAGATTCAGACTGCATTTTAGCCTATTAATACCCCCATGAATTTGAGCAAAGGATAAAAAATGTTTGCTGTTACTGATTCTATATTTTCTTAAATGTTCCTCTATCTATCCATTCATCTTTCTATATCACATTTTCTTTAGTTCTAAACTGATCATTGTTATTGAATTCTGGCCAAATTTTTCAAATACCTTTACCAAGGTGTATGTTTATCATATTAACTGGTAAATGAACATGATATTGTAAAAGGTAGAGAGAATTTCAATCCCTCTATGGAACCATTCCATGAAACTTGTTCAAAACTCAAGTAGTTGTAGTAATAGGAAGAAAAGACACTGAAATTTACTTTGCATTTACCATATCCCCGGCACTCTTCTGGATACAATCATTCCTAAAATCTTTTATGTGTGTACTATTGTTAGCACATGTTCCTTGTGAAGAAACTGAGGCCTACAGAGTTAAGTAAGTCTCTTAAAGTATATAGTCCATAAAGGCAAAAAGTGATTACTAAGAAGTTTATCTAATAACATGATCCTATCTATGATTTTAAACATCCTTCTCAAAATAGAATTGACTAAGATGATATATGTGACTGTTATGGGTTGAATTGTGCAGCCCCCCAAATATATGGTCAGATACTTTTCCCCAGATATCTGTGAATCTAATGTATTTTTCGAAATAGAGTCTTTCAAATGTAATCAAGTAAAGATGAAGTGTGGGGCCCTAAATGGGAAACCTTAAAAAGAAAGGGGCTAGCTTTGTGTTCGGAAACTAAGATGGCGCCTAGTGGAAGAGATGGGGGCATGGCCCATGTTGTCTGTCAAAGTTTTTGATTGGCTCTCTTGATTTCCGTGCACATAAACAGTGAGTGATCACCATAGACTCCTGTTATAATGAAGGTGCATGATTTGATCTTTAACGTGATTGGTGCAGCTATGGAAAGTCCCTCCTAAAACCCCCCTGTTTGTCTATAAAACCTGGGAGCTTGCAACAATAAAGCTGAACTGCTCAGACAGAACCCCTGTCATGTCTGATTGTCTCTCGCTGGCCAAGGGGCTGCGTTGGCGGACAGCAGGCTCACCTTTCCTCGGGACCCCTCGGTTTTGCTGAGGGAAGTTCCACTGCCTCTCTCTTTCTGCGGAGCGCCCCCTGCAATGAAGTTATACTGGAGAAGAGCAAGAACTTAATACAATGTGGTATTGTAGGAAGAAGAAGAGAAGAAACACAGAAAAGAGACACATAAGAAGAACCATATATTAGGATGAAAGTATAGATTGTAGAAATGTAGTTACAGACTAAGAAAGGACAAGGATTGCTATTGACAGCAGAAGTCAAGAGAAGGGCATGGAACAGACCATCCCCTAGAGCATTCAGAGAGAACATGGCTCCGGGGACACCTTGTTTTCAAACTTCTAGTCTGCAAGCTGTGAGAGAATATACTTCTATTGCTTTAAGCCATTTCTATTGCTCTAAGTCTGTGTACTTGATTGTGACAGTTATAGAAAACTAATAGCAGTGAACATGTATATTCAGTATTTAAATCTAATAGGATACACATATTGCTTATATTTGCAGAAGTGTTTACAGAGTTATTAGGAAAGGTTAATATAGAATATAAATCTTATCCCCAAGATCACAATGTAATTTAACATGATTAAAACCATTTTCAAGTTAATGTATCTAAATTATTGATAACATAAAATTTTTAACAAGGAAATAAATATACATGTTTTCATTTAAAAATGGGTCATATATGCTTGTGTGTATGCTCAGTCATTTCAGTTGTGTCTGACTCTTTGAGACCCTTTAGACTGTAGGCTCATCTGTCCATGGGATTCTGTAGGCAAGAATACTAGAGTGGGTTGCCATTTCCTCCCCCAGGGGATCTTTCTGACCCAGGGATCCAACTGCGTCTCTTGCGCCTCCTGCATTGGCAGGTGCCACCTGGGAAGCCTACTTGTTATCACTTACCCTAAAATTTAAATTACATAAAAGATTTTTTTCATTTATCATAATAACATATTGTCAAAAATAAGTTAAGCAATTTATTTCTCCTCTTCTTGATCATGTAATACTTAGGGAAGACTTTTAAATTGGCAAGACAGGAAATGTCATTTTATATTCACTTTATGTGTTTTATGATTTTTGTTTAAAGTAATTGTCAAATTCTCTCTCTCAAAAAATTGTTTTCTCAGAAATACACTGGTTTCTTGTTTTATATATACATATATATGTATTTATATCATACAAAACATCAAGTCATTGCTCGCAGGACAGTTATATTCTAGTAAAAATAAAGGATGAAAGCAAATTAGAGACAATGTTTATCTTAAGAAGTTGACCCCATGAATCATATAATATTGGAATAAAAATCCCAATATCGGTAATACATTTTTGAATTTCACAAATATTTATCTCATAAAATATTTTGTGATTTTGAAAGATTTATTTTTGTTGTTATTTTTGTTAAATTTATTTATTGTTGAAACTGAAATAATTATTGCTGAAATAATTATTAAATTTTATCCAGAAACTTATGAGTTTCTCTTTATAATTCACTAACACTGGAAAAGTTATGAAGCAATTAGTTAAGCATGTTACTTTTACATAAAATTAGCTGAAAAACATTTATACTGATGATTTTTCTGAGAAAAAGTTTCATATGTAAATGTTTATGTACCTTTATAACCTAAAAAAACCATGAAAGTGTGTCTTTATGTTATAAAAAGGTTGTTGGTTACTCTCAAAGCCACAGGAACGTAGAGATGGAAAGAATTTGTGAGAATTCTAACTATTTGGGAAAATCCAACTGTCATCCAGAAAAATTTCACATAAAGCACAGTAGGCTAGACTATGCTGCAGTAACAATTAAAGCATGAAATCTGATTGACTTAACATGAATAAAGTTAATTTTTGCCCATGTTACAATGGAACATTTTAAGTGGGTCCTCTTGCAGGCTCTTTTTCATGCAGTGACTTCCATCTTGTAATTTTTTATTTCATATTTAAGATGGGTTTTGAAAATCACCTTGCAAAGGAAAAGTGGTTAATCATATTGGAGTTTTCACAGCCAGGCTTGGGGAAGGGGTTCAGCCTACATACAAATCATATGGCAGTAATCTCACTGAAAAATAGCCAGAAAATGTAGTCTTCCTGTGTACTCAGAAAACCAAACAGGATCTGGTGAGCAAAAGCAATGTGTCTGCCATTATTTCAACTACAAACTACACATTTGGGGAATCTTTGATAATTACAATGCTTTTCAGCTTCAATAAGGTAAGT
>SJYV01041381.1:29316-46865 GCA_006410875.1 Neotragus pygmaeus | reverse complement strand
GGGCTGGAGAGAGCAGGGAAGAGGAAGCACATTTTTAGATGTGTATAAGAGACAGGGAACCTGAGGCAGAAACCCCTCCTAGTGCAATGCACTAGGTCGCTAAGGCTTAGGGTGGGAGGGAGGGGCTGGCCTCAGGGCTCGCCCGCTGAATGAGCCTCCCTCTCCCACCACAGGCCCCTCAGAAAGCCAGAGGCAACTAGAAGATGCCAAGGCTCCTTGGAGATTAGTTTTGCCTTTGTGAATTTACAAAATTAGCTAATCCCAGAGGACAACTCTTGTTGTATAGAAAAAGACTGTTTTGGGACCACAGATTTTTTTCTCAGTAAGCCATATTTGATTTATTGGAGTAACAATTAGAATTCAACTCCTTCCTTTAAGTGGGGCTTCCCTTAGCTCAGGTGGTAAAGAATCTGCCTGCAATTCAGAAGACTTGGGTTCGATTCCTGGGTTGGGAAGATCCCCTGGAGAAGGAAATGGCAACCCACTCCAGGAGAATCCCATGGACAGAGGAGCCTCACAGGCTATAATCCATGGGGTTGCAAGAGTCGGACATGACTTAGTGACTAAACCACCACCACCTTCCTTTAAGCTTTTAAACCCTCTTTTACAAAGCTAATTGTGCTATTTATCAGGCAAAATCTTAACTTACTTCATGGGAGACTTTATTAAGGGGTTGGTTCCACTTAGACTTAGTTAATTAAACAAATTTAAAGGTGTTTAACTGCATCTATTAATTTAATATATGTGATTTGCTTTTCAAGGACAGCTAACACTGACAGCCCTGACTAGGCTCAGAAACCTTTCTGAACAATTTACATTGTTGACTCATTTAATTCTCACAGCAATTCAACCAGATATCTTAAAGTACTATCACCCCTGTTTAAATGTAGGGAAATTGAGGTACTGAGAGTAATTTTCAACAGGTCATGTAGCTAACAATATCCGAATTACTTTGTGAACCATACACTTTGGCTTTAGCATCCAGGTTTTGACTTTTAGCCTGTGTTAATTAGCTAACTCTGAATTAATCGACTAAAAAAAAAAGAAAAAGAATCCTGACTACTTCAGTCATTCTTCTTAAACTAATAAAATTATACTTATAAATGTAGTATA
This sequence comes from Neotragus pygmaeus, assembly GCA_006410875.1. Taxonomy (NCBI): domain Eukaryota; kingdom Metazoa; phylum Chordata; class Mammalia; order Artiodactyla; family Bovidae; genus Neotragus; species Neotragus pygmaeus. The sequence goes on along the minus strand of SJYV01041381.1, from coordinate 45,752 downwards.
ATAGGTTCAAAATTCTTTTACATGTTCCATAATTGATTACAAACTGACATAATTGATTAATCTTTACAAAAGTCTTTTCATGTAGCAAATGGTTCTGCAATATACCAAATTTGTTTAAACATCACACACACTTAAAATATCAAATGCAAGGTTATTTCCAAACTTCACATCAAAAAACTTCTTGCTATGGATGTGATTGACTTCATCATCTCCAAGCCTTCCCTGCACTGAAGACATTTCACTGCTAAGGAAGCCACCTTGCTCTCCTGGGCTGCCACGGGAGAGTCGAGAGGGAGAGGGAGCCTTGGGATTGATAGTGATGACTGTCTCAATAAGGACCGAAAATTAACCATTGAATTTGGCCAGCTGGAGGTCACAGTGACCTTGACAAGAGTAGGATTTGCTGATGATTCGATGAGTGAGAGTGTCAAAAAAAAAAAAAAAGTGTCGGGACAGAGGAGGGGGTGGGGGATAAGGAGGCAGTTCTCTTCTGCTATTGTGGTAACTGGAGGCTGGGGCCACAGCTGAAGGGAGGTGCAAGGTCAAGGAAGATATTTTCAAAATATAGAATATATTGTAAGTAATTTTGGTAGTAATAATCCAGTTGAGGGCATGTGGGGTGCATGAATCCAGGAGAAAGAAGCAGCAGCATCTGTCTGAGGGCAGATGGGGCAGAATCTACAGTTGGACCATAGAAATGGAAGAAAAGAGGGACAAAAGGACAGAGGTTGGTACCTGTGATGAAATACGTGGAAGTGGCTTCTGATTACTTGTTTCCTCAGGGAAACAGGAAGTCAGGTCATCAGTGCTGAGTGATCGGGAAGGGGATGTTGGAAATTCGAGCAGAAGGAAGATGTGAAATGGTCCTCCAAGGAAATCAGGAGAGTCAAAGGACTGGGGAGATGCAGTGGGATTGCTCTTTGATGTGAAGGACCCCAGAGAGGATGAAAGCCTCGGGAGCGGATGAGAGCACATGGCAATGAGTGAGGACAGGGGAGAGGGACCAGACTGAGGACTGAGCCAGGCACACAGAGCTGACTGTACGGAGATCCTGGACATCAGATCTGCGAGCAGGACTGTTGATTCAGGGAACCACCAGGATCAGAGTCCCGAATCCTTCACACGGAGTTAATAACTAGTTTCTTTCTAATAGGATCAGGGTCAGTGTCTTACCACTTGGGCTAGAAAAATACTTTTGATGCTTTATTTCTCCCATCAAAACAGAGGTCTAGCGCCTGCTCCCTTCTAAGACTATTACCTGTATTTCCTTAAAGTCAAAGCTATGAGGGGCTTCAAAGGCTGTTACTGGCAACATTGCAATGCCGAACACAACTGTAGCTACTCTTGCTGGGAGCCCTTCAGAACCAATAAATGCATTTTAATATCTCCATAGAGCCAATTAAGAATAGGCAAATTGCACTGGCTTATAAAAAGCATTATTTTTAAACTTCTGGGTTTTGTTTTGCTGTCTAGTCCTTCTCAGCACAGTTGGTTCTGGTGGATCTTTTCCTCAGGTCATTCCCCATCCCGATCTTGTCCACACAGACCCTCAATTTATTTCAGTCTCCTTTCTCAGTCAGAGGTTCTGGTCTAATCCAGGATCTCTCAACCTCAGCACTATTGATATTTGGGCTGGATAATTCTCTGTCATCCAAAGAATTGTGGGTGCGATCCTGTGCATGGTAGAATGTTTAGGAACATCTTTGGCCCCCTCCCACTAAATGTCAGTAGCAGGCTGTGAAAATCAAAAATGTCTCCATACATCGTCAAATATCTCCTGAGGGTCAAAATGGCCCCTGGTTGAAAACCATTTGTCTATTAGGACTCGGGAGAGTAAGACCCCCTGGTAACTCAAATGAAAGTTGCATATGATAACCGTAATAGCATAAATTAAGTCTCTGGTGCAACAAGACAGGATCAGACAGCCTCAGAGGTGAGAAGTGAGATGCCCTCCCTTCTGTGCAGAATGTACAACTAGCTGGTTAATCCTGCTGAATAAAGAAAAAAAAAATGACATTTCCAAACTTCTCACCAATTGACATGAAGATTCCCGGGAGATGATAATTAGTTACCAAAGACACAAAAAATATAATGCATAAAATCTTTGAATTGGAGAAATGCAAGGAGAGGAAGTGAGAGTGAAGGGGGGATGGGCAGGGAGGGAGGAAGGGGAAGAGAGAGGGAGGGAAGGAAGGAGGGAGAGAGGAAGAGAGGGAGGGAGAAGGGAAGGAAGGAAAAAACATAGAACTCAAATACTTGAGCAAGAGCTCAAGTTTGTACCAAATTGAACCTTGTACTTTTGAACGTGGTGAGAGTTCACTTAAGTACCAAGTCTAAATCTCAACAGCAAAATCGTGTCATGTCAGCCAACTCCCCATTGCCTACAGGAGAAAATTCAAATAGCCTAGGCTGGCAATCAAGAGCCCTAAGCAATCTGCGGATTTGTAACCTGATCCCACTACTGTGACCACTCCATTGCCTTCCTCTGGTCCACTCACATCTTCTACCAAGACACCTTGCCACTTCCTACTGCTGGGCCTTTGTACATGCACTTGCCCCAGGCAGCCTCTCAAGTGTTTAACCTTCAAGGTCCCCTCCATCCCCACCTCATTCATTTGTCCACTCACTCTCACGTACCTCAGAGCTGGGCTGGGGGCAAGGATGACAGCTAACAGCCAGGACAGAGACAAGTATGAAGAGGGGCCCGAAGCAGCAGAGGGGGACAGTGTGGGCAGGGGCAGGGCGAGGGGAGCCAGGTCCAAGCCAAGGGTGCGGGGGAGGGCTTGTCAGCCCACAGCGACCTTCGGGGCTGGAGAGAGCAGGGAAGAGGAAGCACATTTTTGCTGCTCCTCGCTCAAGACTTCCTGAAGGCGGGGCTCCCTGTTCTCTGTTGCGCGTCCGGCTTTCCTCTGGGCACACGGCTCTCACACACCCACACGTGGGCGAGGTTCAAAGCTCCTAGGGCCCGGGTGCTGCTAGTGACTCTGTCTGCAAAGTCTTCTGTTCGCTGGAAATGAGGCCTTGATTCCTGGGTTGAGACACTGGCTTCATAATAACTTCATTCTCCAGACTTGGACCCAAGCTCTCAGAAGAGCTGGCCCCAAACCTCCACCTGTGTGAACGGGTCTAGCATTTCTGGCTTCAACATCAGGATTCACTGTAAACCCAACATGACTTGTATTCATATAGAACTGTGCCCCCTCCACTTCCTTTTCTCTCTCATTTCCTGTTTCCTTTTCTCCTTGTCTCCCTAGCATCTGCTCACTGATAAGAGAAAAACAGCACTACTTTCAGGAGGGTCCTCAGGCCCAGCCGGTGGAATGAGCCCCAGGCCTGAGCATTTTGGAGTGTCCACAGGCAGGTCACAGCTGTTTCCCCAAACTGAGCACGATAACCCTGACCTGTTGGGGCAATTCTAATCCTCTAATAAAGGAGCCTTGTCTGTTTGAGGGTGTTGGTGACTTTAGCCAATCAGGTCCGATTCTCCCGCTCCAAAAAGAAAAAAAATACAAGAGTGAGAAATAGTTGCCCTAAGGCTGTGGAGATGTAAGTCACTGCAAACTAGCATCGCTGGTGAAATCCATATTTTTCTATAGACCCAGCTTCTGATATCTAATCATCTTCCTTGTCCTCCCTCCCAACCCCTCTCTTCCCCAGAGCCAATCAGAGTGGTACTGGAAAGCAGGATAGAGTAGCTGAGAATGGAGATTTTGGATTCAGACAGTCCTACTCTTTACTCAGTGCCACCACCTGGCTACTCAGTTTCTCCGTCTGTAAAATGGGCACAATGATGTCTCTGTTGGAGATTTGTTAGGAGGATCAGATGAAACAAATGCACATGCAAAGAGAAGAGTGTTTTATTCAACAGAATTCCTCTTAGGAAGGTAGAACTGTGTTTGTTGAGAAAATACTTTGCTAGAAGTAAAAACCGAGATCCTTAGGGCGGGAGGTGGGCGGGCCGCTCCCAGCAAGACAGAGAGAGGATTTTGCTTGCAGCTCCAGGGAGGAAGTGGGGGGCCAGGAGAGGGCGGAAACCCTATGCTCCACAAGGGACCTTCCCCACGATGCCCGCCTCCCTCCACCAGAATCTTAAGTCAGGTTCACCAATTCATGTGATACCTGAAGTAAGTCTTTATCTCTGGAGAGCTGTGGGGCAAAATCATGACAGCATTTCAGGATGAGCGAGGCAGAGGCAGAGAACACCTCAGGACAGAAGACTCAGGGGCCATCTTGGGACGGGACCAACAAAGGCCGTGAATCTCAGAACCAGGTTTCTCAGGAGCAGGGAGTGCCCACTGACAACCTGGATGAGCAGGCAAGAAACTGGAGCTCGGTGTTATTATTCCCTGGGTCTTTCCTTGCTGACGTGCAGTCTCGGTTTTGACATCACTTCCTCCAGGAAGCCCACTCTGACTTCCCGAATGTGAGTTAGAATCTTCAACTCTGGTCCCCTCCCATGTGTTCTCCTCATCGGCATTTTTACCCTGAGTATAACTTATTTGGATCTCTGGTCTCCTACTATACCATAAGTTCCATCTGGGCAAAGTGAAATCTTTTATACCTTGTGTTCCCAGACCTGGCACAGCACCTTACATGTGGTAGATTCTCAGTGTGTGTGTAGTACATAATGGTATAGAAGAAAAGGCAGAGTCTATGGTGTCCTGTAAAAACTAGGTTCAGATCCTAACCCTAAAATTTAAAAGCTGTGAGACTCTGGGCATGTTACTTAACCTCACTGAGCCTCACTCGTCTCCTCTGTAAATAGGGTGGAAGGTCAGTGTCAGCATGAAGATGGAATGGGAAGATACATAGAAAGTGGTACCTGGCCAGACTAAGTGCTTAGCAGATGTCAATTCCTTGATTCAGCCTCTGACATTTGGGCTGTCTCTTCCATCCACACCTCCCCACCAAGTCAAAGGCCTCAGTACTTAACAAACTTCTCCTTTGTGCTCCTATTTCATAGTGTTTCTCTTGGACTTATTAAGGACATCCTTTGTATCAATGTTCCAAAGTTAGCAACCACATCTAGACCAACACCTGCTTTTATCCTCTCCCTGAGCTAAGAAAGGGTTTTACATTTTTTTTTTTTTAATGGTTGTAGGGGGTGGGGGATTTAGGAGGGATATTTCATGACACAAAAAATTATTTGAAATTCAAATTTCAGAGGCCATAAATCAGGTTTGACTGGCACCCAGCCACACTCTTTTTCCTATTGTCTGGCTGCTTTTGCACAACAGTGGCGGAGTTGAGTAGTTGTGACAGAGACCGTATGGCCAGAAACCTGGAAACATTTACCATCTGGCCTTTTGCAGAAAAAGTTTGCAAACCCAGGGCCCAAGCAGTTCCCACAGCAGATGATTATTAAGCCCTCATGAGCACAGCATGAAGTTGGTACTGTAACTGCCCTCGCTGTGTGTTGAGGAGCACAAGGTGGAGAGAGGTCAAGTGACATGTCCAAGGTCACATGGCAAGTAAATAGAACTGGGATCAAATTCCTACTGCCTCTGATATGGTGAGGGACAACAGGAGATAGCCTGTACCCCACCCCAGGGAGGCCGGCCTTGGTCAGGAGAGTGATGGGCTACAGTGAAACTTTAGGTGATCACCCTGGGCTTCCCAGGTGACTCGGTGGTAAAGAGTCCAACTACCAATATAGGAGACACAGAAGACATGGGTTCAATCCCTGGGTCAGGAAGATTCCCCTGGAGAAGGAAATGGCAACCTACTCTAGTATACTTGCCTGGAAAAATCCCATGGACAGAGGGAACTGGCGAGCTATACAGTCCGTGGGGTCGCAGAGTCAGACACGACGGAGCATATGTGCACAGTTCACAACCGGCCAATGAACGGAAGGAGGAGAAGCATGGGAGAAGCGGCACAGGGTAGGGATTAAGAGCCTGAACTCAAGGGACTTCCCTGGTGGTCCAGGGGCTAAGACTCGATGCTCCCAGCGCAAGGGGTCCGGGTTCAATCCCTGGTCAGGCAACTAGATCCAATGTGCCACAGCTAAAAATCCCACGTGTGGCAAATAAGACCTGGTACAGCCAAATAAATAAATTTTTAAACGAGAGAGAGAATATGAATTCTGGAGCTCAGCTTCCTGGGTTTCCTTGCAGCCAGCCACAGATCTGTGTGACCTTGGGCAAGTTATTCAAATTCTCTCTGCCTAGTTAATGGCTCTAGATTCTCCCTTAGGGAGCTGTTGTGAAGACTGGATGGGAAACTGTCTTGTTAAGCTGCCTTTGAGGCATAGAGCAGCCCTGGATGTTGGCTGTGGTCACGCCTATAATTCATTCCTACAAGGAGCTGCTGCTCCTACTCTGTTCCAGGTGCCATTCCAGGCAGTCAGGATACAAAGAGGAAGAAAGACAAAATAACCAGATCTGCCTCCTGCCTGTAAGGAGCACCCAGTCCACTAAGGGAATGGGAGAGTAAATTGATACCAGGGCGTAGGATCACAAGGGTGACGGTGAAGAGCCGAGACAGGAAGCACCGCATTCCAGCTCTCCCTAGGGGTTCAGGTTCTCACTCCTTCCTACACACACCAGGCATTCTGCTGGCTTCACCCTGCCTCTTCTCCCCAGGCTCTCGGGCTCGCCTGCACAGGGAATGCTCTGCGCCCAGGCAGCCATCCAGGGCCCTGGCACAGAACTGCGTCTGGAAAATGGTGAAGCACAAATCAGCCCAGGGTACTAGGCCCCTGGGAGAACCTGGGCAGAAAAATAACTTGGCTGCTTCCACCTGCTAAATCACAAAACAACAAATTCACAGGAAGAGCGATTAATGCAGAAAAGCCTACCGGGTTCCAACCTGGAAACTCTGTCTCACTGATGTGCCCTGGAGGTACAGTAAGAATCCAGGCCAATTAGGAATGTTATCTTACTATGAGCCAGCATCTCTTGCTTGCCCTGGTATTTTTTTTTTAACAACCATTTGTTTTTGACTTGTCCCTCATAAGTGTGTATTTTTGTGTAGACAAATGTGGCTGTGCAGAGAAAAAAGATTGGAAAGAAACACCAGTGGCTTTCATTTGGGATGGAGGATGGTATTTGGAACATGGAAGGGAAAGGGGGAGGCTGTTTATTTTAGTAACACCTAATTTTTTCCACCTTCCTCCTTGAGAAGACAACTTCAAGCATATGTGTTTTTAAAAAAACTCCCCAAATAATTCTAGTATATGCTTCCCTGTCACCTCACCACCTACCTGATTTATAGTCATTAATATACATCAGATGTTAACAGTAGTTATATCTGAGTGTTAGAATTATACTTAAACTTTTTTTCCCCACTTTTTTGCTTTGCTGGTGTTATTAAAATTCTACCTCGGCCAGGTAGACTAATATAGTGGTTAAGTGTTGGTTTTGAAACCAAACTACCTGAGTTTAAACCTAATAGAGGCAGGTAAACTGTGCCTCTGGAGAAGACAATGGCAACCCACTCCAGTATTCTTGCCTGGAAAATCCCATGGATGGAGGAGCCTGGTGGGCTGCAGTCCATGGGGTCACTGAGGGTTGGACACAACTGAGCGACTTCCCTTTCACTTTTCACTTTCATGCACTGGAGAAGGAAATGGCAACTCACTCCAGTGTTCTTGCCTGGAGAATCCCAGGGACGGGGGAGCCTGGTGGGCTACCGTCTACGGGATCACACAGAGTCGGACACGACTGAAGTGACTTAGCAGCAGCAGCAGCAAACTGTGCCTCAGTAATTGTATGTGTAAAGGGAGAAAAGTAATAGTGACTACCTAACTGAACTTCTGTGAGAAGTAAATGATTTAATAAAGTTCTTAAGACAATACCTGGCACATGTGATGTTTGGTGTGAATTACCCATTATTATTACTATTAAAACACAAGAAGAACAATATGATTTTTAATTGTAGAAAATTTCTAAAATAAAAAATATAATACTTGCGAGTAAGAAACCCTGGCAGAAAGAGACACGTGATATTTAGGGTCAGTGTGTATAGAGGTCTGTACTCTGGGAATTTGATTGAGGAGTAGCTAACAGGTATCCATTTATCCAGTTTACTGTTATCAATATTTTTAGGGGCTAAGATAGGAGGTTTAGTACTTTGTTTTTATCTGACTGTGACTTTGACACAGGAATTCCCTGGTGGCTCAGCAGGTAAAGAATCTGCCTGCAACACAAGAGACGCAGGTTCAATCCCTGGGTCAGGCAGATCCCCTGGAAAAGGGAATGACAACCCATTCCAGTATTCTTGCCTGGGAAATCCCATGGAAAGAAGAGTCTGGCAGGCTACAGTCCATGGGGTCAGAAAGAATAGGACAAGACTGAGTGATTAATGGTTTCACTTTCGCTTGACACAAAGTATACCTCTAATTAAACTTCATAAATTTCCCAGGTTCTCAGTCAATGGGGGCATCCATCAAACACATTTATAATGACCTGGCAGAAAAGTCAGCTCCGAGAAATCAAGTAGGTGTGTTGTTTGCAAACTGTGCCCTAGGACACTACATCTATATATATATACATATATATACACACATACATGGAGAGGGAACCCACAACATTTGCATATTCTGAATATTACTGAAACTGGATGGCAAGCCTAAGACCTGTTCTTCCAATTGGTGAACTAGGAAAACAATAGATTCTACCTGGTTCTGTTTTGAGTATCATTTTGGAAGGGGAATAAAGAGAGGTATGAAAGAGCTCTGCAAACTTAAATGTTAAAGTGAGGAGTGGTAGTTATGATGAGAAGGAATATTAATGCAATATTTAAAAAAAAAAAAGCCGCAGGGGCTGCTGGCCGCAGCAGCAGGAAGGAGGTGGCTGGGCTTCCCCTTCCTTCTTGTTGGTTCTAGCCCAGAGACTCCACCCTGGCTGGAGAGAGAAGACTGAGCCTTGTCGAAAGGCACCCCAACCAGTCTCTTTTTTGTCAGACATTCAACGGTAGTCTTTGCTTCTAGGCATTTCTGTTTCTTCTCTCCCAACTCGTTTTTGCTTTGGTGTTTCTGTATCATTATTTAGTAGCAAGTTACAGGCAGCCTAACAACTAATATTCACTGATGCCAGGCACTGTTCAAAGACTGTAGTAAGTCATGTCTCCTCCAAGTAAGTCTAGGAGATAGAGATAGTTGTGTTTTTGTTTGGTTTTATTATCTCCACTTTGCAGAGGAGGAAGCTGAAGCAGGGAGAGGTAAGGTCATTTGCACAGTCCTTGGTGGTGGATCAAAGATGCAAATCTCAACACCCTGGCAGCAGGCTGTTGATGCTTATGGTCACTAGACTAGAATTCCTTTCAAACAGATGACAATCAAGACAAGTGGGGAGACAGGCTCTGGGAAGCTCACCCTCTAGAAATTCTGGAAGATCTCAAGTGCCCAGCAGAGGATTTAGTGGGACTGAAATGTAAGGCCCTTACCTGCCAGCTGAACTCGGCCCTGGGACCCCTTAGGGTTCACCAGCCCCAGGGAAGTGAGGAGAGAAGCCCGGGCAGTCCTGTTCATCATGAACCCAAACTGTCCGGAAAGGAGCACAAACTGGTAAAAGGTTTTCAGAAACAAATAATGAAGCAGGATGTTGGTATTCAAGGAGACTGTGCGTTCAGAATCAGTTTCCACCCCATGCTTCCGGCAATTGGTGGATATGACCGTAAATACATCAGTATCTAGAAGCAAGTTGCCAAAGACCCTCCATTTCAGGAAGGATGCCCAGCCCTCAGTGTTCGGGGAACAGCTGAGATCAACTGATGCCAGGTGATGTTCTTGGCTCTGACAGTTCCTGGGATCCATTCCTCCAGGATTTTGGATGGTGTACTCTCCAAAGGTGGTCTTTCCTCTCTCAGAACATGATGTAACTCTCTGAACCTAAGCCTGAAATGGTTTGCAGATTTTCTGGGGTGACTGTTTCCCGTGTTCTGAGATACCAGGTGGTGAGAGCATTCTGCCCGAGAACTGTAGACAGCATGTTCATGGAAAGCTGCTCCAAGCAGGCAGGAGGTGCCTAGTGGGAAGTAACAGATAACACAGCCCATATTGATGTACACGAGAGAGGGGAGCTTGTTAGCTCCTGTAACTCTGGACAGATTTCAGGGGAGGATTGATATAGTGACTCAACCATGTTAAACACACAAAGAAATAACCTTTCTTTTTATCTCTTTTCTCTGCTTTCCATGACGTCAAGTTTATTCTAAGGCTAGTTTCTATCAAAGGAACCAGAGGACTACTATAAGCCTCAGGGAGTCAAGCTTGCTTCCTTGTTCATTTCTTGCAGGAACAGCCATCCTAAATCATTCAGTGAAAGTCCTGGGTCTCTGATTAAATCATCAAAGGTCACATGCCCAACCCGGAACCAATCACTATGGCCATGGTCAATAAGCAGATCACATTTGAGGAAAAAAAAAAAATGTGTGTGTGCTCACTCATGTACATATGTGTGTTTTAACAGAAAGGTCCTTACTGGTCCTGCTTCCATGAATGGCTGCAACCATGGGACAAGGGGTGAGGTCATCTCTTTGACTTTCCCTTTATACACAGAACTAAAGAGATGAGCACAGCCTCGCTATTGTGGTTAGAAGGTGGTAATATGGGAAGGAGGAGAAATAAGTGGGGAGTAGGAGAGTGTCTCTGAAAACATACAGACCCTCCCTGAACCGCAGTACTAAGGAGGCACTTGGTCTGCTTTACCTCAGGAGGAATCAGAAGATTAAAAGTGGTTTAGGAAGGCCAGGCCACCAGGGATGGAGGGAGGATGAGGAAGGTCCACGAGGTAGGGGGTTGTCTGGTGACTAAATAGATTGTTTTCCCCCAGCTGGAATTCCCCAGATCCCTCGGGTCAGGAAGGGGGCAGCCTGCAACCCCAGTGGGTAGGTCCGGGGCTGCCCTCTACTCCCGGCAGGGAGCTGGAGGGGGCTCACCAAGGCTGCCCTCCAGAGAAAAACAGAACTTCCCCCCTCCACCCCGACCCAGCTTCTCTGCTAGGGTAGAGCAGTCCTTGACTTCCTCATACCAGTTTGCTCATAATTCATGCTTGATCCCCTTTAGCTTCTTCTTGATGGGGCCTTGGAGCTGGCATAGATAATTCTGCTCTTAACGAATGCAGACTCAGGGGTCCAGAAGATAAGTACCAGGTCCTCTTTTCACTCTCCTCGGTCTTCCAGTTTGCATCAGAGAGGATGTAGTGGCAGTCCTCCTCCGGTGGCGCCCTGCCTATGTGGGCAGGTAGTCATCATCAGCCTGGTCTACATTACCTACCAGGATCTCCTGCCCTCCTCCCAGGGGACCTTCTTGTCCTTACTCAGAAATAACAACACCACTTTCTTGTGGTTCTTCACCTCGATGGCTTATTCACTTGCATGTCAACAAATCCCTGATGCTGCCATCAGAGACAGCCACACAGGAGGCCGTGTTTCCAGAAGAGACGGGGATATGGCAAGGGGAGCCAGAGAAGATGGGAGCCACACACTGCTGAAGGGAGCTGACTCAAGACCACGATTGCTTTCAGTCAACCTCCTCCTACATCTGGGAAGTGAGCACCACACCCACACCAGTACACTGTTCCTTTAATTTCTGACATGACTTTTTCTGGAGTCATTTAAAATACCAAATACGGTTCAAAAGAGGAATAAAGAACACAGTAGACTGCCTCCTGCTCTTTGTTCAAATCAGAACCTTGCAATCATTGTTGACTGCTTCATTTCCCTCACTCAGTCCTACTTCCAATCAATCATCAAGCCCTATTAGCTCTACTACAAAATGTATCTAGAATCTGACCCCTTCTCACTTTATCCTCGATATTACCCTGGGCTAAGTTATCATCATCTTCCATCAAAATATTGCAGTAGCCTCCTACTTGGTGTCCTCCTACTTGCCCCCGATCACTTCATTGACAGAGAAGCCAGAGCAATCTTTTAAAAATAGTAAGTCGTGCCACGTCATTCCTCAACTCGAAACCCTCCAGTGGTTCCTGTATCACTCCAGAGAAAAGTCAAAAGGCCTAACGATTGCCAAGGTGACCCTACATGGTCCAGCTTGTTACCTCTTCAGCCTTATGTCCTGCTGCTCTCCCCTTGCTCACTCTGCTTCAGCCAGACTGGCTTCTTGCTACATCCTCAAAGTACCAGGTTATGTCGCTGCCTTTACGTCTCTCGTATGTGCTGTTCCCAAAGCCTGCAACACCCCTCTTCCCAATATCTTCCTAGTTCATCCCCTTGGTTCATAAGTGATATTACCAGAAAGATGCTGCTTGAGCACCTTGTGTGAAAACATACCTAGTCTCTCTTTAAGCCTTGCTTTAAGAGAGACTTTGACCTTGCTTTAGTTTTCACAGCACTTACCATTCCTCAAAATAGTTAAGCATTTGTTCACATATCATTTTTCTCCCCTCTAGAATAAAAATTCTATAATAGCAATGCTATTCACCACGATAGCCCCAATATCCAGAATGGTGAAGGCATTCAATGAATAGTTATTGAAAAATGAGTGAAAGATTTTTAAACAAATAAGGCTCAAAAGAGGAAATGGCTAAGAAACGAAAAAAAATGTGCAACCTTTTCAATAAGCAAAGAAACTGGCAAATTTCTTGTTGGCCAAGATGATATTTTTGCCAACTAGATTGGCAAGAAAAATGAAATAGTAAATTCATTGCTATTGATAAAACAGTGGAATTGGTATTTTCACATATTATTAATCTCATTGATTTATTTAATAGATATCTGTTGGGTACCTACAGTTCAGTCAGTCAGTTTAGTCACTCAGTTGTGTCTGACTCTTTGCAACCCCATGAATTGCAGCACGCCACGCCTCCCTGTCCATCACCAACTCCCAGACTTCACTCAAACTCATGCGCATCAAGTTGGTGATGCCATCCAGCCATCTCATCCTCTGTCGTCCCCTTCTCCTCCTGCCCCCAGTCCCTCCCAGCATCAGGGTCTTTTCCAATGACTTAACTCTTCGCATGAGATGGCTAAAGTATTGGAGATTCAGCCTCAGCATCAGTCCTTCCAATGAATACCCAAGACTGGCCTCGTTTAGGATGGACTGGTTGGACCTCCTTGCAGTCCAAGTGACTCACAAGAGTCTTCTCCAACACCACAGTTCAAAAGCATCAATTCTTCGGTGCTCAGCTTTCTTCACAGTCCAACTCTCACATCCATACATGACCACTGGAAAAACCATAGCCTTGACTAGACGGACCTTTGTTGACAAAGTAATGTCTCTGCTTGTGAGTATGCTATCTAGGTTGGTCATGACTTTCTTTTCAAGGAGTAAGTGTATTCTAATTTCAAGGCTGCAGTCACCATCTGCAGTGAGTTTGGAGCCCCCCAAAATAAAGTCTGACACGGTTTTCACTGTTTCCCCACCGATTTCCCATGAAGTGATGGGACCAGATGCCATGATCTTCATTTTCTGAATGTTGAGCCTTAAGCCAACANATGGTAACCCACTCCAGTGTTCTTGCCTGGAGAATCCCAGGGACAGGGGAGCCTGGTGAGCTGCCGTCTATGGGGTTGCAGAGTCAGACATGACTGAAGCGACTTAGCAGCAGCAGCAGTGCTGTAATTTATAAAATTTATTTTAAAGGGCATGATAATTTATTACATGCTGTATTTTATTGTTTATTTTTTGTTTTATACAAGCTTCTTGAAGACAGGAAAATGTTTATATAGTTTTCCAATATTTAAAAATATATGAGATGTTTAGATAGCATCACCAACTCAATGGACATGAATCTGAGCACACTTTGAGAGACAGTGAAAGACAGGGAAGCCTGGCATACTGAAGCCCATGGGGCTGCAAAGAATTAGACATGACTTAGTGATTGAACAATAGCAATTATGAATAACTCTACATGAAATTTCTTACATACTCATTCCAAGAGGCAGGAAATATCTCTGTTTATAGAGGTGGAGTTTGGGGTCTTGAAAGACTGCCTAAATTACATATATAGTAGAAATATTAGCTTCAAATATCAGAAGTTTGACTCTGGGACCTTAATTTTATTTTTTTTTATGACTACTTATGCTTTAACTTTATTCTAAACATACACTAGATACTTCTTAAAACCTATTGAGCTGAATGAAATAATTTTATATTCTCATCAGTCAGAAAATTTGTTAACTTCACAATTTGTATCACTTTGGATAAATAAGCATTTGCAAATCCTATGGAGTCCTTTAATGATAAAATATGCTCATTTATCTACTTTAGTTAATAACCTGCTAAAAGGAAACTTCCCTTTCCCAAGAAGAGAAGTAACCAGCAGCAATAATCTTTCAATGATATTTCAGAGGGAAACACTTTATCACTAAGAAAATGAATACTTTCTCAGTAGGAACTACAGAAGCCATTTCACATTCCCTAGCCACAGCAGGCAGTTCTCAGAGAAACTGACAGTCAATAAGCTTCAAGAAGAGCAAATAGCAGCCAGTCTCCCAAGTTTCAGCACCTCCCAGCAGTGGAAAAGGAATCATTTGCTTCAAGTACCTTCCAAATAAAACAAAATCCAGTACTTAACAGTTTTCCAGGCTCCTGGTCTCCACTTGTGACAATGAAAAACAAACAGCACTAGAAACTAGTATGAAGAAAGGGCCGCAGTGAGACTGAAGACTGAGGGAAAAATTAATTGTTTTGAAAGAGGGAATGTGAGGTAAACACAGGTACTTTGAGCAAGGGGCTTTGAAAGATGTATTTGAACCCATATTCACAGGTTAAAAAATATCAGTAACCAAATAGAAAGTCCATGCAGAGGGTACAAATTCAGTTTTATATTATCCATTCTTAAATGGCCTCATGTTATTTTCAGTTACATTTTCCAGATGAAATGTTTTGTCATCAAAGGAGCATCACTTATTGACACCTGTGCTATAGTTCTTAGACTGTTTTTGAAGTAGTGTGTTTGTTTCAGGATGCATTATGTTTTCCAATGTTTCGTTAACTTCACTCTAACTAAATCTACATTTCTTGCTATTGTTCCATTTATAGATATTCCAGGAACCAAACATAGCTTGTGGAACCCTCAACTGAGTTGAGTTGAGCTGAATACCATTTAAAAAGTTTCTTTTAAGCACTGTAATTCATGTTGCATTGAGATTGTTTAAAGATGTCAGGGTCCATTAAGGAGATAGAAAACAAACCAGCAATTTGAACAGCATTAATAAATTGTAAAAGGGGACTAACTGCTAAGAACAGATAAAGAGAAACCTAGAGAATCCTGGAAAAGCATATTCAGGGTTGAGGGAGTGTACTTAAGGAAGGAACAAACCTGAAAGAGATAATGCTCACAGCAGGACTAAGATTCAGTCTTCACAGGAAGTATGTGGCTCTGAAACACTGAATGTAAGAGATTTGCNAATCCTGGAAAAGCATATTCAGGGTTGAGGGAGTGTACTTAAGGAAGGAACAAACCTGAAAGAGATAATGCTCACAGCAGGACTAAGATTCAGTCTTCACAGGAAGTATGTGGCTCTGAAACACTGAATGTAAGAGATTTGCTGAGCTGTCACAGGCCATGGCTGCTGAGGAGAAACCACTCATTGGAATTGCAGCAAAATCCTCTAGGTAACTGTTCATTTTGATTCTGGGAAAATGTACTAAGAAGCAACTTGCTATGCTGGTGATGGGACTATCTAGTACGCTTTTCATTGGGGTGTCAGCAAGACCCACTAGGATCCTGTGCACCAAGGTGCTGATGAAACTTTCCAGGAAGGTGTTGCTGCAATGCTGGTGAGAAGAGTTTAAAGTTCAAGTCTTAGTGGAAACTCAGGTGTTCCACTGAATTCTGAGTAGGTTCTCACAAAACTGCATGTGACCCAGATGTTGCAATAGCTGAAAAACTGCACTTCCCAATTTGGGATGATATATTAGTATATAGAAAATATTACAGAAAAAAACAAAAACAAAAACAGTGTTAGAAGAAGAGATGCAGATTGAAGTTTGGATATACCAAGTGACTGGAGATTGAAAATGAACTTACTGTGACTTGTTTCCTTTCTACTTTGTGACAATTAAGAAGGTATTGCACTATCTGTGCCAGTTATTAAAATCCATTATTCTTCGCCATGAATTATGATACTGTAAATGAACCTTACATTTTTTTTCTTCACCAACTTAAATAATGTTAGAAGCAATCAATAAAGGTTTCTGGTAGGGCACTATAGGATGAAAGTCTCCTTTTATGTGTCCTTACCCTCTTAGGATATTCAAAAGCAGAGACATTATTTTTCCAACAAAGGTCCATCTAGTCAAGGCTGTGGTTTTTCCAGTGGTCATGTATGGATGTGAGAGTTGGACTGTGAAGAAAGCTGAGCACCGAAGAATTAATGCTTTTGAACTGCAGTGTTGGAGAAGACTCTTGAGAGTCTCTTGCACTGCAAGGAGATCCAACCAGTTCTTTCTGAAGGAGATCAGCCCTGGGATTTCTTTGGACGGAATGATGCTAAAGCTGAAGCTCCAGTACTTTGGCCACCTCATG
>SJYV01041381.1:0-27664 GCA_006410875.1 Neotragus pygmaeus | reverse complement strand
GACAGCCATTTTGCTTTTTTGCATTTCTTTTCCATGGGGATGGTCTTGCTCCCTGCCTCCTGTACAATGTCACAAACCTCTGTCCATAGTTCATCAAGCACTCTATCAGATCTAGTCCTTTAAATCTATTTCTCACTTCCACTGTATAATCATAATGGATTTGATTTAGGTCATACCTGAATGGTCTAGTGGTTTTCCCTACTTTCTTCAATTTAAGTCTGAATTTGGCAATAAGGAGTTCATGGTCTGAGCCACAGTCAGCGCCCAGTTTTGTTTTGCTGACTGTATAGAGCTTCTCCGTCTTTAGCTGCAAAGAATATAATCAATCTGATTTCGGCGTTGACCATCTGGTAATGTCCATGTGTAGAGTCTTCTCTTGTGTTGTTGGAAGAGGGTGTTTTCTATGACCAGTGCGTTCTCTTGGCAAAACTCTATTAGCCTTTGCCCTGCTTCATTCTGGTACCTATACCATTGTGCAATTTTCCAATGTACACTGTAATCCATAATAAGGTTCAAAGTCTATGTAATCATCAGGATAAACTAGGTTAGCTGTGATAACAAATTAACTCTATAATCTCA
Source organism: Neotragus pygmaeus (assembly GCA_006410875.1). NCBI lineage: Eukaryota > Metazoa > Chordata > Mammalia > Artiodactyla > Bovidae > Neotragus > Neotragus pygmaeus. The sequence goes on along the minus strand of SJYV01041381.1, from coordinate 27,085 downwards.
GTAGATTATCACAACAAAGGTTTACATCTTACTCACTCAACTTACTGATCTCAGATTGGTAGTGAAGTAGTATTCACTTCCCCTCACCTTTCATTGGCCGGAACTAGTTACTCCTACCCAATGGCAAGTAGGCTAAGAAATGAGGTTTCCTACTTGTGCAAAAGAAGTAGAGAAACAGATATGGGTAAATATTTTGACTGTCATAACCTTTGATCAAGAAATCTTATCCCCCCACTGGAATAATCTAAAACAGTTAAAGAGCTCGTTAAGAAAAAAAGTTCATTGCTGTTTTATTTATTATTTTGATAGACTGAAAGAGTCTTAATGTTGAATAATGAAGAAGTAGAAAATAGAACTGCAGTTCATCCATGTAGTAGATAATGCAGTCATAAGATGATAATTAATGAAATATATATATAATCATAAAACAGTAAGTAAAAATTAGGAAATAAATGAAATGGATATGTGATTACACCACATTAAAAATATACCTATTAAAAATATCCTAAAAAATATACTAGAATGTATTCATTTAACAAATACTCATTCTCCTAGATGTAATGCCCTACAGATTCAGAGGTGAAACATACTGTTTGACCTAGAGATGTTACAGTCTTTTAAGAATACTTAGGCTGGACTAGAAGAAATCCCAGTTTAAGATCTGAATAGTTACTCTAATAATTTTATGGTTGCAAATAAGGGTGAATTTTTATTCCATTTTGACTTGATATTTTATATATACACACACAAACACAAAATAAAATATCACTCAACTGTGAAAATAATCTTGCCATTTGCAATAACATGAATGGACCTACAGAGTACTACTCTAGGTGAAATAAGGCAGCTGGAGAAAGAGAGATACCATATGGACTCACTCATAAGTGGAATCTAAAACACAAAACAAAGAAAACAAAAACAGACTTGTCGATGAAGAGGAAAATATTAGTGGTTGCCAGTCAGAGACATGGGGTGAGGATGAAATAGGAGAAGGGGATTAAGAGGTACAAACTTCCAGTTATAAAGTAAATAAGCCTTGGGAATTGGAATAAACCATAAGGAATATGGTCAATAATATTGTAAGAATTTTGTATGGAGTTACAGGCTTCATATGGCTACTAGACTTAACACAGAAAGTATTTCGTAATGTATGTAAATATCCAATCACTTATGAGTACATCTTAAACTGACATAATATCATATATCAAATATTTTTCGCTGTAAATAAATAAGGCACAAATTCAGAGAAAGTACTCTGTTAAGAAAATATGTATTTTAACATTCAGGCGCAACTACACTGTAAGTTGAAAACATCTCCATGAATTTCAAAAAACATTAATTATGAGATGGTACTACCCCACTGAAGACCAGTGAGCTTTACCATCTGGTCTGCCTTCTTCTCGCTGACCTCAACACCATTATGTACTTCACTCACTCTGCTCAGCCTTGCTTGTTCTCCCGGCTGTTTTTGGGCCACGTAAGGCTTATTCCCACCTGGGGTCTTTGCCCTTGCACTCTTTCTTCAGGGAGCCACGTGGCTCACTCCTTTTCTTTCAGGTCTTTGTTCATATGTCTCTCTTCCTATGGAGACCACCCCTGACCACTCTTTCTAAAATACCAACCTTTCTTTCCAGGTAGCACTCCCATTGCCCACCTGCTTCCCCCAACTTAGTCTCCATACCACCTATGATCTGACATGCTAGATATTTTATTCCTGTGATATTGTCTGTGTATACTCCATGAAGTCAGAGGGTTTTTTTTTTTTTACTGTATACCAATTATTTAAACAGGTATCTGAAACAGTGGGTGTTCAATAAATACTTGGTGAATACATGAAAACAATGAATGAAGGGTAGTGAGTGACTGAATGGACTGCTACAGACACTTAGCAATCACAGCACTGTTCCTGAATGAATCACTTGCCTCCACCCCACTGTATCTCCCTCCTCCCCCAAACTTCTCCTCTCCCACATGCTTTCCACTGAATATGTTCTCCATCCGCCAGTTTCACGCTTGATCTGGCTTCCCCCAACCTTCACATCACATCTGGATTAGGGATTTGTCTCACTCCTGGGTATGATCGTATTGCGACAGCTTCCTGGCAATGCCCGTCTTGTCCTTTTCACCCTTCATCCTGGCTCCCTCCTCTCCACCTTCCCAAACACTCTGTAGCTTTGTCTACAAATGTGCTTCCCCGAATATGCCCATCCTTCCAGGGTAGGCAAATGCCTCCTTCTTCCTCAAGAACTCCTGATCCACCATTCAGAAGTTAGTTTCATGCTTCAGAAACTTTGTCATTATTTGTAACCCTGCTGTCGTTATAGCCTTTGCTGTGCAAAATCTTGGGTTTTGCCAAGATTTGCCTTCCTGCCAGAGTTTAAATTAGGGGCAGGGAGTAAGTCTTGCTTGCTCTTGCTTCTCCCATGGAACATGGAAGATGGTTGATGAATATTAAAATAAGATGACTTACGTCAAGCCCTTTTATAGTTCATGGCACCTGATGAATATTCAGTCTACTGTGCTGGCTGCTAATACGAGTTAGTACATGAGGGAGGCAGAGTTTGGTTCCACCCAAAAGAGAGATACCGTATTTGATGTCTGCTAGGTGGGTTTTCAGAGGCTGTGGTATGTCAGGGGCCTTATTTCTCACTGCTTGTGCCTCTTCCCACCTGTAGCAGGTGCCCCAGACCCCTGGCCCACCTGAGTTCCCCTGCAGCGGTGGACAGCTTCTGGGCCAGCCGACCACTTCGCCTCTCAAGTGCCTAGAGAGGTCTTTGTTCATGCCTGTCACAGGACCTCACTAGACTGTTTGTAAACACAACCCATAGATGGGGGAGAGGATGCTTAGCACTCTGGGGCCAACTGTCAGTGACACAAATGGGACTTATTGGGGAAACGCCCCAGCCTCCTTGATTTCAGGGGCACAGTGCTGAGCTTGTTCCACCTTGTTTCTCAGAAAGTCCCCACTGGAACTGAGTGCCTTTTTCCCTGACAATAACCTGCTTTGGGGATTTCTCTCTGCCCTGACTTACCTCTCCTACTTCCTTGATTGTACCTTCTGGACCACTCCTCCAAACTACATATACTCAAGCCCTGCTTTGGGGTAAACCACCACCACTCAGCATTTCTAAAGGGATGGCTGCCCGACCCCTTAGTTTGATACGCTCCCATCCAGACACACCTTCCCTATGGTCTAGCAGGCCCAGCTCCCTGGCATCAGACACATCAGTGGTAGGGGNCTCTGCTTTTTAATATACTGTCTAGGTTGGTCATAACTTTTCTTCCAAGGAGTAAGCATCTTTTAATTTCCTGGGTGCAGTCACCATCTGCACTGATTTTGAAGCCCCCCCAAAATAAAGTCTGTCACTGTTTCCATTGTTTCCCCATCTATTTGAAATGAAGTGATGGGACCAGATGCTGTGAACTTAGTTTTCTGAATATTGACTTTTAAGCCAACTTTTCCACTCTGCTCTTTCACTTTCTCTGGGACTTCTCCGGTAGTCCAGTGGTTAAGACTCTGAGCTTCCCCTGCAGGGTGCACAAGTTCAATCCCTAGACAGGGAACTAAGTTCCTGCATGCTGTGTGGCATGGACAAAAAAATAAAATAAAAGCTGTAAATACACAGATGCAAAAAGCTCAATGAACGATAGGCAGCTAAAATAAGAGAAATACAGAATTGGTCAAAATAAAGTTGTTCAAGTCTATAGAAAATTATTTTAAAAATATCCAAAAAGATCTACATAGATAAGAAAAAGGAAATGTACTACAGGTGACTTCTCATCAAAAATCCTAGTTAGAAAACTGAGGATGACCACATTTATAGTAAAATAAGGAGAAAAGAAGAATTCTATACCTAGTCAATTTTTAAAAATAAGGGTAATATTAAATGTTTGGTGAACAGTCAATTAAAAAACTCATCACCGGTAACCAATGAAATATTTAGAAGCCATTCAATCAAAAGACAGTTAGACCAGATGGAAATGTGGCTCTATACAAAGGATTTAAGAGCACTAGGATCTATAAGTTCATTTAAAAGATAATGGAGGGGCTTCAAATTAATAATATCAGCTTCCACATCAATAAATAGAAAGTGGATAACAAAACAAACTCAAAATGAACATAAGGAAGAAAATAAAATACAGAAATCAATGAAATCAAAAACAAAAATAATAGAAAAATCAGTCAAACCAAAACCTACCTTTGTAAAAAAACAATGAAATGACAACCTTTTATCAAAATTGATAAAAAAAAAAAAAGAGGAGACACAAATGGCCAATATCGGGAGTCCTGTAGAGGAGAATGAGAAGAGACCCCAGAGACTCGACAAGAATCCTCACGAACACTACAAACACCCATCAGCACGTGAATTTAGCAGCTTACATGAAAGGGATCCTTGACAACCACACATAAGCAAAGTCCCTCAGGAAGATTCAATCCTACCAAACATAAAAGAAGAAATAGCAATTCAGCACAGTCTGCACCAGAGATAGAATAGGAATGAACATTTTTCAACTCATTTCATGACACCAGCTTTGCCCTGATCTTAAAACTAGACAAAAAAAGTAAAAAACAAACAAACAAACAAACAGCTGTAGAATATTATCCTGTAAGAGCTTAGACACAAAAACCCTCAGCATAAATGATAGCAAATCAAATTTGGTTTTATTTGTATAGATAGATTAATATACATTTATACTGGTATAAATTTAGGTGGATGGATGGATACACACATTCATATATAAATACAAAGACAATTAGAAATCTAAAGAATAGCATGTTTCCTTTGTGGCTCAGCTGGTAAAGAATCCACCTGCAATGTGGGAGACCTGGGTTCAAACCCTGGGTTGGGAAGATCCCCTGGAGAAGGGAAAGGCTACCCACTCCAGTACTTTGGCCTACCCATTCCAGAAGCAACAGAACCTGACTGGAACAATGAACTGGTTCCAAATTAGGAAAACAGTACATCAAGGCTGTATATTGCCACCCTGTTTATTTAACTCATATGCGGAATACATCATGAGAAATGCTGGGGTGGATGAAGTGCAAGCTGGAATCAAGATTGCTGGGAGAAATAGAAATAGTCTCAGATATGCAGATGACACCACCCTTATGGTAGAAAGTGAAGAGAAACTTAAAAGCCTCTTGATGAAAGTAAAAGAAGAGAGTGAAAAAGCTGGTTTAAACTCAACATTCAGAAAACAAAGATCATGGCCTCTGGTCCCATAACTTCATGGGAAACAGATGGTGAAACAGTGGAAACACTGACACTTTATTTTCTTGTGCCCCAAAATCACTGCAATTACTTTGCCAACAAAGGTCTGTCTAGTCAAAATTTTGATTTTTCCAATAGTCATGTATGGATATAAGAGTTGGACCATGAAGAAAGCTGACTGCTGAAGAATTATGCTTTTAAACTGTGGTGTTGGAGAAGACTCTCGAGAGTCCCTTGGACTGCAAGGAGATCAAACCAGTCAGTACTAAAGGAAATCAGTCTTGAATATTCATTGTAAGGAAGGAGGCTGAAGCTCCAATACTATGGCCACCTGATGCAAAGAACTGACTCATTGGAAAAGGCCCTGATGCTGGGTAAGATTGAAGGCAGGAGGAGAAGTTATGACAGATGGTTGGATGACATCACCATCTTGATAGGCATGAGTTTAAGCAAGCTCCAGGATTTGGTGATGGACAGGGAGGCCTGGTCTGTAGTCCATGGGGTCACAAAGAGTTGGACATGACTGAGCAACTGAACTGAAACAATAACATGCCACTAAAAAGTCAGGTTTCTTTCCAAAATGCTAATGTTTTCAATATTCAAAAATCAATTATTATAGTCCATTATATCACCAGTCTAAGGAATAAAACCCCACATGGTTGAATCAATACAGAGAAGACATTTGGCAAATTATACCCATTTTTGAGACTCTTTCTATGGCTTCTGATTGCTCTTAGGCTGAAGAATGAGTTTTCCAAGTGTCCCACAACTCTGTCGGGAGTGGCCTCTGTGATCTCTCTGGTGCTACATGCCACAGTTCAATTACAGGCCCTGCTCACAGCTTCTGGGGAAACGCTCTGTGTGTGTGTGTGTGTGTGTGTGCACGTGTGTATGCGTGCGCGTGCATGCACATGCTCAGTCCCTTCAGTTGTGTCTGACTCTTTGTGACCCCATGGACCGTAGCCCTCCATGCCGCTCTGTCCATGGGATTTTTCCCAGCGAGAATACTAGAATGGGTTGCCGCTCCCTCCTCCAGGGGATCTTCCGGCCCAGGGGTCAAATGCGCGTTTCTTAGTCTCCTGCATTGTCAGGCGAGTTCCTTACCACCAACATCACCTGGGAAGCTCTTCTCAACTAAAACTGTCATGGCTTTGGAAGGCTTTCCCCGCATGTACAGGTAGACTCTAGATTTACATCTCTGTAGAGTTTAATCAGGAAGACTTTCTTTGGAAGGTTAATGTAAGTGAATTCTCACTCTGTTACAACCCTTTATCCTGAATTAATTTTAGAATTGTATTCATATGATAATTTAAAGCTCATGTACACACTTGTGCATGCTTATCTCTTTAGTTCATTCTTCTAGCTCATACTAGGCATTAGTATTGACATATTTACAGACTGAGCCAATGACGCCCTTCATAATGAGTTCAGGGTTAAAAGTGTTTCACTAGTGGAAATGTGTTCACTTCTTATTAGGCAGGGTAAACACTCCGGAAAAGTACACGCTAAAAATAAATATAATTGAATCTGTTTATTTTGCACTTAAAGAGACCTTTTATTTCAGCTTCAATGCCATTTTAAATATATTTATTCATTTTTTTTTGTTTATTTATGAAATGAACATTTATTAAGTTCTTAACGTGTGCCAAGTGTGAGGGACCAACAGTGAATAAACAGAATCTCTCAAATGTTTGCAGCAAACAGGCTTGTGGTTCTTGTTTGTTTGTTTGAAGAAAGAGAACACAGTGAATGAAATGAACAGTTGTATGTATTCTTTCTTCCTGGATAATGTTAGCTAATATAGAAAAAGTGCTATGCATGCATAGCTAAAATATTTAAACCATTTAGAAAGGAGTGAGATGAAAAGTTCAAAAAATAACCCTACCCCAGTTCCCAGTTTATTCTCCTAAAGATGATAACTGTTTTAATTTTCTTATAACTTTTCCCGAAAGAAAGAAAGAAAAAAAAAAACCCACATATTTTGTTGCTTACTTAGGGAAAAGAGATGATAATTATTTACTTCTGCTTTTTAATGAAATCATAGCTTGGAAATTTTCCATATTAGCACATGGATATTTATCTCATTTTTATGGCAATGCAGTATTCTGGATTCACTATAATTAGTATAACAGATCTCCTATTGAGTAGTTCCATTTTTATATTGTTTCTACTATAAAAGCACTTTAATAACTATGTAATAGGCTGTAACAAATAACTGGTCAGTGGAGAATGCCATAGAATATTTATTGTATTCCCAAATTATGATATTAAATATCACTCTGATCCTGTGATCCTAGCATAGAGTCTGGTAGTTCAGTAACTATTACTTCTCTGTGTGTGGAAGGACCGGAGAGTCTATCATAAGATAGGGAATGAGGTAAGCAGTAAAAAACAAACAAACAAAAAAATCACACTTGGAAAGCAGTTTTTCACTGTGTTCTTCTTTTCTTGGAGCAGAGATAAGTGAATTTCCATAACAATGTTCCTGAAAAAAGAGACAGTGTTCCAAAAAGTACAGAAGCATAGGAGAAAATTCCTTTTGCCCGTTTTGTTAACCTGGCATTGTGGCAATGGAAACTCCTTTTGACCAGCAATTGGGGCTAAAACTCAGATTTTTCCACTGTCACCTCTCCGATGGCCACGTTTCCTTTGGAAGGCAGTTGGTAAAAAGCTGAGCAGTGATTCTGCTCAAGGTACCGGTCCCCCGCTTTCCAGGAGCAGTGGGAAACCAAGACAGTCCACAGAATGCATCACTCATAAGCACATTGACAAGGAAACGAGGGCGTTCATCTGAGACAGCCTGCCAGATGCTGCATGGCATCCTGTCAATGTGGTTCACTTAGTTCCGTCAAAGCCTTTCTGACAGCGTGGCAGTTTTCTCTTGTAACTGTCAAGGCTGCTTTTGTATTGGCAGGCTCAGCAGGTATCACTTTTTAGGCTCCTTTTTATTTTTTTCTTCAAGCTCACATGATCACACAGATGCCATGAAGGACTAATCAATAAATCAACATGAAGGTCTAACGAAGAGGATACATATATGAGCTAACTCATTTTATTGTTTTAAAGTATCCTAAGGGGACAAAGGGCTTCCCTTGTAGCTCAGTTGGTAAAGAATCTGCCTGCAATGCAGAAGACTTGGGTTCGACTCCTGGGTTGGGAAGATCCCCTGGAGAAGGAAATGGTAACCCACTCCAGTATTCTTGCCTGGAGAATTCNAGTTGGTAAAGAATCTGCCTGCAATGCAGAAGACTTGGGTTCGACTCCTGGGTTGGGAAGATCCCCTGGAGAAGGAAATGGTAACCCACTCCAGTATTCTTGCCTGGAGAATTCCATGGACAGAGGAGCCTGGCGGGCTACAGTCCATGAAGTTGCAAGAATCAGACATGACTTTGTGACTAAACTACCATCAAGGGGACAAAACACAAGAAATGATATATTTCTAGCACAGTGATGGTTCATACCACTTAATTTCTGCCTTTTCATGAGGTTGGGAATGTGAGTTACATATTTTCCTTTTTACTTATTTATTTTAAACTAGAGAGTGTGTGGCTAAATATGTTATATTCTTTCCTTAAATCTCCAGGATTTCTGACAATATTTTCCCTAAGTGTTGAAAGTGATGCTCTCTGAAGCTGAAAACTTTAAAGTTCTAACAGATCAATGTGTGGACATAGCAGAACCAACCTCAAGACTTAAGCTGTGAAAGAGAAGAACAAACAGACTGAAGTATCAGTAATATAATTGTTCAGCTGGATTTTGACTTCAAACAATGTTGACACATAATATGTCAGAAAGTTTCTTTCTCAAAAATAAGATTCAGTCTCTTAAAGAGTTAGATTTTCAGAAACTTTAAAATTTGAAATTGTTTAAATTCAAGAGAAGTTGAAAAAAAAAAGCAATATTCTCACATACCTTTGACCAAGCTTCCTTAAATGATAACGTTGTACAAAACTATTGTACATGTATCAAGAGCAGCAATATGACATCGATACACCACTTTTATACAGTCTCTCCTCCCAATCCTACACCTTGGCAACTATGGAATTTTCTCCATCATTACGGTTTTGTCATTTAAAGAATGCTATAAAAATTAAATGGAAAAGCATATAAGCTGTTTTAAACAACTTAACAGACATAGCCTTGGCATATCCTCAAGTCACTCCTTTGGAATACACCATTCATTGCATTTTAGGATACTCACAGAATTGTATAACCCATCACCATAAACTAATTTTAAAACATTTTCACCCCCAAAAGAAACCCCATGCCCATCATGGCATCCCCCCATTTCCCTACTCAAAAAGCTCATACAGCATTAAGAAATAAGGAATTACTTTCTACTTTCTGTCTCCCTGGATTTTTCTATTCTGTGTATTTAATATAAGTGGAGCTATACAATATATGGTCTTCCGCTTCTTTCAACTGAAAAATAATGGCACCAAAGTTCACATTCTGGCATGCTACAGACTTTCATTTCTTTTTATTTCTGAATAATATTCTGTGATGTCTATATACCATATTTTATCTATTTATTTATCATTCGGTGGAAATTTGTTTAGCTATGGGCTGTTATGACTAACACTACTGTGAACAATTGTTTTCACCTTGTGTCTGCTGTAGTCCATGGGGTCGCAACAGTCAGACACGCCTGAGCGACTGTACTGAACTGAACTGAACATGCTGTCATCTACTTGCTGAGTCATCTGGCAGTGAAAAGTGAGGGTGAAAGTCGCTCATTTGTGTCCGGCTCTTTATGACCTCATGGACTACAGCCCATGGAACTCTCCAGGCCAGCACACTGGAGTGGGCAGCCTTTTCCTTCTCCAGGGAATATTCCCAACCCAGGGATTGAATCAGGGTCTCCTGCATTGCAGGCAGATTCTTTACCAGCTGAGCTCTGAGGGAAGGCGGAGTCATCCGATAACTGCACATTTTATGGGCAAATCACATCTTGCTCAACTTCATGCTACGAGTGTTAATAGAGATATTTTCATTTTTCTATTATGAACACCCAAGAATATAATTTCAGGAACATATAGCACGTATTCAGCTCAATAAGAAATTGCTAAGAATGTGTAATTGGACTCAGAAAACCCAGGCTGTCTTCGGCTTTAAGGAAATTTTGCAAAGCTTCCTGTATAGCTGAGGATGGTATTGTTCCAAACAGAGTAGCAGCCATGTTTTTGCTCAACCTAGTTCAGTTTTGAGAGACTGTAACAGTATCTTCCCTTGTTTCATCTAGATGTTCCGTGAAGTGTTGTTGCTATTTGATTTTGTTTTGTAAGCCCTCAAATTCAGATACACAGCCACACAAAACCATATACCATAGACATGTCCATTCTTGAGTGTTCTCTTAATAGCTTTCTCACCATGTCTTTATAATATTTGCATAATGCTTTTTCTTTTGTGCATTTGTAGATAGCTCATACATATCTCCAGAAGCAGGAGCAAATTGCCAAATAAACACCATTTCATCTCTAAACTTTTCTTCCTGGTCACAAAAGTAGTTGAAACTCTCAGTTTTGCAAATCACATGTAAATTATCAGCCATTTGAAGAAGGGCATCTACATTTAATTTCTCTGCATGGGTGTTGGATGTCTTAGGGATTGGAAAAGAACTTGTTCTTCAACAAATCAGATGTGGTCTACCACAAATTTAAACTAATCAAAGTTTCCTTTTTTTTCCCCAGTTTTTTTTTTTTTTNCTCTGATGCTGGGAGGGATTGGGGGCAGGAGGAGAAGGGGACGACAGAGGATGAGATGGCTGATGGCATCTTGGACTCGGTGAACGTGAGTTTGAGTGAACTCCGAGAGTTGGTGATAGACAGGGTGGCCTGGGGTGCTGCAATTCATGGGGTCGCAAAGAGTTGGACAAGACTGAGCGACTGAACTGAATGTGATCTGAGCGATTGAATGTGCTCAGATTTGAAGGTAAAAACATATTTCTGCAGGATGTATTCCACTAGTAGAATGACAAAACTAATCATGTTATTGGAGAAATCTATTTCCCATATGTCACTACAAAATGATCTTTAAATATGTATGTTTATATTTTCCCATTAATAATATAATCTTCAGATATTTCTTTAAATAAAATATTTAGATCAATTCAATGAAATGAACTCTAGTGAGTGCAAAAAAAAAAAAAATCTCCAAGCAATCTCCAGAGTAACTGTAATGATCTCTCATCTCCCAAGCAATGCATCAGGATCTAGTTGTTTCATATCCTCATCAGAACTTGGCGTGTCTGTGTGTGTGTGTGTGTGTGTGTGTGTGAATCATGCATATTTATCACACACACACACACACACACACACACACACACACGCAGAGTCACTCACTAGTGGGAAAGAATCTGCTTGCCAGTGTAGGAGAGTTAAGAGTTTGATCCCTGGGTTGGGAAGATCCCCTGGAGGAGGGTATGGCAACCCACTCCAGTGTTCTTGCCTGGAGAATCTCATTGACAGAGGAGCCTGGCGGTCTGCAGTTCAAGGGGTCACAAAGAGTCAAGCACAAATGAAGCAACTTAGCACGCAAGCACATGTAATTCTTCAGGAATAAGTGGTATCTCATTATGGCTTTTATTTATTTATTTATTTATATGGAAGTATTTTTTGGTGATTTATTTATTTTTATTTTACAATATTGTATTGGTTTTGCCATACATCAACATGAATCCGCCACAAGTATACATGTGTTCCCCATTCTGAACCCCTCTCTCTCCTCCCTCTTAATTTGCATTTCCATGATGGACAAGGACATGAACAACTTTCCTGTGAACACTTGGTATTTCATATTCTCTTCCCTGATGTCTTTCACGTCTTTTGCTCATATTCTAACTGAATTGTATTCTTACTGTATCATTTAGAAAATATCTTATAATTATGGAAACAAGTCTTTGGTCAGTTATGTGATTTGCTGATATTTGCTCCTCATCTGTGTGGTTTGCCTTTTTATTCTCTTAACGAGGTCTTTCATAAATCAAATTATTTTAATCTTGGTGAAGCACACTTTCTTCATTATGTTTTTAATGGATTGTGCTCTTTGGAGTCATATCTATGAACTCTTCCTAATCTTAGGTCACATAGTCTTTTCCAGTGTTTACCCAAATTATATTTATGCTTTTTACACTTGGACCTATAGGTCAATGTTTTAAATACAATGTAGCTTTAACAAAGATTGTTGCTTGTTTGCTCTTCTAACAGATGCGCTTTCCAATATGATTTATTTAATACATTTCTTCATTAAATTGGACTTCCCTGGTGGCTCAGACAGTAAAGCGTCTTGCTTACAATGTGGGAGACCTGGGTTTGATCCCTGGATCAGGAAGATCCTCTGTAGAAGGGAATGGCAACCCACCCCAGTACTCTTGCCTGGAAAATCCCATGGACAGAGGAGCATGATGGGCTACAGTCCACGGGTTCACAAAGAGGTGGACATGACTGAGCGACTTCACGTTCACTTTCTTTCATTAAATTGCTTCTGCCACTTTGTTTAAAAATCGTGTGTGTGTATTTGTGCTCAACTATTTCTATTCTTGACAATGTTGACTATTACCTGAGCCTTGTGATCCTGGAAAACAGAAAAGGTTCAGAAATTTCCTCAACTTTTGTGTTCTAGGAAGGTGGATGTTTCATTTGAGGTCAGCCTGCTTTTCTGGAAGACACCTAAGGAGGTGCACTGTGCCAGCTGGGGCTGAGTCAGCCAAAGTTCAAGTTCAAGGACATCTTAAGGAAAATCGGATTCCAAGCTTTTTGTTCCCATTGATCAGTTCAGATAATCATTTATAAGGAAAAGAACAGGAATTTGGAGGGACTCTTTCTAACCTTCTCAGAGGTAAACAGGGTGGCTTCCTAAGGCTAACCTAAGCCACAGGGCAGAAGGTGTGCCTTTAGCAAAACCACTGCTATGCTGGGTATCAGCTGCTTTTCATGAGAAGAGCAGATATCATCAGAGATGTGACCATATAAATCCTGAGTTTTAACCCAAATTGTCACTCAAAAAAATTGTCATCACTTCTATACAAGTTTAACAAAACATATAGAAAGCACTTTTCACTGTACATGTGTATATTATTGGAATATTTCTTCATTTCTTGAAGGGGCATTCTTATGGAAAAGCACCAAGGAAAGAGGAAGTATCTCTTCTCCAGAAAAAGAGAAGATAGTTGGAAACTGACTGCTTTCCAATGTGATTGCATAACTACTTACTCTCTTTCTTACGACTTCGGGTCCTTTAATGCATAGGGAAGTAAGTTAGCGAACTCCTGGACTCTGATGACAGGAAGGACTTCAGGTGAAAATATTGCTCTCAGTATAACAGCTATGGTTTTTCTTTTGAAATGAATTCAATATCCTTCTCTGGTATTCCTCACTGATAAAATGTTTGTCACTACATATCACACATTTATCAAAATGCTGCTATAATAGAAAAAATAGAAAATTAGAGTTTCTCAATAAGCTAGTTATATTAATTATGGTATGTCCAAAATATTGCATCGCCATAGAAATGAGATAGATATGCATTCATTGACACAGAAAATTTCCATATATAACTTCACTGAAACATAGGCATAAACAATTATCATTCATTTTCTTCAAATAGACTATATATATATTTTCTTTTTTTCCAGAAAGAAAGAAAAGACATAGACCATACTTAAAGCCAGTGAATGAGATTACCNAAAATTTCCATATATAACTTCACTGAAACATAGGCATAAACAATTATCATTCATTTTCTTCAAATAGACTATATATATATTTTCTTTTTTTCCAGAAAGAAAGAAAAGACATAGACCATACTTAAAGCCAGTGAATGAGATTACCTAGAGAGAAACAGTTTTGCAGGAATGGAGAAAACTTCAAGACTAACCTAGATAGGAAAAAAAAAAAAAAGCAAATGAACTAGGAAAAGATTAACCTGCAGGGATCAGAGGGAAACTATGGAAATGTGATAGCATGAAATCCAAGCTCAGTGGCCATTGCAGGAAGGAAGGCCTCTTAACTGATATTGAGAGGGTTCAGAATATGAAGGGGGAGGGAGTGTTTTCTGGAGTTACCAGCTATACAATCTCTCTGGGGAATAAAATGAACTGGAGATTGATTCAGAGAGAAGGAATGGAAAGAGTGAGTGAAAGAAACTTTCAAAAACTGCTGTTAAAGCATAAAACCTGGTAAGATGGTAATTGGAGAGAGATATAAAGTCCAAAGAGAAGTTTATTTGCTTTAACGAGACATTCTAAAATAGGCCTGCGTGTTTAAGGGAAAGAAATCAGGAGAGAGAAAAGTTTATTTAGTAGGAGAGAATTGGGAGCCAAAGTAGAAGGGAAAAGAGTCTGTGGTTGACAGAATAATGCCCCCGATAGATCCACACCCTCATCCCTGGAATCTGTGAATCTGTTACTTAGATGACAAAGGGAGCTTTGCAGTTAGGGAAAGGAGCTTCAGATGGAGAGATCACCCAGGTGGATCCAATGGAATCATAAAGGTCCTTAGACGTGAAAGAGGCAGACAGGAAAGACAGTCAGAGGAGGAGACGTGATGACCGAGCAGAAGCTGAGTCATGTTCTTGACGGCTTTGAAGATGAAAGGCAGTCAAGGACCGAGGTGTCTCTAGAAGGAGGAAAAGGCGGAGAAACAGCATCTCCCCTGGAGCCTCAGGAAACACAGCACTGCTGACACCTTGATTTGAGCCTCTTGAGACATAGTGTGAACTTCTGCTGTGTGTGTCAAGCCAATTCAGTCGTGTCCGACTCTTTGCAACTCCGTGGACCGTAGCCCACCAGGCTCCTCTGTCCATGGGATTCTCCAGGCGAGAACACTGGAGTAGGCTGCCTTTCCCTTCTCCAGGGGATTTCCCTGACCCAGGGACCCGACCCACATCTCTTACATCTCCTGCATGGGCAAGCAGTTTCTTTACCACTAGCACCACCTGGGATTTCTGCCATCCTCCAAATGATGATAACACATTTGTGTTCTTTTAAGCCACTACTTTTGCCTGATTTGTTTCAGAGACAATAGGAAGCTGCTGCAGCTTCTAGCTGGTCTGTTTCCCTTAAAGGTTTCACATCTGAAGTGTGTTTCTGGTGGTGGGAGGTTATATTTCTTATTGACCTCTTTATTCATAAAACTATTTCATTAAAAGTGCAGACTTGGTTTTGAGAAAATTGCTATCTCTTACATACACATGCAGGCTCAGTCACTCAGTCGTGTCCAACTCTTTGCGCCCCCAAGGACTAAAGCCTATCAGTCTCCTCTGTCCATGAGATTTTCCAGACAAGAATACTGGACTTGGGTTGCCATTTCCTTCTCCACCTCTTACATATAAAGACACCATTAAGTATCTACACAATTAAAATATTTTGTAGTCAGGTCAAAATTGACCTGTATAAAGTCAGATGTTTTCCTATCACTAATTACCATTTAAATATTGTAAACAAATCTGTTACTTATTTATTTTTCTTATCCCTCAAAGTTAGTCATCATCTGTGAAACAAAATCCCAAGAAATTCCTGATAATGCAGTCTTAGGAGGGACTTTGCAGGAGTGAAATTTGACACTCTTCTCTGATATATTAGGCATCAAGGGTGATCTTCGGGATTTAGTTTTTGTTTAGTCACCATATCTTACCCTTTCCAACTCATCCTCTGTCGCCCCTGATGGTTGGATGACGTCACTGACTCAAGGACATGAGTTTGAGCAATCTGGGAGATGGTGAAGGACAGAAGCTATAGTACCTGGGGTCACAAAGAGTCAGACACAACGTAGTGATTGAACAACAACAGTCTTACCCTTTCAGCCCATAAATAACACTGATAAAACTGTCCAACAGCAGATGCCATATACGCACAAGGCGGAATCTCCGTCTTCTCTGGTCTACAGCTTTTTGGGACACTGGTGTTGAGAAATGATTACGCCCTTATTTGAGTTTACATCATGCTATTATAAACTATTCATAATGAATAATAGTTATAGATTTACTTTATTATTTTACCTAAAAAATGGATCAAGGATAGGAATATTCATAATTAATTTTTGCGTTTCTAGCTCTAAGCACATTAACCGATATATAACAGGCACATCACAGAACATGGAATTACATGCGAGGCAGTGTTTGCTATGGCTTTACCTAGTGTTTGCACAGTATTGCCTGTATTTGACTAGATTTTTATACCTGTGTGAGAAAAGGAATAATAGTACCTACTTTGTATGCCATGTTGAATATTATAGGCAACACTGCATATAAAACTCTTAGCACAGTGTCTAACATAGCTTGCCTTCAGAAAAAGTTAGCCAAAATCACAATCATCCTGCAAAATCATAATCCAATAACTAATGAATGTTGATATTGTTTCTACATGATTTTCTGAAATGAAATTCTAAGGAACAAAATAAGGTATATCACCTATCACATTTTATATGAGATACTTAATTGAAGGCAACAAATAAAGTATGAATAAATTTAGCCTGAAGAGGAATGTATTAAAAAGATATTAAGTGACTCACAAATCCTCTAGGAAATCTAATGAACAGAATTTGGAGGCAACATAAAGAGAAATAATAAACTAAATCCAGTCAGTAAAGGACTTCCCTGGTGGGCCAGTGGTTGGCTCTGAGCTTCCAATGCAAGGATCAGGGGTTAGATTCCTGGTCAGGGGACTTAGACCCTGCATGTTATGAAGTGAAGTGAAGGGAAGTCGCTCAGTCGTGTCCGACTCTTTGCAACCCCATGGACTGTAGCCTACAAGGCTCCTCTGTCCATGGAATTTTCCAGGCAAGAGTNGTTAGATTCCTGGTCAGGGGACTTAGACCCTGCATGTTATGAAGTGAAGTGAAGGGAAGTCGCTCAGTCGTGTCCGACTCTTTGCAACCCCATGGACTGTAGCCTACAAGGCTCCTCTGTCCATGGAATTTTCCAGGCAAGAGTACTGAAGTGGGTTGCCATTTCTTTCTCCAGGAGATCTCAACCCAGGGATCAAACCCGGGTCTCCTGCACTGCAGGCAGACGCTTTACCATCTGAGCTACCAGGGAAGCCACATGCTGGGGGGCATGACCAAAAAATATTGAAAGAAAAAGTCGTCAGTGAAGTACTGGCTGCAGGCATAGCTTTTCTACTAAAAGCATCTCACCAAAAGTGGACAACACAATGGAGATCGAACCTCTAGTGTGTATACTGAGTCGCTTGGTCGTGTTTGACTCTTTGCAACCCCATGGGCTGTAGCTTGTCAGGCTCCTCTGTCTATGGGGCTTCTCCAGTAAAAATACTGGAGTGGGTAGCGCTTCCCTCCTCCAAGGGATCTTCCCAACCCAGGTCTCCCACATTGTAGGTGGATTCTTTACCGTCTGAGCCAGCAGGGACCTGGAGGTAACTGCTGTCAGAGTTTTCCACCCATAGCAAGAATGGGTCCTGCTCAGTCACACTGTTTATGATTCAAAGTGTGGGGTCAGCATGTCCAGTTTGGGTTGCTATGTCATGTTCCCTGCTTGCCTGAAAGAGAGGCTGGGACATGAAACCAGATATTTGTGGGTTTTACTGGGGGGAGATGAAGTTTTGTTTCCTGCAATGTAATTCCCCAGCCACAGAAAGGCAAATCCTACATGGAACAGCAAAAGTAAATGGAAAAGTCCTCTAAGTCTTAGCATGTGTTCATATGTAGAATTCATGGTATTTCAAGGAAAGGCCAATTACAGTTAAAAATATGTTAATCCACCATAAAACACAGGCTTCCTGGCTGGCGCAGTAGGTAAAGAAACTGGCTACGATGCAAGAGACACAGGTTCCATCCCTGGGTCAGGAAGACCCCCTGCAGTAGGAAATGTCAATCGGCTCCAGGATTCTAACCTGGAGAATCCCACAGGCAGAGGAGCTGGCATAGGGTCGCAGAGGGGTGGATGCAAGTGAGCACACACTGTATAGCGGAGGGAGCCTCGTGCGGTGCTCTGCGGTGACCTAAACGGGAAGGGAATCCCCGAAAGAGGGGACAGACATACGCATATGGCCGACTCACTTTGCTGTACAGCAGAAGCTAGCACCACATCATAAAGCAACTATGCTATAATAATTTTTAAAATATACTGTCTTAGCTTTAATCCTATATCAGATATAACACTCTTAAAGATCTTTTCAGCGGTAGACTAGCCCTCACCTTCCTAAAAACCAAAGTGCTTTTCCCCCTTCATCCTTGCTCCAAATGTTTGCAGTTCTCTTTCTCCCCCGCTCTTGGGCTCAGGTGAGATGTGGCTTGGGAGTGATGGCTGAGACAAGGGTGCTGTGACTGGCAGACTGCCAGTGGCCGGCGAGCGGCTGAGACAGGCACTCAAGCCAGACATACTCTACAATCCCAGCAGAAACCTTAGAAGCAATCCTGCATTTGGATTGTGGATATTGTGTTCGCTCCCTTGACCTACACTCAAGTTATCCTCAGATTTCGCTCAGAAGGTAACCAAATTTAACCTGTGCCTCTGACAGAAAATGCATGGAGCCTGCACAAACACCAGGAAACTGAGCGAAGCCTTCGCTTGAGCAGCTTTTTAAAGCAATTCTTTAAAATTTACCACTGGCCTTTTGTATTTCCCAGGGGCATCTTCTTGAATGTTGTTTCAAAGCAATAATGTTTCAGGGTTGAATATGGTGAACGCGTAACTAGAACGGATGTGAAATTCTTGACAAAAAGGTTTTCTCATGAGTGTTTCACAAGTAATATAATGAATTCTCACTATAGTCTCCATAAAAAGTCAAGTTCCTTATTGTGGTAAGGTATTCTTATTCACTCAGAGTTAGAATAATCAGAGGAAGCACCATATTTAAATATGTATCATTTTGTGTGTATATAAATATTCATCTTATACAGTTTATGAGTTACACCCTATGACATTAAGCCCGGGGGTAGAGTAACATAATTTAAAATACACATGCCACATTTCAACTTTTAAACATTTAAAGTCAATATGAAATATATGTTAACTATAATGTTAATATAACTTTCTCTTGCAATAGTCATGTGTGGACATAATATTAATATTAAATATATGAAATATTTAAAAGCATTTTGTTAAATATATTAAATATATTCTTAGATAAAACTGCTTTTTATTCCATAAATATTAAAAACATATTATCTGTCAATATATGGTAGATTATATTTATTTCTAATGAATTAAAATTTAAAGCAAAGTTTAAAGATTCTTACATACTGTGTTGGTTGGAAACAAAAATAAGTCATGAGTCTACTCAGGAAAAATCTCTGGAGTCAATATTTCTCTAACAGTGAATGCCAGTTTCTGATGGTTTAAAACACAAATTTATCAAAGAGAACCTAGCTAACGTGAGGGCCTCTGATCAGCAGCATGTTCAGCAGATAAAATAGGAAAAATCTAGAATTTACATGAAAGTTAAACATTTAGTTTACGTCAGTTTGGAATTGGTAGTGCCTCCTACTTCCCCGAAGAAGAAAGGAAAAGGTGAAAGAATTTGGGTGAGTATATGACGCAAGGGGAGAGACACACACATCCAGGGGACACACAGCCTACACCGAGGGTTCAAAGTTCAACTAGTAGATCCTTTATGACGACAAGGGTAAAACACAAAGCTCTCTTTTTTAATAATTTTATTTTTTTTAATTTATTTATTTTTAAAATATAAATTTATTTATTTTAATTGGAGGTTAATTGTTTTACAATATTTTATTGGTTTTGCCATACATCAACATGAATCTACCACAGGTATACATGTGTTCCCCATCCTGATCCCCCTCCCTCCTTCCTCCCCATACCATCCCTCTGGGTCGTCTCAGTGCACCAGCCCCAAGCATCCAGTATCATGCATTGAACCTGGGCTGGTGACTCTTTTCATATATGTTATTATACACGTTCCCATGTCATTCTCCCAAATCATCCCACCCTCGCCCTCTCTCACAGAGTCGAAAAGACTGTTCTATACATCTGTGTCTCTTTTGCTGTCTCACATACAGGGTTATCATTACCATCTTTCTAAATTCCATATATATGCATTAGTATAGTGTATTGGTATTCTTCTTTCTGGCTTACTTCACTCTGTATAATAGGCTCCAGTTTCATCCACCTCATTAAAACTGATTCAAATGCATTCTTTTTAATGGCTGAGTAATACTTCATTGTGTATATGTACCACAGCTTTCTTGTCNATTGCTGGGTCATACAGCAGTTCTATTTCCAGTTTTTTAAGGAATCTCCACACTGTTCTCCATAGTGGCTGTACTAGTTTGCATTCCCAACAACAGTGTAAGAGGGTTCCCTTTTCTCCACACCCTCTCCAGCATTTATTGCTTGTAGACTTTTGGATAGTAGCCATTCTGACTGGTGTGAAATGGTACTCATTGTGGTTTTGATTTGCATTTCTCTGATAATGAGTGATGTTGAGCATCTTTTCATGTGTTTGTTAGCCATCTGTATGTCTTCTTTGGAGAAATGTCTATTTAGTTCTTTGGCCCACTTTTTGATTGGGTTGTTTATTTTTCTGGAATTGAGCTGCAGGAGTTGCTAATATATTTTTGAGATTAGTTCTTTGTCAGTTGCTTCATTTGCTATTATTTTCTCTCATTCTGAAGGCTGTCTTTTCACCTTGCTTATAGTTTCTTTTGTTGTGCAGAAGCATTTAAGTTTATTTCAGTTCAGTTCAGTTCAGTTTCTCAGTCGTGTTTGACTCTTTGCGACCCCATGAATTGCAGCACGCCAGGCTTCCCTGTTCATCACCATCACTCAGAGTTCACTCAGACTCATGTCCATTGAGTCGGTGATGCCATCCAGCCATCTCATCCTTGGTCGTCCTCTTTTCCTCCTGCCTCCCAATCCCTCCCAGCATCAAAGTCTTTACCAATTTATTTTTGCTTTTATTTCCAATACTCTGGGAGGTGGGTCATAGAGGATCCTGCTGTGATTTATGTCGGAGAGTGTTTTGCCTATGTTCTTCTCTAGGAGTTTTATAGTTTCTGGTCTTACATTTGGATCTTTAATCCATTTTGAGCTTATTTTTGTGTATGGAAACACAAAGCTCTTAAACTGAGTCTTCTAAATACAAAGCGAAAGAAGTCCCAATTAATTTGATTTATCAGACAAAAATCACAAATATAGATACATAATGACAACATTAGAACTATAATATGGTTGATATGCTTAAAGAAATAAAGTTGACAAAATATAATGAAGGAAAGGAGAGCAAATTTAAATCTGAAATAAATTATAGAATGAAAATTACAATAGAAATTAAGTAGCTAGGCACCAAAATAAACATCACTTAAGAGAATTAGAGAGATTAGAAAAACTTAAACAGATGGCTTGAAGAAATTGTACAATAAATGGTCTGTAGAAGAGTGGGAGTATATCTTAAAGAGACTTAAAAAGATACATAAGATTGTGTAAGATGTTCTAGCACCATATCAAGACTCCAGTTAGAAATAATAGAGGACAAGAGAGAAAGGCAAATTGGAAGATGTTTCCAAATCTGTTATATACAATTTACATATTTAGGAAATTCACTGAATCCAAACCAGAATAGTAGTGTGTGTGTGTGTGTGTGTGTGTGTGAGATATGTATACATACATATATCTATATAAATATAATTTTAAAAAACTTCACCCTCATGTGATTATGAGAGCTGGCAGGTCTGTAATCTGCAGGGCAACCCATAGGCTAGAAATAGGAAGTTGGCACTTCAGTCTTGAGACAGAATTTCTTTTCACTTTAAACCTCATTTGTTGCTCTCAGGGCCTCTAACAGATTGGATGAGACCCACCCACATTATTAAGGATAATCTCTTATTCTGAAGCCCCAGTGATTGTAGATATAAATCACACCTACAAAGCAGAAAAAGTAATAGAGAAAGTGATGAAAATGAAGCATTTAAAATACCGATAAAATTGATGACTTTAGCAAGACTGACCAAGAAAAAATATTTAAATTACTAAAATCAGGAATGATAAAGGGAAAATGAGAGCTGGATTTACAATATAAAGGTCGTAAGGAAATACTCTGAACAATTGTATGGCAATAGATTATGTAATGCAGGTGAAATGAACAAACACCTAAAAAGATGCAAACTCCCAAAACTGACTCAGGGAACTTCCCTGGCTGGCCAATGGATAAGACTCTGCTTCCAAAGCAGGGGACTTGGGTTCAATTCCTGGCTGAGGTACTAAGATCTCACATGCCATATTGCATGGCCAATAAATAAATAAATAAATAACTGCCTCAGAAGACACAAACCTGAATAGTTCGGTAATGAGTGTACAAACTGAGTATCTGAAACCATTTTCCCACAAAAGAAAAATCCAAACCTACATTACTTTGTTGGTAAACTATAATGATGATTTAAAGAATTAGCATTAAACTAAAAAAAAAAAAGAAAGAAAACACTTTCTGATTCAATTTTATTGAGATCAGTCTTATCTGATAGCAAAATATTATAAAAATATTGACATAAAATACATCAACAAATTTCTTAAAAAGTGAATCTAACATATCAAGATGATTATACAGCATGACCAAATGGAATTTGCCACACAATTCTAAGTGTGTCTTAACATACAAAAATCAATCAATATAATATACCATATTAATAAAAGGGAAGCAAACATATAGTTGTAATAGACACAGAACAATCATTTGATAAAATCCATCACTTTATGAAAAAAAAAAAAAAGCTGAATAATCCCCCTAGGATTAGAAGCAAACTTTCTGAACTCAACAATAGGATATACAAAAATAAAACAAAACTCACGTTATCAGTTCAGTTCAGTACAGTCGCTCAGTTGTGTCCGACTCTTTGTGACCCCATGAACCACAGCACATGAGGCTTCTCTGTCCATCACTAACTCCAGAGTCCACCCAGACCCATGTCCATCACGTCAGTGATGCCATCCAACTGTTTCATCTTCTGTTGTTCCCTTCTCCTCCTGCCTTCAATCTTTCCCAGCATCAGGGTCTTTTCAAATGAGTCAGCTCTTCGCATCAGGTGGCCAAAGTATTGGAGTTTCAGCGTCAACATCAGTCCTTCAACACCCAGGACTGATCTCCTTTATGATGGATTCATGTTATGCTTACTGGTAAATTCTTGAAAGCTTTTCTTCTATGATCTAAGCTCAGTTCCATCATCAGTATGGATCTTTTCTCCTCCCAAGGGTAATCCATACCACTCAGGACTTTTAACATTGAGTCCAAGGAGACTCAGCTTGGGTGTGCAGGTGGGCATCCATGTCCATGCACATCAGACTCCTTGTGATGCTTCATAAAGTCAGAGGTAAGAACAAGGGGTGTTAGGTCAGAAACTTGGAGAGAAATCTAAGGAGTCTCAATGTGGTCCTAGCCTTTTAGAGTGCTACAAAAGTGTATTTGTCAAGGTGAGAGGAGAGAACCTGTTTTATTTAACATCCTACTAGCTTGGTTTGACTTCCCTGGTGGCTCAGGCAGTAAAGCGTCTGTCTACAATGTGAGAGACCCAGGATTCTTGAACCTGAACCTGGTCTACAGATGGGCATAGTAGCTCTGTGGGCATGTCCCTTTGCTGCTTAAGACTCCCTGCTAGGAGAGAAGCATGGTCAGAGAAGGGCCATCATGGAGGCTTCTGAAGTACAGGCTTCTCTTTGTGTCCAAGGACATTACTGCTTCCACCAATTGCCTGTGTAATGTTTTGTTATCATCAGGTGTAGAACGGTGATGGTATTCAACTCACTGAATTATGACAGTTAAAGAAAATCAAAGATTAAAGAAAAAATATTATATCAATATGTTGCCTGATACATAGAGTAATGAATTATCTTTCTCTTCCTCTTTTCATTGTTACCTTAATTTCTCCCAGATTACTCATTTATGTTCAGTTCAGTTCAGTTCAGTTTCTCAGTCTTGTCTGACTCTTTGCGACCCCATGAACCACAGCACGCCAGGCCTCCCTATCCATCACCAACTCCCGGAGTCCACCCAAACCCATGTCCATTGAGTCGATGATGCCATCCAACCATCTCATCCTCTGTCGTCCCCTTCTCCTCCTGCCCCCAATCTTTCCCAGCATCAGGGCCTTTTCCAATGAGTCAGCTCTTCGCATCAGGTGGCCAAAGTATTGGAGTTTCAGTAATAAGACTAATATTAGTGCTTGATCCTCAGGACTGACATAACACATACCTCATATAATATATGATAATGAAGCAAGAGAACTGTAAGTGGTATATGTGATAGGGCATGGCAACCTACTGCAGTATCCTTGCCTAGATAATTCCTCAAACAGAGGAGCCTGGCTGGCTACAGTTCATGGGGCTGCAAAGAGTCAGATTGAAGTGGCGTAGCACACAGCACATGATAGTCAATAGAAGAGGCACTGAATTGGAGAAAAAAGTTTCCGCTTGGGAAAACCTAAGTGGAATTTGTGACTACATGGGAGTTTCTGGTAGGATCATCTTGATATTTACCTTTTCCTGAAAAATGTTTCCATTAGTTGACCTAGAAATTAATTCTTGCCTTAGTTTTAGCCAAACCTGATAATATACACACCCAATTTGGAAAACTCACCAAAGACTTATCACATAATCCCCAATAATATGTGTCAGGGAGATTTCTGGTTGGTGCCAGTCCTCAGATGTTCTGATTTCCCCTGGCCAGCATAAGCAGATGGCATTGTTCAGAGAAGTTGGCCTAGAGATGTAATTGGAGAAGAAACTCTACGTGCATGTAATTTGAAAGCCGCCTGGATCCTGATAAAACAGGAGTCTTGGGATTTTGATGCTTCACAGGTGTCATCAACAGAGTGAAATATTCTCCTTAAGTGAGTCCTGAATGTCTTTTGTGTCCAGTCATGTGTGTGTAGAACAATATGAAATTCTCTGATCATTTTTGCAGCAGCTTTATTCAACCACTTCTGCTCTGTACTCACCCCACGCTCCCAACAGCATCACAAATGTACATATGTATCAATAAGCAATATATCTTCCAGAAGGGTCTAGAAAGTTTAGCAAAATCTGATTCATGGAAACCACTCAGATATTGATGTTTTAACTGACATTTGGCATGAAATAAAATAATTATTGGTTTTTGCAATGTTAATTTAAGGCATTATATTAGATTTTGGAAAAGTCAATGCATCTGATATAAACCTATTTAGTTGAGCCAATAAATTTTAATGAAGACCTTTCTGGATACAAATAGTAAAGGAATAAACTTTAACAAAATTTTAATCTTCAAAAACCCAGCTTTATCCAACCAATACACTTTTTGTCTTGATTCCTTTATAGTGAGAAAAACTGACTTTTCCCACCTCCCCAAGTACCTATCTCATGATAATATATTCTAAAATAATGAGGATATATTTCAGTGGCTCACTTATTTTAAAAGAAATATGGTCAACATGTAATCCATTATTTGGTTTATGTGAAGAGAAATTCCAATGAAAGATAACTGAGTATATTATTTTTCACATTTTAGAAGAATCATTGCTTAAATTGCAAGGTAATGTTAAATATAATAGACAAATGTACAGAGGTTTGTGTGCGAAAAATGTTTTACTTTCTCCACATAGTGTTCTGAAAACATTAAAATTCAATTAATTCAGGAGAATCAATCAAAGGCTCCCGTTTTACAATGCGTTGTGCCATATGCATGCGTATGTCCATGTTTGTGTTTGCACAGAGAGATATGGCTGGAGAGAGAGTAAAAGATAAGGAGGCCAGTACACATCGAAGGAAACATAAAAAAGAGAAGTGAAAAAAAGCTTTCCTGAATTTTCAAACTTTAGGAAAATTACTCAAGTCTTTGTTTACCAAAAGGCAAAGGGAAGATATCTATTAAGGAACCCAACAGCACTATTCTCCTTTCAACCATTAAAGCAAAGTAGGTAAGTATAATCAGAGGTGAATGCAGAAATCAGAGCCAAGGAATGTTAAATTAGAAATGCAAAATGCCTGATGATATTTTAACACACAATACCTGAGAGCTTTATTCATTTCCGCTTCTATTTTAAGGGATCCTCATCCTTTCCATGTCAAGAATTCCTGGTTAGGGCTTAGGAAAAGAGGAAGTCAATGGCTGGTTGCATTAGCTTTTCTATTTCAAGCTGTCGCAGCTGCAAAATTGCTCAATGTGACTCCACAGGGAGTGCTACCCAGCTATGCACATGAATTCCAAATGTGACATGGGCCANTCAATGGCTGGTTGCATTAGCTTTTCTATTTCAAGCTGTCGCAGCTGCAAAATTGCTCAATGTGACTCCACAGGGAGTGCTACCCAGCTATGCACATGAATTCCAAATGTGACATGGGCCAGCACGGGGTTGGGGGGGGGGCGGGGAAGGGAGTTGTGCGGGTGACTGTGGAAGTTGAGTGACTGCCACCAAGGAGCCAGAGCCATTGATTTCTGCTCATCTATCTCATCATAGTGACCTCTCCCTAGAAGAAAGGAAAGGAAAAGCAAGAGAGAGGTACGAGAAAATAAAATTAAAGTGTTTCTTTACTTACTTATCCCTCCTTCTTTCAAATACCTTGATGATCTTGTCATTTCCCTTCACTGCATATTTTACTCATATCACAACCAGGCTAATAACTAGTCTTTATTTTTTCTCTGTCCTAATTATGTGACTTGATTTGGTGTTGCTTAATGGGTATTTATGTCATATTCTTTAGAATTTACTAATTTGAAGAACAGAGAAAAATGAAGTGTTCAGTTCAGTTCAGTTCAGTCGCTCAGTCGCATCCGACTCTTTGTGACCCCATGAATCACAGAAGGACAGGCCTCCCTGTCCATCACCAACTCCCGGAGTTCACTCAGACTCACGTCCATCAAGTCTGTGATGACATCCAGCCATCTCATCCTCTGCCGTCCCCTTCTCCTCCTGCCCCCAATCCCTCCCAGCATC
>SJYV01041380.1:0-33415 GCA_006410875.1 Neotragus pygmaeus | reverse complement strand
TGTGGAGAAAAGGGAACCCTCTTACACTGTTGGTGGGAATGCAAACTAGTACAGCCACTATGGAGAACAGTGTGGAGATTCCTTAAAAAACTGGAAATAGAGCTGCCATACAACCCAGCAATCCCATTGCTGGGCATACACAGCGAGGAAACCAGAACTGAAAAAGACATGTGTACCCTAATGTTCATTGCAGAACTGTTTATAATAGCCAGGACATGGAAGCAACCTGGATGTCCATCAGCAGATGAATGGATAAGAAAGCTGTGATACACATGCACAATGGAATATTACTCAGCCATTAAAAAGACTACCTTTGAGTCAGCTCTAATGATGTGGATGAAACTGGAGCCTAGTATACAGAGTGAAGTAAGTCAGAAAGAAAAACACCAATACAGTATATTAACATGTATATATGGAATTTAGAAAGATGGTAATGATGACCGTATATGCAAGACAGCAAAAGAGACACAGACGTAAAGAACAGACTTTTGGACTCTGTGGAAGAAGGCAAGGGTGGGATGGTTTGAGAGAATAGCACTGAAACGTGTATATTACCACAGGTGAAACGGATCACCAACCCAGGATGGAGGCATGAGACAGGGCGCTCAGGGCCAGTGCACTGGGATGACCCTGAGGGATGGGCTGGGGAGGGAGGTGGGAGGGGGTTCAGGATGGAGACATATGTACACCCGTGGCTGATTCATGTCAGTGTATGGCAAAACCACTACAATATTATAAAGTAATTAGACTGAAATTAAAATAAATTAATTAACTTACCAAAAAAAAAAAGAAGAACTTATCTTTAATAGTTCCTCTATGTCAATACCCCAGAAAGGTACAAACTCATTTAATAATTAACACATTAATAAAGTTGCTTATAAACATCAGAACAAGGATTTGAATCCAAAGTCTATACTCTTCCTTTTAGTGATAAAATGATTGATAGAATGACTTAGAAGCTTAAATCAGACAATTTTATAATTATAATTAAACGGGCGTCACAAACACATTCAGTGTGTGTGTGTGTGTGTGTGTGTTTAATACAGTCATTGTGCTTAGTTGCTCAGTTGTATTGGACTCTTTGTGACCCCAGGGACAGTAACCTGCCAGGATCCTCTGTTCAGGGGATTCTCCAGGTAAAAATACAAGAGAGGGTTGCCTCTCCAGGGGATCTTCCCAACCCAGGGATCAAACCTGCATCTCTTCCGTCTCCTGCATTGGTAGGTACATTCTTTTACCATTAGAGCCCCCTGGGAAGCCCCTAATACTACCATACTGGCTCCCAAACTGAGCTTTAAAAAAACAACATTCTGTTATACGCTTCCTTCAGCTTCTCTTTCATTGCAGTGTAGCTAATCCCTAACACATGAGGAAAGGGGAGAGTGCCTTTTTACTGAAGTCTTGATCATTTGAACACGATCTGAAAGTAACCACTACTGACCTTGAAAGCAACTTCTTTCAACAATGAAATGTTGACGTTATACTGTTTTCACCACATACGTCACAGATGGTGTTGGCCTCTATCTCATAAGGACATCCGCCCCACAAATATGTTCTATTCCCAGGCAGACAGAGTGCTCCCCGTGCCAAGCGAGACACGGCACGCGTGTCACATGGCCTGTTCCTGAGCTGTTCTAATCAACAGGCCTGCATGTGGCCTGTTCCTGAGCTGGTCTAATCAACTGGAAAAGGTCTTCCAATGACGTGTCGAATTTTCCGTGTTGTCTCGGATCAAGGCCCGGATGTGCTGGGCCTGACGGGGGCGGGGGCATGATATAAAGACTGCCCCTTGCAGGACCTCACCCATCCACTGCCGCCGATGCAGGAAAACGAGATGGGGCCAAGGCATCTTCCTACCCGTGTGTCCCTCCTGTACGTTTCTGTCATCTTCTCTGCTTACTCCTCTGACCACAAACCCTCTTTTCATTGCTGGAGACGTGGGGGAAGTCAGCCCAGGCTTGGCCACATGACTTCTAGATTATGCTTCGGATGTAACAAGGATTGCAGGTCACAGCTCACCCATGAACCAGTGTTAAGAGTTGTGATAAAAAACCATGACACAGATTCAGCATCCAGGATCCAAGAGACGGAAGCCTAAGGTGACAGTTCCCAAGGATTTTTTTTTTTCCCCCCAGCTTCTCAGCCAATCAGATACCAGCCATGTAGAGCCGGAATCGGGATCAGACAACCGCTCAAGGAACCGTGATCACGTAACTCTTCTGTAACGCGTGCTGCACAGGGAAGCAACAGCCTCCTGAAGAAGTCTACCGCGAGCACTTCCCAGCCTCCGTCAGCAACTGTGGGTACTCCAGAATAGAACTAGCTGTTTTAAAATATATATACATATATGTGTGTGTGTGTGTGTGTGTGTGTGTGTGTATATATATACACACTTCTAGTATAGCTGTAAAATGTGCATGAGTGAGATGCCAGCCTTTGACAGAGAAATTTAGCTTTAGGTCTCTCAATTTATGCCTCTGAGGGGCACCAATTCCCCAGAAGATTAAACTTTCATTAAGTTCTTTCTTTTATTTCCTGCCTTTGCACCCATCATATCGTAAGTTCCATAACTGATGTCTTTCTGCGGTCATAAAACGGCTGAGCTTGAACTTCGGGGACCTGTCAAACACCTCCCGCTCCCCCTCTTCCCCCCCAATAAAAAACCTTTTAGAGCAGGGTACTTAAGCTGACAGACTCAGCGCTCACCCTCCCCGGCCTACGTCAACAAGAAAGCGCCTGGACGAGATGGAGTAGCTAATGTGCACGTGAGGCCATCCCACTGTGGGGCCGATACTCCACACGTGCACCCCCGCCCCGACCCCCCCTATTGTGATGACTAGACAGGGATCATACTGAACAGATTAACCGGCCATTGACGGGGGACACCTACCGCTCGGAATGCCGCTGCACTTAGCGTGAAAGGGGGCGAAAACGTCTCCCCTCCGCCCCTGTCCCCGACTCCCTGGCAATATTTCTGCCACAGAAATACTCGGCTGTCAGCTCCAGAAAGGCAACCCAGGACAGCCGCGGTAGTTTGTTGTCAGAATGAAAAATGGTCCTGTGCAAAAGGTCTAGAAGCTACGATGCTCACGGTCAAGGAGCCCTAAGTCAGGCATCTGACAGAGAACTTCGGTCTTGCTGTTAAATACCACTTAATACTGTCCTGCCTGATAATCCCTGCTGTTTAACAGCTGTGTGAGCCCCGGCCCAGCCGTGGCAGAGCGTCTTTTCGACAAGGGAGGATGGCCAAATGCCATACGTTTGCTTGGAAGGATAAAAGAAAACACACCTCCTTGCATCTAGTGAAAACAATAATGCTTACCAAAAAAAAAAAAAAAAGGCAATTGCAAATCTATTTATCCTTGATTCATCACGAGAATTCCCAGCCAAGAGAGAAATGAAATTCTGAGGTGGGCTAGAGGCGAAAAGCAGAGAAGTTGATAGAGCCATCAGAACTCCAGACAGCGCCCCTGCCGCTCCAAAGAGCTGGTTGGTGGTGAAAACCCTCAAACTAGTTATTTGGACCCGGACATTAAGTTTTTAAACTGATTTTTTCATGCACTGTGAAGACCTGGGCTTAGACCTGTGTGCCAGCTCATGTGTTTGTTGCCATCGTTTCTTTGTGAAAGGCATCGTTTCTACACTAAGAAGCGTAAAGGACGAAACCCAGTGGTGCTGGCTGTGGCTCTGCTGTCTTCTAACTAAGGTTTCATTATTTCAGTGCTGACTCTGTTACCTAGAGCCACAGGCAACAGCTGTTACAATCTTGCCTGAAGCTTTAATGGCTGGATAACATTAGTGGTGGTGGTTTAGTTTCTAAGTCGTGTTCGACTCTTGCAACCCCATGGATTGTAGTCTGCCAGGGTCCTCTGTCAATGGGGATTCTCCAGGCAAGAATACTGGAGTGGGTTGCCAGTTCTTTCTCCAGGGGATCTTCCTGACCCAGGAATTGAACCCAGGTCTCCAGCATTGCAGGCAGATTCTTTACCAACTGAGCTACGAGGGAAGCCCTAGAGAGCATTAACTCTAACTGAATTTCCCCACTTTCTTTGGTGGTTTCATAGAGAATATGACTATGTATATGCATAGCCTTCAATGCTTCAGAAGGAAGTACTTAAATGAACAAGCAGGAATTTTTTAAAAAAAAAAAAAAAAAAAAACAATTCCGTTTAAGGGGAGCAAATGCATCCACATAATGGGTCCAGGGAGGAAGCAGCGTGTGTGTGCTCGGTGGCTCGGTCACGGTGGCCTCCTGTCACCCGCCAGGCTCCTCTGTCCACGGACTGTCCAGGCGAGAATACTGGGGGGGTCGCCACTTCCTCCTCCAGGGGATCTTCCCAACTCAGGGACTGAACTTACTATTCAAAAATAATTAAGGCAGATCAGGAGAATTTGACATCTTGGCAGTGATGTAAGACCACCCATCGTAACTTGATTTTGAAGATCTGGGATGGATACAGTTATGCTTTTAAGCCTGAATTTAATTCAACAGATGTCTCTGACAGAGTCAGGGTGACATGGACAGGTTTTAGGTCACTTCTACTTATTCTCTCCACTAAACCTCAAACCTCAAACAACTGGAGAAACAGCCAAAAGCAAAACAAAAAATAAAACACACAGAAAAAGCCTATTCGAGCTCATCTTATGGCTTCTTTTGAAACCTCAATGAATTCCTAAAGTAGTTTATTTATAACTTCTCCCACAGCTTTGTCACTTTCTGTCATATAATAGAGCTATTTGGCTTTAAATATGCCTTATCTTTCTTGTCATTCTGTAAGTTCCTTGAAGTTAGCACTCATATCTGACTAATGTTTGTGTCCCTTAGTACAACCAGTACAGTAGCTTACTTTCAGCAATATTCAATATTGTGCATCTCCTAAAATATGTTAAAATGTTCTTATGGAGAGAAAGGATTTTTCTGCCTTTACGAAAAAGTAAACTTTAAAGAGACAGATAACTTCTTTTAAGTTATTAATTTAGTAACATATTTATCAGTTCAGTTCAGTTCAGTCGCTCAGTTGTGTCCGACTCTTTGTGACCCCATGAATCGCAGCACACCAGGCCTCCCTGTTCATCACCATCTCCCAGATATATTAAATCAGATTAATTTACAAATAATTCAT
Source organism: Neotragus pygmaeus (assembly GCA_006410875.1). Lineage (NCBI taxonomy): Eukaryota > Metazoa > Chordata > Mammalia > Artiodactyla > Bovidae > Neotragus > Neotragus pygmaeus. The sequence continues at coordinate 28,292 of SJYV01041380.1, read as the reverse complement.
TTTCTACTCATATAAAACTATTTTCTTTCAAATTTATCAACAACAGGTTGTTTTTTTTTTTTTAAGAAAAAAAGTACTTTCTGAGCCAAATATTACATTTCTTCTCAAAGCATGTGATTTCTATCACTTTTTAAATATTTGTGGCTCTGGCCTTTATGCATTCATGAATCATGAATATATATGAAAAGTCATAAATCCCCTTTTTGGATTATATAAAGATAATTGTTTTGTTTCTAGCTATAGGAATATATTTGTGATAATCATACCAAATATTTCTGTTAGGTTTTTTAAATTAATTAATTTTTTATTGAAGTATAGTTGACATACAAAGTTTCAGTTGTACAACAAAGTGACTCAGTTTTATATTTGAATCAATAACTTGTAATAAAGTATACTGGAAAAGAATGTTTAGATCTTTAGATTCTTTTCCAATGTAGTTTATTACAAGATATTGAATACAGTTCCCTGTGCTATATAGGAGGTCCTTGTTGTTTTTCTATTTTATATTTAGTAGTGTGTATCTGTTAATCCCAAACTTGTAATTAATCCCTTCCCACTTCTCCCCTTTGGAAGCTATAAATTTGTTTTCTATATCTGAGTCTATTTTTGTTTTGTAAATAAGTTCACTTGGATCATTTTTTTTTTTTAGATTCTACATATGAGTGATATCAATACAATATTTATCTTTGTCTGACTTACTTCACTAAGTAAGACATCTCTATGTTTTTTAAAGTGGTCTATAAAGTCTTAATTTATGAAAACAAGGACATCATTTTTACTGTCTTAAGCAATCCTATATGCATCCAAAACTAACATTGATCAATTTAATTACAAATTAATAGGTCTTTCCAAGCTACAAATTGCATCTCAAAATAAATAACAGGGTATCTTACAATAAGGCAGGCTTTGCAAAGACTGAAATTTAGGGTAAGGGTTTTTTTGTTTTTTTTTTTGCTAATAGTTTTGTCAATAAAATCATCCTACATCAGGCATATTTACGTGATTTCCTCTTTCTTAGAAGAAAGATCCTAGATTCTCCTGTCTCTCTCTGTATATACAATATGTGCATGCTCAGTCACATGCATCACTCAGTCATGTCCAACCCCATGGACTGTAACCCACCAGGCTTCTCTGTCCATGGGATTCTCTAGGCAAGAATACTGGAGCAGACTGCCATTTCCTCTTCCAAGGGATCTTCCCAAGTCAGGGATAGAACCCACATTCCACGCAGCTCCTGCACTGAAGGCAGATTCTTTAACACTGAGCCACCAGGGAAACCTTGCTCTCTCTATATATGGATATAAATATTGTAAATGTAATATGTATATAACATACTATAAATGCGATATGTATATAATATACATATACACACACACTATATATGGACTCAAATTTGACAATCTCTTCCACCATGGTGTCATACTTTACAGGACTGTAGTGAAAAATAAAAATTATGTGTAAAAAGTGTCTGATACACGTGGAAAAACAACGGCTGCTGATTTTATAATGATCTGTTGCTCACTGTTCATGTAATAATGCAGTGCAGGCAGTGGTCAGTGAGTGTGTACCGTGTGCTGAATGCTTACTTCCAGAGAGCTGCTGAACAGTTAGCATCCTTTGGTGAGGAAGATACTTTTCAATCCCACATTTTCAGATGAGGAACCTGAGATTCACAGACGTTAAGTTGTTCATGTATCTTGAAGGTGGTGCAGCTGTTTCGTCCCTAAACTTACCTGGCTCCAAGCCTATTCAGTTTTTCTAAACCAATGCATTTCAGAAGTATTGTATGTTGATGCCATATTGGAAGCAGTCATGGGATAACAGCTGAATGAAGGAAAGTTACACACTCAAAATAGCCTGGAGTTAAAACTCCCCTCGGGTCCTCTGCACCATTCTGTGCAAAACAAAGAACTCTCTCACCCGAAGTTTAAAAAAAAAAAAGGACATTAAGGTTGATTGTGCCCAGCTCCCAGCTGGTCCAGCCTCTGGCCGAACTTCAGAATTCCTTGCCCCAGTCGTTTAAAAGATAACTACTCCGAACAACCTTGGAGAAGAGCAGGCCCCCTTAAGACAGGAGACTTCCACATTCATGCCTATATATACTCACTCTTTTCTTGGGTTGGCACAGCAGCTCACTAATCTGACTGCTGCCCTCTTCTCGCCTCATTAAAGGTGATCTGTTCCTGTAAAGTGCCGGTCTCATTCTTCTTCCGAACCTCGCCTTCTCTAACTCCCTTACCCTACATGTGAAAAATTTGAATGTAAAAAATTTGAATCAACATACCTTATGGAAGGGAAATTCCCTACTTCTATCTCAGCCCCTCAAGATCTTTGGTAAAAATGACAAAGGGGCTCATTTATACCAGCTACATTCAAATCTGTTTAGTCAAGGCTATGGTTTTTCCAGTAGTCACCTATGGATGTGAGAGTTGGACTATAAAGAAACCTGAGCGCCAAAGAATTGATGCTTTTAAACTGTGGTGTTGGAGAAGATTCTTGAGAGTCCCTTGGACTGCAAGGAGATCCAACCAGTCCATTCTAAAAGAGATCAGCCCTGGCTGTTCATTGGAAGGACAGATGCTGAAGCTGAAACTCCAATACTTGGGTCATCTGATGTAAAGAACTGACTCATTTAAGACCCTGATGCTGGGAGGGATTGAAGGCAGGAGGAGAAGGGGACGACAGAGAATGAGATGGTTGGATGGCATCACTGACTCAATGGACGTAGGTTTGGGTAAACTCTGGGAGTTGGCAATGGACAGGGAGGCCTGGCGTGCTATGGTCCATGGGGTCGCAAAGAGTCGGACATGACTGAGCGACTGAACTGAAGTGATGTCTTCTGGAGGCCTACTGAGCCGTGGGCCTGCAGACTGGAGCGGAGGAGGACTCTGGCCTGCACCTCCTCTCTCTGCACACCTGACTCACCTGGTGTGAGTCAGCACGCTCACCCCAGGACTTGCCTGCACCCTCCTGGGCTCCTCTGCTGCTGTCTTCTTGCTCCTGTTTACCATATAAACAGTTGCTATCTGGGAGGATCAGCAGACCAAGGAAACCCTGTGACTTACTAATTAGATTTCCCAAAGATAATGTCAAATTAAAACCTGGCCCTCTGAATTCATGTAAACATCAGGGCAGGCAGCAGCCCAAGTCTAGGCTCTGCTTGAGAACTGGCAGCTAATTTTTCCCTCTCTGATCTGAGCTGAAGAGACCTGCCCCCAGCAAGCGATTGCCCCGAGCATTTAGACACTTGAGCGAACAGCAGAGGTGCTGAGCTCAGGGTGTTTTCTGGCCTGGGTGCTCTATCTTTCTATGAGTTAAGTCCCGCGCTGGGCACATGGGAGGAAGCAATGTGTCTGCAGCCCAGCCCAGTCCAGTCAGCACCTTTGGGTGCGGATGCGCTGCCAGGGATCAACTGGGATCTGACTCTGACTCCCTTCTCTGTTCTGTGACCTTGGGCAAGTGACTAGAACCTTCTAGTCTCCAGTCTCATCCTCGGCTTCTTCATTTACATAATGAAGACACCTGCTCTCATAGGGTTCCTGTGAGTCTGGAAAATGCAAGCAAAGCACTCAACACAAGTCTGCTCTTCAGTAAGCTGTGAACAACTTAAACTCTCATTTTCCGGTACAGACACTGCCCAGCTCACTGAGGGAATAACGGAAGTGTCCTTGAAGCATGTCAAGAGTGAGATGTGACGTGCCATGCGCTCGGTCATGTCCGACTCTTTGCAGCTCCATGGGCTGTGTAGAGGCTCCTCTGTCCATGAGATCCTCCAGGCAAGCATACGGGAGCGGGTTAACAGTTCCTCCTCCAGGGGGTCTTCCCGACCCAGGGATCAAACCTGCGTCTCCTGTGTCTCCTGCACTGCAGGTGGGTGGATCCTCTGATCTCCAGCTGAGTTGAAGTGAGCCCGGAAATCAGCCCTGATCCTGAATGCCTTGTCTCAGAAATCCGAGAGTGTTCCCTGAGCCTGGGCCCAGGAGGTGAGCCAGGAACCCTACAGGGATCCCTCGGCCTCTAGTTTGATGAGGAGATGGGAAGGGACGCGCTGGACGACGCTAGAGCCTACAGGGCAGAACACGAAGCCTGTGGACTTGACCGTCTAACCTCGAACGCCTCTGCCACTGTTTCTTCTGGTGAGTTCCTTGATTTCCTCAGGCCCACCTCATTTTATTCTTTAAAAAAAGGGGGGGGGGGCTAATAATACTCCCCTCCCCTCCGTGTACATTTAAGCTCAACACAATATAATCAGACATGTTACATTACTAAGTCTCAAGTGAGTATCTGTGTTTTGAGAGATGAGGAAAATGGCCAGATTGCAATAAATGTTCTACAGTTTTTAAAAAAAATTTTACTACTTAAAAAAGTAGTCATTTTCCATTTAATTTTTTTTTACTATTGAAATTAAATGAGATAATGTCCCTAAAAGATGTAAACCTTTCTTCCCCAGGACCCGGGAAGCAATACTCCTAATTTTTGCCCTCTGCACTTCCCACTTCCTATACGCATCTTCACGATGCAGACAACAGTTAGAAGAAAAAAGAAAGTTGCAGGGCTTCCCTGGTGGCTCGGTAGTAAAGAATCCACCTGCCAAGGCAGGGATCATGGGTTCGATCCCTGATCCAGGAAGATCCCACGTGCCTTGGAGCAACGAAGCCGGTGCGCCACAACTATTGAGTCTGTGCCCTAGAGCCCGGGAACCACAAGCGCTGAAGCCCGTGCTCCACAGCAAGAGAAGCGCTGCAACGGGAGAGCAGCCCCCGCTCTCCGGGCCGAGAGAAAGCCCGCACGGTAAGGAAGATCCAGCACAGACACAAACAAATAAATAAAAAAATTATTACTATTTTAAGTTGCAATGAAGCTGAAAAGAAAGGATAAAAGTTGTGAACAGACCAATGAGGGGAAAAAAATAAATTCCAGGAGAAATTAAAAGCAGGAAGTCAGATTGTTTCTAAGCCTAGAAACAGTACAACATAAAATGCTATACTCAGAGAGCATCTGTTAAATTTTCAAAAACAAAGAATTCCTTGTTGCTACTGCAAGGGGCAGGATACTTTTCTGAGACCAGATGACAGCTTTTTTGTTCTTCATTATAAGCATCTTTTCAGGCTGTGAAGTTCCAACTTCTCAGTCATTTGTTCAGATAATCTTGCACTTCCACAAAAATCATCTGTGATTTAAAAGAGACTGCATTTCAGAGACACACTGAGGAAGTGTCTGGTTGACAACCTCCCAACTCTGATTTGGGGCATGCTGCATTTCTTAAGAGGACGAAAAGCATTACAAAGGCAAGACTTTGAGGCTGAAACTATTTTCCAAAATAGTAACAGCACCAAGTGCTCAGACCTCGAGTCCCAACAGGGCTCCACTCTAGTTAAACAAGGGAGCTGGGGAGACCCAGCCCCACAGACCAGGGCTGAACCGGGCCCATGAGCCGAGGTCCCACCAGGCACCTGCTTGATTGACAAAGGCCCCGCGAGGCAGCTCTGATTCACTGCCTGCCCTCCAGGACGCTGTCATTCGCCTTCTCCAGGGACAGGACCTGAGTCTCCGGCCACAACCTACACAAGGACTTGGGTCCCACGTTTTACAAATGGTAAAAATGGGTAAGAAAATGAAGAAAAGTGTGCATTATTTTCAAAAGCTAAAGTTTGGGACCTTAGTGTGTCTCATGGAAAATGAGATCAAGGGGTTGGAGCTTTAGTCAGATGCTCATTTTCCCACGCATCATCCTATCGTATCACCATCATAACTACCGTAGGCAACACACTCCTCACCTTATATGACAGGAAACAAACTCACCTAACCCACCACTAGCTGAATAAATAGGTTCCACTTTACGCCTAAGTTTCACCAGTCTTTCTATTCTCGAGCCTGCCTTTAAACTCTAACTGCAATGGTCTTCTTGACATGCGAGACTTAAGATGTCCTAAATCCACAGTCTGGCGGTGTGTATCGCGGGTCTGAAATGTGTGTCCCGGCCACTGCAGGCGTGATGGGGGCTCACCCCAGGGAGAGACTGACCAAGCCTGAGACGAGGGGAGCACAGGGCGGGGGGCTTGGGTTCTAAGCTGTGGACAGGCAGGGGTTTGTGTTCAGAGAAGCGGGGGAAGGGAGACCAAACCTTCAGGATCTGCAGAGGGACCAAGCCCCGCGCGCAGCAGAGCTCAGCTGGCACGGATTCCCCCTCAAGGAGACACAGCCTCCAGAGACGTATTTTCAGATGCCATGTGGAGGGGGATATGTCGCTGACATCTACCGGGTAGTAGCAAGGAACACTGCTGCTTACTCTGCAATGCACAGGACGGCACCCCAGTACCCCCCAAAAGAATAATAGGTCCAGCTTAAGACATCACTAAGTGTGCAGAAATCCGGCTTTCAGAGAAATGGGCAAGTGAAAGGAATGTCTGTGAACAAACGAATGAAGCCGAGACGTGGACTAATGATCAGGTCGTGAAACAGCAGACCGGTAGCACGAAGGAGACACGGAGAGGTGGTTTCATGTTGAACTTTGGTAATTATGTACTTAACGGACATGCACGATCATACGCATGCAACGATGTATCAATTAACCCAACGATGAAGAGCACTGTGTACCGGCCCTCCACTCTGACCTCATGGTAGCCTGCGCAGACAACACGGATAATACATAACCCTGTAACAATGCATGCGTGCATGCTAAGTCACCTCAGTCATGTCTGGCTCTTTGTGACCCCAGAGACTGTAACAATACATTATTTAACATTTCCAACACTTATTTTCTTCTTCCTCTCCTTTTAAAAAAAAAAAAATTCCTTCAAACGAATGCCTTTTAGCATGCACTTTGGCTGCAGCTTCGGTTCCAAGGGGAAAACAGCTATAATACAGAGTCTGTTGTAATTAATACAGCTTTTGCTACTGTACTCTCTCTTTCCCTTTCCTTTAATTAAGTTTAGGCCACATCCTCAGCAGACGTTAGTCAACCAAAAAATGCAGAGAGGGAGGAGAGAAACAGAGCAGTTAAACCTATCACTGCATGCTTCATATGTAAAAAAGACCAACCTATAACATCACTTCCTGGTATGATCGGTATTATTATAGTAGAGCTCTTAATGTTGGGTTTCATTACAGTAAACCCATGGTTTCACCAAGACATTTTCCCATGAGAACATTTAAATTAATTCATTAATTGCAAATGAAGCTACAGGTGTCTGAGCGGGTTGGCGGCAGCAGGGTGTGTGTGCACGTGCTTGTGTGTGTGCGCTGGAGTGCATGTGTGTCTGTCTATGTGTGTTTTAATTGCTTCTGTATCCACCTCCGTGGCTCAACCAGTCCAGGCTGGTTAGCAGGTCCAGCCACCGATCCCCAGACAAGCCTGTGCAGGTGACTCGTCACATGACTGCATGATCCCGTCGGGCTTGAACAGCTCCGCAGGGAAATAACATTGTCATGATCAGGCATTGGCCTCCTGGCACCGGGCACCTGGTGCTGGGGAAGATTGGCCGCCACCTCCTTAGAGACCTAGTGTTATTCCTAACTAGGATCAATTGTTTAGATCTTTTTTTAAAAGCTTCCTCTCCAAGCCAAAGAAGGCTTGGTCCCCCATGTGGGGATCTTCACCGACAGTTCCTAACCTACTGATAGCACCTGAGGGGTGGCCTTTGCCCTCTCAGCCCCAAACCCTTGCAGGTGAGTTCTAGGGTTTTTAAAAAGTGCCATGACACTGGACAGGCAAAGATTTGAACATGGCCATTTCATGCAAGAGAACCAGAAGAACAGGAAGAGTCAAGACTTTGAGGTTAGATGAAGCTGATCTTCAATCCAGGTTCTGTACTCAACTAGATATTGAGCAACTTAACTACCATGCGTTCAGCACAAAATAAAGAAATACCACGGACCCTCACTTTGCCCATTGATAAAACGGCCATAAACACAGGTACTTGTCAGACCACGGTCAAGATTAGCAGGAGCTGGATACTAACTGTCTGACACGGAGCAGGCACATGGGAAATATCCATCATCTCCTTAGATCGTCACTGTTATTAGCCTTGCAATTAGCAGTTGGGCTGTTTTCACTCTTAGCTCTTCAGTTTCATTGAAAAAAAAAAAAAAAGATTTGATTTTGAATTGAAATACATATATAAATAATTAATGCAAGGCGACCTGTATCTCCCTGACCCCTCCCTTGCTAATTTGGGAATATGACTTCACTGTGGTTAATTATCTGTTGGTTTGCTGTATCTTATTTAAATTAAAACGTACATCCCTCCAGGGCAAGAGCTAGGTAGTTTCCATGTCTTGTACTTCCTCACTCCTTCACTGCATTAGGAATTACTGAAGTCTTAGTAGAACTCTCGGAAGGTTTGTCGGCAAATTTTGGAGACAAAATCAAAGGCTTACAGAGTAACATCACTCGGTTTAACTAAGAATCTTTAAGTCACATTACCAATAGGGCCACAGCCTTTCAAATGACCTGTATCTATAGTTCAAGCTCAAATTGAAACTGTTATTTGCAAGAAATAAAGATACAAATAAATCATAAAAATAGAGAAAGCCATGGATGACGATGCTAGCGTGTATTTTGTATGAATGGAGTTCAGTATACAAGATAATACACCTCGGTGTGTTTTTCTGTTCAAAAGCTCATTGCTAATTAAAATAAACATTAGATTCCTGAGGTTTACTGAGACTTTATTGCATTTAAAAAAAGGAGGGGGCGGGCAAATGTGTGTGTGAGACAGAAAACGAGCAAGAGAGAGATAAAAGTTAATTAATAGAATTTGGCCTTCCTCCAAAATATACTCTGAGTTTGAAGGATTTGAGATTGGGTAACTCAGGTTGGCTGGTATGTGAGAAACCTCTGTGAGGATGGTCTTGCTGTAAAATGCCGCTTCGCTGGGAAGGTACGACACAGCCTTCAACGGCATCACTGTGACTCGAGCCACTCCCTGCCTGACGCCACGAAGTGTCTGGGTCCTGACTGGCCAACATTCTGTATTGATTACATGTGTTTCACCTCTTCAGACTGGCTTGGAAAGTCGAATGGTGAGTGAAGTCATTGGTTCCCCTGGGAGTTTGTTTATATCTCCAGTGGGAACTCATTTTTTCCATCACTTTTTATTAAATGGGGTTGGGAAAATTTGATTGGGTTTGGAGGGCCCTATCTGGTACTATTTATGTAATCCATTAGTCTCTGTTTATTACAGGGTCTGGGACTAATTGCATGTAAAAATTCCCAACTAGTTTCTGAATTAAAAATAGTGATTTTTATGGCAAGAGCTGGGCTTCCCAAAGGGTGTTCCATGAAACCCAAGTATTCTGAGGTGCTCCTCAGAAAGAGGTTTAGGGTTCAAATAAATGAGAGGGGATACCATCCTGTGATCCTTCCTCTTGTTTATACATATTGCTTGATTTTCAGGGCCCCAAATAGCAAGATTAGTGTAGACATTGTTTATTCTTAAAGCACTTGGCATAGCAAGAGAAAATGGGAGACGTAAAAATATTGTTGATTAAATGAAGAAATTAATAAGGATTTGGAAGGTCTTGTAGTGAAGAAATTCATTTAGCTTTGTTAAATTAAATATTTTTCAAATTTGCAATGATCACGTAGCCATTCTCTTTGTACAGAACTGTCAACATAAGTAAAACTCATCTTCTGAAGAGCACACTTCAGGAAACTCCAGTTTACGGTATTAAACACATTCATAAAAGAATTAAGTATCTAGGAATAAACTTACATAAAGACACAAAAGAACTGTCCACATAAAATTATAAGACACTGATGGAAGAAATCAAAGACAACATAAACAGATGGAGAGACATTCCACGTTCCTGGGTAGGAAGAACCAATAATGTGAAAATGACTCTACCACCAAACGCAATGTACAATTCAATGTGATCCCTATCAAACTACCAATGACATTTTTCACAGAACTAGAACAAAAAGTTTCACAATTCATATGGAAACACATTCATAAAAATAATAGGGCTTCCCTGGTGGCTCAGCTGGTAAAGAATCTGCCTGCAACACAGGAGACCCTGGTTCAATTCCTAGGTTGGGAAGATCCCCTGGAGAAGGGAATGGCAACCTACTCCAGTATTCTTCCTGGAGAATCCCCATAGACAGAGGAGCCTGGCAGGCTACAGTCCACGGAATCACAAAGAGTCAGACACAACTGAGTGACTAAGCACACACACATAAAAAATTATATGTGCTATAATTAATTCAACAAACATTTTAGCCCACAACAACAATAATGCTTGAAAAACAGAAGCCTGTCCACTGTTAAACTTATAACTTACTAGGGGAAATGTGATATATGCGTATTTTTTAATATAAGGCAGCATATGCTGCATATGAAAGTACAAATTAGGGGACCATAAAGTGAGAAATGGGGAAAAATATTGCAGCTGGATATTGCTTACTTGGAGGTGTGTGGCCTGGAGCCTCAGCTGGTAAAGAATCAGCCTGCAGTGTGGCAGGCCTGGGTTTCATTCCTGGGTTGGGAAGATAGTCAAAGCTATGGTTTTTCCAGTAGTCATGTATGGATCTGAGAGTTGGATCATAAAGCAAGCTGAGTGCCAAAAAATGGATGCTTTTGAACTGTGAGGCTGGAGAAGACTCTTGAGAGTCCCCTGGACTGCAAGGAGATCAAACCTGTCAACCCTAAAGAAAATCAATCCTGAATAATCATTGAAAAGATTGCTGCTGAAGCTGAAGCTCTAATACTTTGGCCATGTGATATGAAGAACTGACTCATTAGAACAAACCCTGATGCTGAGAAAGATTGAAGGCAGGAGAAGGGGACAACAGAGGATGAGATGGTTTGATGGCATCACTGACTTGATGAACCATGAGTCTGAGCAAGTTCCAAGAGTTGGTAATGGACAAGGAAGCCCGGTATGCTGCAGTCCATGGAGTCTCAAAGAGTTGGACACGACTGAGCAATTGAACTGAACTGATTGCTTATTTGTGTTGTTCATGTATGGTTATTGCTTACAGGTAGGTTTCAATCTGTAGAATTTATGAAGAAGGCCTACTATTCCTAGAAGGAATAAGCAAGAAAGGAAGGAGGAACAATGCTGTCTTGGTTTCATGAGTTTTTAATGAGCCTCCTCCAATGACCCCCCCAACCCCAAATATTTTCACCTAGTAATATAACAATTAGCTTTATTCAGAATTATCAACCTAGAGAAGTAAATGGTAACCTAGTCCAGTATCCTTGTTGGAAAATCCCATGGACAGATGAGCCTGGAGGGCTACAGTCCATGGGGTTGGAAAGAGTCAGACACAACTTAACAACGGACCATGCACACACATCAGGAAAGAGAGGGTTTGTGGGCTGGGGAGGGCAGGCAAGCATGAGGATGCAGATGCCATAAGGAATGAAAACATGGGAGTTACGCAACTTGCATTGCTGAATTTCGAAAGGAGGCACCCTTCACTCCAGGGTTCTTTCCCATGCATCTCCAAACATGCTGCCAGCTTGACCTTTAACCCTCAGACAGGAAATTGAGAGGATGTTCTCCAGGGGATCTGACCAGTACTCTCTCGGGGTCTGGACAACAAGCGATCCCAAACTGATGGCTCACCTGGCTCCTTCGATACTGACACCCACAGTGTCCCATCAGGGTTATTCTAATCAGAATTTTAGTCGCCACTGCTTTTCATAGCAATGACAGGTTTTATTTTCTTGGGCTCCAAAATCACTGCCGACGGTGACTACAGCGATGAAATTGAAAGACGCTTGGTCCTCAGAAGAAAAGCTATGACCAACCTAGATGGTATATTAAAAAGCAGAAATATCACTTTGCCAACAAAGACCCGTATAGTCAAAGCGATGATTTTTCCAGTAGTCACGCATGGACCATAAGGCTGAAATTTTAGAACAAAGTGCTGGTTGGGGAAGAGCAAGCCAGGCCAGTAGATTCAGAGGGAGCATGAATGTGTACTTTAACGCTGACTCAACAAGACAACATGGCATTAAATTCCACACAGAAAACGAGAGCCCAGGGAATCCTACCTCCAATGAAGATGTTTTCTGAAACGCAGTTTCCAAACGCTACTTGTCATTCATCTTTCCCCAAGAAGCTACAGAAGGATGTATTCCACCAAAATGAGACCATAAACAAATGAGAAGAAACATGGGATGTGGGAAATAGTGCATCTACTGTAAGAGAGAAGAAAAATGACCCACAAGATGAGTCAACGCTAGAGCTCTGGACATTTCAGAAGAAGCAGTGTGACCCGAGACCAATATGCCTGCTGCCTCCGAACCTTCCCTAAATCTGAGGACAGAATACTCAATGCCTGGCATAGACTTTACTGGCTCATCGTCATCATGCCCTGATGTAATAATTCCCACTCTCCCCACGACTCACTGCTATCTGGTTCCATTGTGATTATTCAGTGATCCCTATGTATGTATTCCACTTTGCTTTAGGTTTGTGAGCTGGAGCTAAGCCTTCGTGAATCTGGTCTCTGGAACGTGTTAGCCTGGTGAACTTATTTCTGCCAGACAGTGCCAGCTTCACACTGCAGCCACGCCAGGTGCGCCGGCTTGGCAAGTCTTGGGTTACTCAAGTCTTGCTCGTGAACTTGCCCATTGATTTGCCCAGAGGAGATTTTGTAAACTCTCAGGGAACTGAAACCAGAGCTACTGTGCAGTTTATTTTCTCTGTGAATTTCTCAGTTAACGTATAATAATATCACCCTGTCCTTACACAGCTAGGACTGTGATTGCTGCTTGGGCTTACAAACTTGATCACTTCAGTTTGGTTCAGTCGCTCAGTCATGTCTCACTCTTTGCAATCCCATGAACCACAGCACACCAGGCCTCCCTGTCCATCAACAACTCCTGGAGTTTACCCAAACCCAAGTACATTGGGTCGGTGATGCCATCCAACCATCCCATCCTCTGTCATCCCCTTCTCCTCTTGCCCCCAATCTTTCACAGCATCAGGGAACAAACTTGATAGCACATCATTTAAAGATAAATGCATGGTACAACTTTAAAATCAAACAAATAAGTTAGTGAGGAACTGATCATCACAAAACGCAGGACAGTGGTTACTTCTAGGGAAGGCGGGTGTATTAGCTTCCTACAGCGGCTGTAACAAATTACCACAAACCTAACGAATTGCTCCTTGGAAGGAAAGCTACGACTAACCTAGACAGTGTATTAAAAAGCAGGGATACCACTTTTCCAACAAAGGTATGTATAGTCAAAGCTGTTTTTGCCCAGTAGTTATGCATGGATGTGAGACGATAAAGAAGACTGGGCACCAAAGAACAGATGCTTTTGAACTGTGATGTTGGAGAAGACTCTTGAGAGTCCCTAGGACTGTAAGGAGATTCAACCAGTCCACCCTAAAGGAAATCAACTCTGAATATCCGTCGGAAGGACTAATGCTAAAGCTGAAGCTCCAATACTTTGGCCACCTGATGCAAAAAAGTCTCTGATGCTGGGAAAGACTGAGGGCAGGAAGAGAAGGGAGCAGCAGAGGATGAGATGGTAAGATAGCCTCACCCACTCAGTGAAGGTGAATTTTTCCAAACTCTGGGATATAGTGGGTGACAGAGGAGCCTGGCCTGCTGCAGTTCTTGGGGTCGCAAAGAGTCGGGCACAACTGATCCCAAACTGATGGCTCACCTGGCTCCTTCGATACTGACACCCACAGTGTCCCATCAGGGTTATTCTAATCAGAATTTTAGTCGCCACTGCTTTTCATAGCAATGACAGGTTTTATTTTCTTGGGCTCCAAAATTACTGCAGATGGTGACTACAGCGATTAAATTGAAAGACGCTTGCTCCTCAGAAGAAAAGCTATGACCAACCTAGACGGTATATTAAACGGTACATTAACAATGAATGACTTAAAACAAGACAGCTTTGTCCTCTTACAATTCCTGGAGTCAGAAGTATAAAACCAAGATGGGAACAGGGCTGCATTCCTTCTGGGGTACTCGGTGGTGGTCGTGGTGGGGAGGTCCACTTCCTTTCCTCCTTTAGCTTCTGGAGGCCGCCTGTGTTCCTCAGCTCATGGAGCATCATTCTACTGTCCAGCATCCCATCTTTTATATGATCCCTTATCTCCCTGGACCCCTGAAAAGGACCCCAGTGATTACACTGAGCCCACCTGCATAATCCAGGATCATCTCCCCATGCCATGGTCCTAAGTCAATCACCCAGGCTGAGTCCCTTCTGCCCTGTAAGGTAACATATTCCCAGGTTGCAGGCACGAGGACCACAGAAGGAAATACTACCTAGAAAGGTCATACAGGGGCTTTGGTGATGTTCTACTGATTAAGCTACATGATGGCCAGTGGGTACTAATTTTGTTATCTTTCAACTGGACATATGCTTAATATACCTTTCTTTATGTGTTAGTATGTCATGTGCTTCATGAAAGTGGGCTGCTTGTGTTACATATGTTCAGTTCAGTTCAGTTTAGTCACTCAGTCATGTCTGACTCCTTACTACCCCATGAACTGCAGCATTCCAGGCCTCCCTGTCCATCACCAACTCCCAGAGTTTACCCAAACTCAGGTCCATCACCAACTCCCAGAGTTTATCCAAATTCAGGTCCATTCAGTTGGTGATGCCATCCAACCATCTCATCCTCTATTGTCCCATTGTCCTGCCCTCAATCTTTCTCAGCATCAGGGTCTTTTCAAATGAGTCAGCTCTTTGCATCAGGTGGCTAAAGGATTAGAGTTTCAGCTTCAACATCAGCCCTCCCAATGAACACTCAGGATTTATCTTCTTTAGGATGGACTGGTTGGATCCCTTTGCAGTCCAAGGGACTCTGAAGAGTCTTCTCCAGCACCACAGTTCAAAAGCATCAATTATTTGGTGCTCAGCTTTCTTTATGGTCCAACTCTCACATCTATACAAGGCTACTGGAAAAACCATAGCCTTGACTAGACGGACCCTTGTTGGCAAAGTAATGTCTCTGCTTTTTAATATGCTGTTTAGGTTGGTCCTTCCAAGGAGTAAGCATCTTTTCATTTCATGGCTGTGATCACCATCTGCAGTGATTATGGAGCCCCAAAAAACAAAGTCAGCCACTGTTTCCACTGTTTCCCCATCTATTTCCCATGAAGTGATGGGACCAGATGCCATGATCTTAGTTTTCTGAATGTTGAGCTTTAAGCCAACTTTTTCACTCTCATCTTTCACTTTCATCAAGAGGCTCTTTAGTCCTTCTTCACTTTCTGCCATTAGGGTGGTGTCATCTGCATATACGAGGTTATTGATATTTATCCTGGCAGTCTTGATTCCAGCTTGTGTTTCCTCCAGCCCAGCGTTTCTCATGATGTACTCTGCATATAAGTTAAATAAGCAGGGTGACAATATACAGCCTTGATGTACTCCTTTTCCTATTTGGAACCAGTCTGTTGTTCCATGTCCAGTTCTAACTGTTGCTTCCTGACCTGAAGTTCAGNAGAGGCTCTTTAGTCCTTCTTCACTTTCTGCCATTAGGGTGGTGTCATCTGCATATACGAGGTTATTGATATTTATCCTGGCAGTCTTGATTCCAGCTTGTGTTTCCTCCAGCCCAGCGTTTCTCATGATGTACTCTGCATATAAGTTAAATAAGCAGGGTGACAATATACAGCCTTGATGTACTCCTTTTCCTATTTGGAACCAGTCTGTTGTTCCATGTCCAGTTCTAACTGTTGCTTCCTGACCTGAAGTTCAGGTGGTCTGGTATTTCTATCTCTTTCAGAGTTTTCCACAGTTTATTGTTATCCACACAGTCAAAGGCTTTGGCATAGTCAATAAAGCAGAAATCGACGTTTTATGGAACTCTCTTGTTTTTTCGATGATCCAGCGGATATTAGCAATTTGATCTCTGGTTCCTCTGACTTTTCTAAAAGCAGCTTGAACATCTGGAAGTTCATGGTTCACGTATTGCTGAAGCCTGGCTTGGAGAATTTTGAACATTACTTTACTAGCCTGTGAGATGAGTTAGTATGTAGATCAGGTCATCTTGTGGTATCCAGCTAGCACATTTACTCTAGAAGGATACTTACATCACACAATGGTGAGGAACACGAGGCTGAGTTTCTTTGGCACGTTCCCCCTTCCAGGCCCTGTGGTCTTAAAGCTGTAGGTAAGAGTAACTGTCTCATCTGTCTTTCGCAGCTCACATTTAGCAGTACCAACAGCTCCTTCAGATGGTTATTGGGGAAATGACAGTTTGGGTTTGATTTTGTTTTGTCTTGAAGGAGATGTTCTAGGCATTCCTTTTAAGACACTGACATTCCAAATCGGTCTAGACTTTTCTTCCTTTTCCCATATGTTTCCTGACTTTGACTGGTTTTTAAAAAGAGCCAAGTGTGTGGGTCGAAGAAATATTTAGTTATAGGGTATGCACCTAATTTTTCATCCTATGTTAGACAACAATTTTCAGGTATCAATTTTTCTTTTCCTTCATCCAAGCCAATCAGTTCTCCAGGCATGTGGGAGATCTTCAGTGTTAAAGAATTTAGAAACAGTGGGTGGATTTTTTTCTTAACAATCAGTTAAAAAAAAATCTAACATCAGAGTCTACTTTGAAAAAGGGGGTAGGGGGTAACCTTGTCAGTGAGAATAGTAGTATGTTGCGTTTCTATTCAAGTATAAATTGACAAGCAAGATACATAGTGCATTGTTTCTGGGAGATTTTCTTAGTTTTGTACTTCCTCAAAGGACTGAACCCATCATTTCTCTGGAAATTTAGGTCAGAAGTTGGACGAATCCAAAACAAAATTTTCTCGCAGAAAGAATACAATACTTTCGGTCCTTTCAAGAATTAAAAAAAAAAAATAGTAATAGCTTAAAATTCCAAAACAAGTTGAAAGATTATTGTTGTTAACAGTTACAAATTAGAAACAAATGGCTGGGGGATACTGAGCATCACATTTTCAGGCCTGAAAGCTTTACTAACATATAAGAAGAACATGTTTCCTAGCTAATAGCTAGACCATCTGCATGTATGACTTCTTCATGTCAAGTTCAAAGCAGTTGTCTTGGACTTCCCTGGTGGCGCAGGGGATAGGAATCCACCTGCCACTGCAGGGAAACTGGTTCAACCCCTGGTCGGGGACGATTCCACACGCCTCGGACAACCAAGACCGCGTGCGCAGCTCCTGCTGGCCCGTGCGCCACACAGAGGCCACTCCACGGCAAAGCCCGTGCTCCACACAGAGGACACTCCATGGAAAAACCCGTGCTCCACACAGAGGCCACTCCATGGAAAAACCCGTGCTCCACACAGAGGCCACTCCATGGAAAAACCCGTGCTCCACACAGAGGCCACTCCACGGCAAAGCCTGTGCGCCACAACCAGAGAGTAGCCCCCGCTCGCCGTAACTAGAGAAGAGCCTGCTCAGCAAGAAGACCCTGACATCCATGAATAAGTCAATGAAGTGAAAGTTTTCAAAATGCTGTTAAAAAGCAGTCGTCTTTATTTAAACTGAAAGAGAGCAAAAGCTAAGAGATGACATTAGTCAACCATCATAGGAGCAGATGATGCAAAATGTATTTTAACTTATAAGGTATGAACAAGAATAGGCTACAGCTGAGTTGGAATTGACTTCATTTGGATATTAGTAAGAGATGTGTTCAGTTTGCCCTGAACCTGTACCTTAAATTCAGGCTGACTCACTCTGGTACCATTAATACAAGTCTCTAACATACAAGCCCTATTGGAAGATTTATGTTAGTTCTCATTACTGCAGCCTTTTGATACAGTTATTATGACCATTGTTAATGATAACAGAGAACAATTTCCTTATATGTATCCTATAAATGCTATACATATATATGTATATCTATCAACTGATCTATAAATATGCAGTATTATAATATATGGCATCAGTTCAGTTCAGTCGCTCAGTGTGTCCAACTCTTTGCGACCCCATGAATCGCAGCACACCAGGCCTCCCTGTCCATCACCATCTCCCAGAGGTCACTCAGACTCATGTCCATCGAGTCCGTGATGCCATCCAGCCATCTCATCCTTGGTCGTCCCCTTCTCCGCCTGCCCCCAATCCCTCCCAACATCAAAGTCTTTTCCAATGAGTCAACTCTTCGCATGAGGTGGACAAAGTACTGGAGTTTCAGCTTCAGCATCATTCCTTCCAAAGAAATCCCAGGGTTGATCTCCTTCAGAATGGACTGGTTGGATCTCCTTGCAGTCCAAGGGACTCTCAAGAGTCTTCTCCAACACCACAGTTCAAAAGCATCAATTCTTTGGCGCTCAGCCTTCTTCACAGTCCAACTCTCACATCCATACATGACCACAGGAAAAACCATAGCCTTGACTAGATGGACCTTAGTCGGCAAAGTAATGTCTCTGCTTTTGAATATAATATATGGCATATGATATTTATAATATAGAGAGTGTATAATAGTATAACATATGACATAATAATATAGTATATATATTTATATACATGATCAAAGCAAATAACATGTCAAATAAAATCAAAACTTGGAAGAGGAACAGGGATAGAAGTTATTAGATACTATAATATACTGATCTTTTATACTTGGAATTTAAAAGATACAATTCAAAGTATATAACAAATAATATTGTAAGTTTATATTTAGAAGTATAAATGTAAGCACTAAAGAAACTATAAAAATAATTAAATTCTGGTAAGAAGGCAAAGGATGGGAAAGTGGATAAGGTGACAAAAGAGAAAAACAACTGTTTTATCTGCTCAGTCAACATACTCTCTGAAAGACAGACTTGAAAGGAATATGCAAGTTTTGATTGCAAAGAAACTACAAGAATAAAAAACGTCAGGTGAAACTTTCAAATACGAGAAGGAGCACACACATCAGAGCCTGGAAACACAATATGCCAATGAAGGCGAAGAAGTGAAGCAACAGCAGTAAATATAGGGACTGTAGCATGGATTACGGCCTACGCTTAAACTATCAGGAGTTATAGACTGCATAAAAACGTGAAGGCCAAAAAGAAGATGAAAGAGCATCTCCTCCCAGATTAGACCATAACTCTATACTGTAGAGCTCTGTGCAGACTGCAGCTCCACGCCATGTAAAAGCAACGCCAGAGAAAAGAGGGACAGAGGGGGATGGTGCAGGGCAGGCGGGTGGGGGTCGGAAACGCACATGTGGAGCAAGCAGTAACAAGCAAACCAGTGATCACAAGAAACAGAGATTCTAATCTCCACGCAAACAAGGCGGATTCAGAGGACGAGAATTACAGAAGGACACAAGGCGAGCGTGAAAAGTTTCATCCAGTAAGTGTGAACAACTGCACCAACAGACAGACTGACAAACTTAAGAAAAAACAATTGGAAACACAAAGAAGTACACAAAATCCCAAGAGTAGTAGATTTTACTGTACCTCTCCTTCTCAGGACAGATACTACAAATTAAAAAACAAGTGCAAAACTAAGAAAGTCAAGAAAGAAATGAACAAGAGAGATCTAAGAATGGTGTGTGTGTGTGTGTGTGTATGTTTAACTCTAGATTCAAAAAGAAGAGAATGTACTTACGAAGGTCCACATGATATTCACAACTGACTGTCTATGGAGCCGTAACAAAAAATAAGTTCCAATAAAATAGAAATAGAAAATGTTTTTCATGAAAATACAAGAATATCTGATAACAAAAATAAAGAAGAAATAATGAATAAATAGAAAAAATAATCTACGTAAACTTGTTGACTAAAAACAAAAATAAAATCTAAGATTTCAGAAAATCTAAATAGCGGTGAAATGAAATGTACAGTAATAAAATGAAAACTATAGATATTAGACTTTGTAAGATTCAACTAAATTATTTAAGAGAAAAATTCACATGCGTAACTAGTAAAACTAATAAAATAATGAAGACTAAAAATACCTCAGAAGAAATGGGTAACAAAATAAATACAAATAAAAATGAGAAATTCCAAAAATAAAATCACTCTTCAATGAATTTAGTAATATAAAACAGAAATTGTTACAAAAATAAAGGTAGCTTGCACTTGTATGCTTATTGTATACAAGGCACTTTTTTTTTTTTAATTTTTTAGGGCTTGAATCTACAGTCCTATCTAATGATAAGAATCAAAAAAAGAAAAATTAAAACTAGTTTTGAATAGACAAAGCATGAGAAAAGTTGGTTAGGAAGAATGGGAAAAAAGCAAAACCATATAAACTCAGCTATAACAGGAGCAAAACTACAAATAGAGAGTTAGAAAGAAAAAAACAGTAGAAAGCATATCAATAGGATCTTCTGAAAATTTTTATATCTTGGATTAAGCAGATATATATGATATACTAAAGTTGACTCAAGAGGAAATGAAACACATCAAACTATAAAAAAAAAAAGCATTAAGAAAACAGAATCAGTTATCGAAAATGCTCGCCCTTAAAATCATCGGCATGTGGTATTCACCTGCATCCTCCTTGATTATGCAGGAAGATCCCTCCATGAAATTAACAACCATAAACAAACAAAACCCAGCATTTGAGAAAGCCCAAGCGCTCTAGCAGGAAAAGGATGCAAATTCCTACTGCAGGACAGGCCACAGCAGGCAACCAGACCCCCTGAGATCACACTGTGCCAACCCCCAACCGAACCGCACACTGGATGCGCGCCGAGTCACTCCAGCCGCATCCCTTTGCAATCCTGTGCACTGTACCCTGTGGGGCCCCCTGTCCAGGGGATTCCCCAGGCCAGAGTAGGTTGGACCTCCTCCAGGGGATCTTCCCGACCCAGGGATCAAACCCAGGTCTCTTGTGTCTCCTGCATTGGCAGGCGGACTCTTGACCACTAGCGCCACTTGGGAAGCCGCACCCTATGAAGAGTTTGCAAACAAAAGAATTTCCAAAGAGATGAATAAGCCTACTAAAGGAGCAGTTTTGGAAGACTGGGACATTTCCACGTTTATAATGACGTTTATTAGCCTTACACATTAGTGACGACAAATGAATGAGGGTGAGCCACTGAATGAAGCTTACCGCGACAATTTCCATGTACATAGTTTAAAAGTTGAGTCTAAAAACTCAGTTGAAATGGTCAAAATATAACATTCACAAAATAGTGTAATATTCACAAATAAGGAAATCTGAATCACCAATTAGCACATGAGAAATGTTCACTCTAATACTTAGAAAAAATGCAAAATAGCAGGATACCATCTTACACTTATCAGATTGGCAAAAAACAAATAAAAGACCTGAAAATACCAATTCCTGGAGGTGACATGAGGAAATGGCATCACTCACACACTTGCTACTGAGACGGAAAGATCACGCTTTCACTGGAAGACTGATTTGTGTTTCTCCCACCCTGAAGGTTCTGTGCCCTCAACATTCCTTGGATTAACATGTGTCCCGATATTTACTCAGAAATCATCTTGTAAGACCCTCCCACTTCTCCCAGACAAAATATTTTCATTTTTAAAAGTCTACCTGGAACTTATTTGTATTTCAAACCTCCATCTCCAGCCAAACCAGGCATAAGAGGATTCAAAAATGATGGTGGAACGCCGCACTTCATGAAAGGATACACATTTCCCTATGCTCTTCTATTGTGTGGCCAGTTTGTGATTTTGTGCAGGCCTATTTCAGATGTGAGCACACAGCCATAGATGGCCATCATCTATATGCATTCAGACCACCTCTGGACAGTGTCGCCTTCTCTCTAGCAAGAGCACAATGGCGAGACTCCCCAAGCCCACAGTCCACAGCAGGTTCCTGGCGGGGCTCTGCCGTCTTTTTTTAAAATAAGTGACCCACGTGGAAAGAGTTTTTCCACACTGAAATCAAAATGGGTGGGATTGGTTTTGTTTTAACTAGTTTTCCTTCATATGTGAGATTTCTGGCACACAGCCTGAGAATTCGGCTTGTAATGAAATGCGTTTAGTGTGGAGAGGGGAAATAAAACATTTCGTCTTCTTTTTACATTTTTTTTCCATGCCTGTAAACACCCCATTTCACCTGGCAGAAAAGCTGTTCGTGACCAAAGGCTCGTAGGCAAAACAGGTTTGGACCCAAAGGAAATAAAGACGCTCTTGTCTTTCCTGTTAGGCGGTGATTTCACACGCACCCACCCAGCCACTGAGAGGGCCCTGTCCCCTCAGCGTTGCCCAGGGTGGCCTGCCCAAGCGTGGTGGCTGTGCCTGCCAGGGTGAACCCCGAGCCCCCAGACAGGGCCCTCACTCTCGGCCGATGCTGCTCCTGTGATCAGTTTGTCTCCATGGAACCCTGCCAGGGAGGTGGAGGTTGCTACGGTCGCCTGTGCTCCGCGCCCTTCCCCTTGCGGACCACGGTCAGGGTGCAGGGCAAGCTGTCTTATCAGGACACGGATGCGGCGTGACAATGCGATACGGGTGAAGGAAACAGTCTCTTCTGCCTGAGTCACTCTCTGGGGCAGAAAACAGAATCACACAGGTGTGTCTCACCTCCTCAGGGCTTTATCTCACGATAACCACATCCTCTGTAATTCCCTGGCTGCTTCTTTTTGTCTCCCAACCCCCCCCAGTTTCAGATACAAAGAAGTGATTAAATGATTAGACTGACTGACAAAAAACTGCCTGCTGGCCTGCACCGCTTCAAAGCAGAGGATCCCCTTTGTGTGGGTTTGGCCGCCAGCAGGCCGGTATCGGAGAATTCAGCGCTTCCTGAAGAGCTGGGCTGGTGCAGGAGCCAGTGGTATTACATCCCCAGCACCACTGTCGCAAGAAATGCGGACCCTAAAGCCTAAAATTGCTCATTTCCCTGAAACAGGGATAGGGCATCGAGTGGAGTGGGCATCGCTGTAGCAGCGCTGCGTACAGGATGGCTGGCCAGCGCTGTGGATGATTCGGGAAGTCAGCTGTGGTACCCAGACGGATGGAGGGAATCAGATGCAGAGACAACACGTCTCACATTCGGGGCTGAGAGGGGAAAAGCCTGCGGCCAGGGGGTTGAGGCAACAGATGAGTTACCGTGGGACACTTCCCTGTCTGGCTCTCAGATAGAGTGATAGTTCATATTTCAGTTTAGTTTCATTCAGAGAAAGACTGATGAAGCTTCTATCCTATTTTTGGATTGAGTACTTTGAAGTCTAGTCATTGGTATAATGCGCAGTGGTTTTTTAGAGAATAAAATTAAATAGGAGATCACTATTAAGAAATGAAGACTTATTTAGCCAAAGGTTGTTTTGTACCTGAAGTAAGAGGATATGCGTGAACTTCTAGTGAAAGCCATCCTTAAATCTAGATGGGTGACATTTCCAGCTCCTGTATTTTCTCAGGTGGCTCTGTATCATCTTACATTTTAAATAAGGTATTCTTTTTTAAGGGCATCCCTGGTGGCTCAGACAGTAAAATATCTGCCTGCAGTGTGAGAGACCCGGGTTCAATCCCTGAGTGAGGAAGATACCCTGGCGGAGGGCATGCCAACCCACTCCAGTATTCTTGCTTGGAGAATCCATGGGGAGGAGCCTGGCGGGCTGCCGTCCAAAGAGGTTGCAAAGAACTGGACACGACTGAATCACTATCACTTTCACTTTCATTCTCTTTCAAATGAATGGCCAATTATTTTTCCTTCTGACTTAATGGTGCTTAATAATTAAGCTGGTTTTCCCAATGGTCATGTATTGATGTGAGAGTTGGACTGTGAAGAAAGCTGAGCGCTGAAGAATTGATGCTTTTGAACTGTGGTATTGGAGAAGACTCTTGAGAGTCCCTTGGACTGCAAGGAGATCCAACCAGTCCATTCTGAAGGAGATCAACCCTGGGATTTCTTTGGAGGGAATGATGCTGAAGCTGAAACTCCAGTACTTTGTCCACCTCATGCGAAGAGCTGACTCATTGGAAAAGACTCTGATGCTGGGAGGGATTGGGGCAGGAGGAGAAGGGAACAACCGAGGATGAGATGGCTGGATGGCATCACGGACTCGATGGANTTGAACTGTGGTATTGGAGAAGACTCTTGAGAGTCCCTTGGACTGCAAGGAGATCCAACCAGTCCATTCTGAAGGAGATCAACCCTGGGATTTCTTTGGAGGGAATGATGCTGAAGCTGAAACTCCAGTACTTTGTCCACCTCATGCGAAGAGCTGACTCATTGGAAAAGACTCTGATGCTGGGAGGGATTGGGGCAGGAGGAGAAGGGAACAACCGAGGATGAGATGGCTGGATGGCATCACGGACTCGATGGACATGAGTCTGAGTGACCTCCGGGAGATGGTGATGGACAAGGAGGCCTGGCGTGCTGCGATTCATGGGGTCACAAAGAGTTGGACACGACTGAGCGACTGAACTGACTGAACTGAATAATTAAGCATCCTTTTTTCCATCTTTAAAAGAAATAAGGAAAAAAATATAAGAAAAAGACAAAGAACGGAGAGCCTGCGACTGTTTTAAAGACATCCTGCCTGCTAAGCTCTATTCCGGGAGCTGCAGATGAGCAAGTGACATGAAATCTGGGCACACAGCTTTCATACCCTATTCTATTAATAGACAGGGAAATAATACCATTTGGATGTGGATTCAACAGCTGCCTCCAGAGTAGGTGCCAGGACTCATGACAGCAATTCTGTGCAAAGTGTCCTGAGAGCACACATCTCCTGGACACTTTCAAAGACAAAGGCGCAATTACATCGCACACCAACACTCTAAAGCAGCACCGTGAAAACCTAGTCAAACACCAGTGAAATCAACACGGCTGTGGGAATGATCTCTCAGGGCGTGATGGATGGCTCAGCCTGCACGCATGGGCATGGGGCCATTTTCTATGACAGCTATTCAAGTGTCGTGTTTTAACGGTTTAAATTCAGGGTTTCCTGTCTCCAAGGGAATCCTTGCATTTCCTATTTTTCTTATCACCATGTAGACATCCTCCTTCAGTCCATATAATAAAGGCTCAATAAATATGTGTTAATGCTAATACTAATAAATAATACTTTTTAAAATAAAAATACTACTACTACTACTTACAACTACTAATTATAAATTCCCCCTTTGCTCAAATCTGAGAGTTTTGATTTTTCCCTGGTGTAAAAAATAACAATAGCAACAAATATTTAAAAATTCCACTTTCTTGGGGACATGAATTCAGAGGTGGATTATAACATTAAGAGTGAAACCTCTCCCCTAGTTGAAAGAAAGTTCAGCCAGAAAACATACATCACAAGAAGGTAACCTGACTTGGAAATGATATGAAATACCACAAGAGAAAACAGGTCATTGCAGGTGGCAATTAAAAGACCACAAGAAAAAAGTCTCCTTGTACTTACAGCTATAACTGAACTTATACTTAAAACTGAAATGTGCGTAATATTTAAGTTAAACTGCTATGTACCTAAAGGTGATGTGGAGGTTTCCAACTGTTTATGGTAGAAGCAGCAGAAAGGTATACGTTCATTTTACTACATGATCAGGGCGGCTAAATATGGATAGCATATTTTTGTAAAGAACATAGCAATTTTATAGTTTATCTTTCTAACTTTCCAGTAAGTCCTGGTTATGGATGGTAAAATGACTTGACACAAACACATATTAAGTTTTCATATATTTTTCCTGCACTATTCTTGAACATCTGAACGAAACATTCCATGAATAAAAATTAATCTGCCCAGATCTTGATGCCTAAAGCATTATGAGAAACCAGACTCATTTTTTGGATTCAGCCAGCCACATAGAAGCATTATGCAAAAAGGTGAGGATACGGACTTGACCTCTAACCCTACAGCTTGATCCAGTTGAAATAATCAAGGTACTTTGCTTTTTTTTTTAAATTGATTTAAATTATTAGCTTACTCAATTTTCACCCAGAGCTTATTTAATGCAGAGGAATCCTCTGGACACAAAACTTTAAATGTGAAACCATCATTTCTGATGACTAATGTTCTTAATGACATCTGAAACACGGCCTCTATATAAGTTCAGTGTCTTTAGAATTGCATTTGGGTATAGCTGGATTTGAACACAGCACNTCCAACCAGTCGATTCTAAAGGAAATTAGTCCTGAATATTCATTGTAAGGACTGATGCTGAAGCTGAAGCTCCAATACTTTGGCCACCTGATATGAAGAACTGACTCACTGGAAAAGAGCCTGATGCTGGGAAAGACTGCCAGCAGGAGGAGAAGGGGAAGACAAAGGATGAAATGGTTGGATGCCATTATCAACTCAATGGACATGAGTTTGAACAAGTTTTGAGATTTGGTGAAGGACAGGGAGGACTGGTGTGCTGCAGTCCATGGGGTGCAAAGATTCTGACACGACTGAGCAATTGAACTGAACTGAACTGAACCATCTTGCTGGGGTCTGGATCAGATTTATTTGTAGAGTTAGGGAGAATGAAGCAATGAGCCACTGAAATCAAAAGTCAGAATAGAGAGGGACAGGGAATGGGGTAGTAAAGTGAAAGGGCTTTCAGTCTCACAAAACATCTTTGGAAGGGTTAGCCTTTGGAAGGGGTGTATTAATCTTCTGTTCACAGGTGGGAAGGATTAGATTATTTCTCTCTGATCTGAATAAAATGAAAGTGAAAGTCACTCAGTTGTGTCCGACTCTTTGTGACCCCATGGACTACACAGTCCATGGAATTCTCCAGGCCAGAATACTGGAGTGGGTAGTCTTTCCCTTCTCCAGGGGATCTTCCTAACCCAGGGATCAAACNGAAAGTGAAAGTCACTCAGTTGTGTCCGACTCTTTGTGACCCCATGGACTACACAGTCCATGGAATTCTCCAGGCCAGAATACTGGAGTGGGTAGTCTTTCCCTTCTCCAGGGGATCTTCCTAACCCAGGGATCAAACACAGGTCTCCTGAATCGCAGGTGGATTCTTTACCAGTTGAACCACAAGGGAAGCCCAAGAATACTGGAGTGGATAGACTACCCCTTCTTCTAGAGACCTTCCCAACCCAGGAATCAAACTGGGGTCTCCTGCATTGCAGCAGATTCTTTACCAACTGACCTATCAGGGAAGCCTGATCTGAATAAAGGCACTTTAATTTACAGTCAGGGAGAGGGGCAAGGTCCTCTAAGTCAGGCCATTATGTATGATTGCAATAACAAAAACAACAAGAAGCAAGTCAAAGAAACAGTTTCCCACCTGGGGTCAGAATTGACTTCTTCTCTGCAAAAGCAATACTAATTTATGATTTTTTTTCCTGCCTTGATATCATTTTTAATAATTTGATTTATCTATCTTTGGCTGCGCTGGGTCTTCCTTGCTGCTCGGGTCTTTTTATATTTGCAGCAAGTGGGGGCTATTCTCTAGTTGTGGTGCATGGGCTTCTCTTGTTGTGGATCAAGGCTCTAGAGTTGAGGGCTTCAGTATCTGTGGTGCCTGGGCTCAGGAGTTGCAGTTCCTGGGCTCTAGAGCACAAGCTCAATATTTGCAGCACACAGGCTTCGTTGCTCCATGGCCTGTGAGATCTTCCTAGGCCAGGGAAAGAATCCAAGTCTCCTGCATTGGCAGGATTTTTTACTACTGAGCCGCCAGGTAAACCTATATTATTAGTAGTAGTATTAGTAGTAGTAAGTGATTACCATGTGTCAGAAACTGAGGCCTACAGAGGTATGTAAATTGCCCACTATCACACAGTTAACAAGCGATATACTCAAACGCAGATTTGCTGACTCCAGAGTTTGGGCTCTGAAGGGTAAATGTTTATAGTCTCAAGATAGACTTGAATGGAAGCTATATTATAGAAGCAGAAAGAAGATTCTTGATGCAGAAAGGCAAGAGATAGCACTAACAGAGTAAAAAGGAATCGAGAATGATATTTACTAAGAAAGTGACATATGTAGCTTTTTAAAAAGTAAAAGTTTGGTAGGCAAACAAGGAGATAGGGAGAACATTACAAGTGAAAATAAGAATACGAACTACAAACATGCATGGTATGGCTAGATGACAGAGGGCTTATGGAGATCCCAAGTCAAAAATATCTGAACACCTCTCAACAACCATAAACTTAGACAAGAGTTTTATCTTCCCCAAAGGTATAATTCTAAATAAGGAGAAATCTAGGAAACAAGTCACCTACCTTTTTATTAATGTATTTAATAATTAAAGACTGAGTGCTTACTCTTTGTCAGACACTTCCTGGTTATTAAGTGGAAACAGCATGGAAGATGGGGTGGGGAAGTAACTAAATAAATAAATTCATTAATAATACATAGGAAGGATATCAGATAATTATAAGTTCTAGAGGCAAGAGGAAAGGAATAGGAAAGTAGAAACTGGTAATAACATGAAAACCAACTTGTGTTTGGTTTTCGGGTTAAGCTATCACCGACTCAATGGATGTGAGTTTAAGTGAACTCCAGGAGTTGGTGATGGACAGGGAGGCCTGGCATGCTGCA
>SJYV01041379.1:6409-29511 GCA_006410875.1 Neotragus pygmaeus | reverse complement strand
TTTGCTGATTTGCTTTAGGATGGACTGGTTTGATGTCCTGGCTGCCCAGGGGGCTTCTCAGCCCTGGCATCCCGGAGAGAGAAAACACGCTGACCTGGCCCATCGCCTCTCCTGCCTGGCAGCTGGTTGACAGCGGACTTTAACACACCCCCTCCTCGGCTCTGGGCAGGTTCCAGCTCAGCTACCCCAGAAGTGATCACAGGCAAACTGCCAAGCTATCCAAGCCTCAGTTTCTGCATCTGTAAAATGGGGATGACTGTGCCACCAAGTATACACAGCGTGAGGCTCCTGAGAGGCTCGTCCTGATGTTTAAAACTGCTTTGGAAACTGTCAAGCGCTGTTCCCACAGCAGCACTGCTCCTGCTTTATTTTTTAAAGTAACTTTACTTTTGGCCGTACTGGGCCTCCGTGGCCGCGTGAGGGCTTTCTCTAGTTGCGGGGAGCGGGGGCTACTCTCTAGATGTGGCGCTCCGGCTCCTCCCCGCAGTGGCTTCTCTTGCTGCAGAGCACGGCTGTTACTCTGCAGCAAACGGGATTTTCCCGGACCAGGGATCGACCGTGTGCCCCACTGCGCCACCAGGGAAGCCCTGGTTCTGCTTGAGGTAAGACATCCTCAGAACAGGGCCACGTCTATACGTTCCCTCCCATCTTCTGAGGTCCAGCAGAGTATGCATTATCAACAGAGGAGTTTTAGAATGCCTGCCCATAGATGGATGGCAGGGCCCTCATTTAACAGGAAAGGACAGTGAGTCACGGGGGAGCCAAGACCTGAATTGGGTCACCCCGACACGCAGACCGAGTACACAGAAGTGGGGAGAGGGAGGGGGAAGGACAAGCAAAGACAAGGCTGACGGCTGCGTTTGCATCACACTCCAGGGAGCTGAAATATTAATGGCTTTGCAAGCTGGCTTCTCATCTGTAATTAATTCTCACTCAATTGGCTCAGTCCCAAAGGGCAGGACGGCCACCATCAACATGAGTCATTCCATAAACTGGGGCACAATGGGAATTGTTCAGACATTGGTGTGCAAACTCATTGGAAGTGCAGAGAACCTGCCACCCTGTCCATGGCTCCCTGGACAGTTTCTGCCGTCACTGCACCTGGGGGCCCAGCAACCACCACAGACAGAGGAAAGGCGTACTGGGTCCGTGGTCCTCGTCTCTTTATCACCCAACAAGTATCCTGAGCACCTGCTCTGCTCCGAGCCGTGAGGGAAGAAGGGTGGAAGCAGGAGAGACGCTGTCCTGCCCCCAAAGAGTGTGCAGTCTTGGGGAAAGGCAGAGAGCAACGTGATGATGTCAACACAGGGTGTAAGCGTCCACTGGAAAAGCACCGGGGCCGTGCAGCCCCGGGAAGGACACCTGCCTTAGCTCCAGAGAGGCCACGCCCTGGAGACAAGACGGGGAGTGGTCGGCGCTAGGGGCAGCAGGTGCAAAGGCCTGAGGTTGGGGGGGCGGGGGAGCTGAGCTGGCTGTGGTTTGAGTGTGTGGGTGTGGCTAAGTGAGTGCATATGTGTGTGGGCTCAGGATGGGAAGATGAGGATGCTGAGGGGTCAGAAGGGACTCTTCCCACAGGCGCCCTGCAGGCTTCTGAAGGGACTTGGGTTTCATCGTGGGGTGATGGGGAATCCTGAAGGGTGCTAAACAGGGGAGCAAAATGACCTGATACCTCTCTTTAAAAGTTCATTTTGCTGGGAGAACAAATTGGAGGCAGCCAGTCCGTTGTTCGGTTCTTGACCTGCATAGAGGTTTCTTAGGAGGCAGGTAAGGCCCGGTATTCCCCTCTCTTTAAGAATTTTTCACAGTTTGTTGTGATCCACACAGTCAAAGCCTTTGATGTAGTCAATGAAGCAGAAGTAGATATTTTTCTGGTATTCCCTTGTTTTCTCCATGATCTAATGGATGCTGAAGATTTGATTTCTGGTTCCTCTGCCTTTTCTAAATCCAGCCTGTACATCCGAAACGTCTCGGTTCCCATGCTGCTGAAGGCTAGTGTGAAGGATTTTGAGCATAATCCTTCTAGCACGTGAAATGAGCAGAGCTGCACGACAGTTTGAACATTCTTTGGCATGGCCTTGCTTTGGGATCAGAACAAAAACTGACCTTCTCCAGTCCTCTGGCCACTGCTGAGTTTTCCAAATTTGGTGACATATTGAGTGCAGCACTTTAATGGCATCATCTTTCAGGATTTGAAATAGCTCAGCTGGAATTCCATCACCTCCACTAGCACATAGTGATGCTTCCTAAGGCCCACTTGACTTCGAATTTCAGGATGTCTGGCTCTAGGTGACTGATCACACCATAGTGGTTATCTGGGTCATTAAGACCTTCTGTACAATTCTGTGTATTCTTGCCACCTCTTCTTAATCTCTTCTGCTTCTGTTAGGTCCTTACTGTTTCTATTCTTTATCGTGCCCATCTTTACATGAAATGTTCCCTTCATCTCCAATTTGCTTGAAGAGATCTCTAGTTCCACTATATATTACAACTATCTTTTAAAGTAGATAAATCAATATCTTTAGTTGGAGTTTCAATATCAAGCTCTCAAAAATTAACAGAATGAATAGACAGAAAAGTATACCACTTAATACTGTTAACAGATCTGCACACTTCGATTTGACAGATGCACATCAACGTCTATCGAGATCCAAGCTGCCTTTTATTTTTTTTTTACAGAAATTGACAAGCTGATCCTAAAGTTCATATGAAGACGTAACAGATCCACAACAGTCCAAACAATCCAAAAGGAACAAAGCTGGAGGAATCACGCTTCCTGATTTCAAAACTTACTGTGAGGCTACAAGAACCGAGATTGTGTGGTAATGACATAAGGATATTTAGGTTAATGGAATGGAACTGAGAATCCAGAAATAAATTCTCACACATTTATAGTCAATTGATTTTTGACAAGGGTGCCAAGAAAATTCAATGAAAAAATAATCTTTTCAACAAATGGTGCTGAGATATTTGAATATCCATATGCAAAATAATAAATATGGACTCCTTCTTTAGCTCATACACAAAAGTTAACTCAAAATGAAAGACTAAAAGTAAGAGCTAATACTATAAAAATCTTTTTAAAAATGAGAGTAAATCTTCATGATTTGAGGTTAGCCAAAGCTTTCTTTGCAGAAGACCTTGGTTTGATCCTTAGGTTGGGAAGATCCCCTGGAGAAGGGAAAGGCTACCCACTCCAGTATTCTGGCCTGGGGAATTCCACAGACTATTCAGTCAGACTACACAGATGGCACAACTGAGCAACTTTCACTTTCAAAGCTTTCTTAGATACAATACCAGAAGCCTAAGCAATGAAAGAAAAAATAAATTAAGTTTATCAAAATTTAAAGCTTCTGTGCTTCAAAGAATACTATCAAGGATACAGAATGGGAAGATACATTTGCAAATCATGTATCTGATTAGGGGCTTGTGTACAGAATTATAGTAAAAAAAAAACACCCATTAAAAAATAGGCAAAAGATTTGAAAAGACATCTTTCCAAAAAATATATACAAACGGCCAAAAAACACGTGGAAGGATGCCTAACATCATCAGTCATTAGGGAAATGCAAAATCAAAGCCACGAGTGATACCACTTCACACCCACCAGGATGGTTATAATTAAAAAGGCGTAACAACAAGCACTGCAAGGAACTGGAGAAACTAGAACGATCGTCCTACACCGGTGGGAAGGCCCTGGTGGTAAAGAATCCACCCGCCAGTGCAGGAGATGCAAGAGACGTGGGTTCGATACCATATCTGAAAATGGACTTGCGTCCAGAATATTTAAATAACTCCCACAAATCAATGAGAAAAGGACAGACAACCCAATGAACGAAGAGGCCAAGGATGTTTTTCAAGAGAGGATTTCCAAATGGCTAGTAAACAGAGGAAAGATACTCAATTTCATTAATCATCAGTTGAAGCAACTTAAGAAACCACAACGGCCGTGAGTAAAAAGCAATGACTGTGGGAAAGCTGGCCAGTGCGCGTGGGAAGTGCTAGACCCACATGCTGAGAGTCGGGCTGTATGTCGCTCCAACCACGTTATAAATCTACTTGGCAGCTCCTGATGAAGTTAAATCTACGCTCACCCTATGGCCCGATAATTCCACTGTCTTCCTAGGTGGCACAAATGCAGGGGCCGCAAGACACCCGGGTTCAATCCCGGGGTCGGGAAGAGCCCCTGGAGAAGGAAGTGGCTACCCACTCCAGCGTTCTTGCCTGGAGAACCCCATGGACAGAGGAGCCTGGTGGGCTGCAGTCCCTGGGGTCGCACAGAGTGGGACACGACCGAGCGACCAGTCCCTGGGTCTCAGCTGCAGCACGCGGGACCTTCACTGCATCGTGTGTGCCTTCTCCAGTTGTGGCGGGAGGGCTCCAGAGATCTGGGGTCGTGGCCTGAAGGGGGCCGCCCTGACCTCAGAATGTCTCTGAAGGCTCCTATTTCAGCTTAAAAATGAATGCACGTTTTACACTGTTCTCCAAAATGTGCTGTGCTTAGTCGCTCAGTCGTGTCCGACTCTGTGTGATCCCGAGGACTGTAGCCCGCCAGGCGCCTCTGTCCATGGGATTCTCCAGGCAAGAACACTGGAGTGGGTTGCCATTCCCTTCTCCAGGGAATCTTCCTGAGCCAGGGATCGAACCCAGGACTCCCGAATTGCGCATCAATTCTTTACCATCTGAGCCACCGGGGAAGCACCCAAACATGTCCATGCCCAGTTTATTTAAAGGCACATTTCTAGAGCAAAGCAGAGGCTCGCAATAAACGTGCCGTGTTTCTCTGGGGACGTCAACTGCTCCGCAGGCCACCTACTGTCCACCTGGAGCGGGCTCACGTGTGTCCCAGCCTGGGAGGTAATGACTATACGGAATCTTGCACTGTCAGGCTACCTCCCCCTCCTCTTCATGTTGCTATCATCGTCCCTCCAATCAAGCAGGGAGCAGACTGTCTCACTCGCACTTCTTTCACTCTCGCGTTGACCCGGCTTTGTTCACAAACTGTGCTCGGTGGGTGTCTGCTACTCTCCCACGAGGTTCTCAGTTCCAGGGGCAGCCTTGCAACTCCCAGTGATCAGGCTGCACTCCGGACCAGAGAATCGCAAATCTCTGAGGGTGGGACCTGAGCATCCGTGTTTTTTTTAAAGCTCCCAGGTACCCAGGCATGGGCAGCCTCTGCTCAGGGAACGTACAGGATCACCCATCTGTGGGTCTCAAACGTCAGTGTCAACACAGGAATTGCCTGCAGGGTCCTGAGGACACAGATGTTCAGGCCCCAGCTGCCAAGTCTCTGACCTAGAAGATCTGGGGTGGGATCTAAGGATACTCCTCTCCCTCAAGCTCCTGGGAGATGCTAACGCTGCTGGTTCAGGCACCGCACCTTGGGACCTAGTGATGGAGACGAGTCTCTCACACTGTCCTCCACGGAGACCCAGGGAGAAGAGAGGAGAGGCAGACTGTGGCCTCCCCCTGCCTCTGAACAGAAGTGTCTCCGTTTTCACTCACTCTTCGTCTTGGCGTCCTGAGTGGCATTCCCTGAGAGAACAAGCTTCCTTGGCTAAAGACATCTGAGTCCCACCAGCCATCCCAGGGTGCGGCCCCAAGACAGAAGAGACTTTCCAAGGTCGCACGGCAATTTTTTCCCCTGTGTTGCATGAAAATATAAAAGGAAGAGCCAGTTCCTACCGTGGGAACCTCCTCTCCTAAGACACCCCGACAGCTTCTGCCTCCACACCTCCCAGCACAGGGAGCCCGTCACCCCCTCACCCCATCAGGTCAGGGGGAAAGAAGGCACGTCTTCTCACACTTGACTAAAATCTGCTTCTCTCTGCTTCTCCCATAGATAGATGCACTCTCCACCCTGAAGGAGCCCAGCAAAGACTTAGAAACCTAACCCCCACCGTACCCCTCCAAGATGATTGAAAACTATTTCTGAATGGGCAGGGGCTGCAAAGATAAGTAAGAGACAGTTACTCTCCCTGTCCCTGAGAAACACAGAATTTTCTTGGTTCTGCACCCACTTTCCCAGGATGACGCTGTTTGGGGGCTTAGTCTGGGTTATACTTGGGGTCCCCCAGTGCCACTCCCTGCCACCAAACCCACCAGACCAACCTCCCCGACAACTCCTTCCCTGCATCTGCCTTGCTCAAGTCCTGAGGGCTTGGAGATTCCTTTATTTCCCTTTTGAAACACAAAGCATCGTGGCATTCAGGCTCTGCCTGAAGACCAGCCCTCCAGACACTTCCTGTACAGCCCATACTCCCAAGCCCTCCCACCGTGAACTTGTTTCTGCTGCTTCTACCTGCTGAAAAGCTTGTCTCTACTTCCTATCCATCCACATCCATCTCAATGTCTCCTCTTCCAGGAAGCCTCCCTGGACTTCATTCCTTCTGCTCACATGACTTCCTCCCTCCTCAGGCTCTTTGCCATCTCACTGGAATGTCCCACATCTATCTGTGAATGGATGTGAGAGTTGGGGGCTTCCCAGCTGGTGCTAGTGGTAAAGAACCCGCCTGCCAATGCAGGAGACGTAAGAGATGAGGGTTCGATTCCTGGGTTGGGAAGATCCCCTACTGGAGAAGGAAATGGCAACCCACTCCAGTATTCTTGCCTCGAGAATTCCATGGACAGGGGAGCTTGGTGGGCTGCGGTCGATAGGGTTGCAAAGAGTCAGACACGAAGTGACTTAGCACGCATGCCCGTGGGAATTGGACCATAGGGAAAGATGAGTGCTGAAGAATTGATGCTTTTGAGCTGTGGTGTTGGAGAAGACTCTTGAGAGTCCCTTGGACTGCAAGGAGATCCAACCAGTCCATCCTAAAGGAGATCAACCCTGAATACGCACTGGAAGGACTGATGCTGAAGCTGAAGCTCTAATACTTTGGCCACCTGATGCGAAGAGCTGACTCACTGGAAAAGACCTTGATGCTGGGAAAGACTGAAAATGGAGGAGAGGGGGGAGACAGAGGATGAGATGGCTGGATGGCATCACCGACTCGATGGACATGAGTTTGAGCAAGCTCTGGGACATAGTGAAGGACAGGAGAGCCTGGGGTGCTGCAGTCTATGGGGTTGCAAAGAGTTGGACGTGACTGAGCGACTGAACCACAGCCAGTCAACCAGTCAACCCAGTCGGGCTCTGCAGTCAACCAGGCCTGGTTCCACTTCTCACTCTGGGTAAGCCACCTTCTCTGGGACTCAGTTTTGGACCCACCCAACCACCTGAGAAATAGTTACTGAGCACAAGCTGTGCAACTAAACAAACTAACGTAAGTAAACCGCCAAGCACGCGCCAGAGGGGCTCAGCAAAGGCCCCTGTGGCCGGGTGGAGAGCGGTGGGGCTAGCGGGCTCAAACTTACGGCCCACCAGTTTAGGTAAATAAAGTCTTAAATTTACCACTAAGTCCCTCTAGATCCTGTGTCTGTCCCAGTCATTCATGTCAGCACCAAGGCTGCCGCCAGATGAAACTCCTATGTGCTGATAAGACAAAGGGCTTCTGAGTGACTCCCCGCTTTCTCTGGGCAGTGTGGGGAGCTGGGCTGGGTCCATGGTGCTTCTGATGCCCTCGACACCCTTCCCTGCGGTCACCGCCACTGAGAAGGGCGCGGGGCGGGGGGGCGGTGGTCACTGTCAGAGGGAGGGCTCAGGGAGGACCCGTGAGCCTCTCCCTGCCCTTCTGCACTGTGTCTGCCCAATCCCCCTCCCCAAGTCCGTTTTCTCCTTCCTAAGACCCTGCCAGTCCTCAGGCCCCCC
The DNA here is from genome assembly GCA_006410875.1 of Neotragus pygmaeus. Classification (NCBI taxonomy): domain Eukaryota; kingdom Metazoa; phylum Chordata; class Mammalia; order Artiodactyla; family Bovidae; genus Neotragus; species Neotragus pygmaeus. Next base: position 21,761 of record SJYV01041379.1, on the reverse strand, counting down.
GCCGCGGGCACCTCTTTCTGCCCAGGGTCCCTGAGAGCCCTCTCCTGGAGCGTCAGCTAACCGCTCTCCACTTAACGCTTTGCATGCACATCCTTCCCCAAGTCCCCACCCTCCACCCCGGAACTTAACCCACCATCTGTCCCCAAGCTTAGCCTGGTCTGCTCCAGCGCTTGCTGCCTTAACGAGCCACCGAGTCAGCTGGCCCTCCCCTTCCCACACTCGACAGCCCACGGTCACCAGGCTCGCGGTCCTCGAATCGGCCCGCAGCGCTGCAGGCCACCAGCACTCCTGCAGGGGTCACCCAACAGCCTCCCACGGACCTTCACCGGATCAAACCCAAACCCCCAGCCTGCCTCGCGGGGCTCACTCAGACCCCCAGGTGCAAAACGCACAGACGTGACTGCGTCTACAGCATCTGAAGGACAGTAGGGAGGAAGCAGTCAGAGGAGGCGGTGCAGACACGGGTGAGGATCAGGTCAAGGAGGGCCTCCCCGGGGAGGGGCCTCTCCTGGGGTCTCAGACAGTGACAGCTTCCAGAGTCACCTCTCCCAGTCGTGTGCTGGCTTCTGCACAGGCCTACAATGTCTTAACCCAAAGCAGAGATCAAGGGTGGGAATGCTCTACGTCTGCCAGGAGAGGGCTGTTTTGCAGAAAACCGAGAACTGAAGAAGTCTAGGGACCACATCGCTTCAAAATCTCCAGTGACTCACTATATGTGAGGAAAAGCAGAAGCCACCGAGCCTGGCCTTCTTAGGGACATCTCAGTCTGGTTCTAACCTTGGTTTTGGACCAGTCACTTGACCCCTCATTCCATCTCCACCCTGTCTTTCCAAACGCACCCACGCTAAGGGTGTGCTGACAGTGCCCATTCTCCACACGTTACCATGTACCTTCAGGCCCGGGAGTGCTCCTGGCTGACCACCTGTCCTCCTCCACCACCGGGCCTGGCGACTTCCTCAAACTCCACGTCCATGGCAGCTCTTCCTGGATACACCCAAGGGGAATAAGCCTGTCCATGCCCCACGCTCCTGAGGACGTCTGCACAAATCCCACTCACCACAGAGCAGCAGCGTGGCTCACGTGTGGAGTTCTCCTCCCTACCTCCACCCTCTCCCTCAACAGAGACGGAGACGCCTCAAGGGCAGGTTCTGGGCCTTTTCCATCTTGGGGATCCAAGGCCTATCTCAGTGCCTGCGGTGTTGGAAACATCCTGTGATGTTCTGTCCAGAAGGAATGGGTAAGTCAAATGGATAGATGGTGGGTGGGTGAATGGATGGATGGATGGATGGATGGGGAGTTTGATGAATGACTGGGTGGATGGATGGGTGTATGGTTGGCTGGCTGGCTGAACGGACGGATAGATGGGTAAGTGGATGGGGAATCTGATAAATGATGGGATACACGGGTGGATGGCTGAATGGACAGATGGATGCATAGATGGAGAGTCTGATGAATGACTAGATGGATAGATGGGTGGGTGGACCACTGAATGGATGGACAGATGAATGGATGAACGGATGGATGGATGGGTAGGTGGATGAGGAATTTGATGAATGACGGGATACATGGGTGGATGGCTGAATGGACAGATGGATGCATAGATGGAGAGTCTGATGAATGACTAGATGGATAGATGGGTGGGTGGACCACTGAATCGATGGATGGATGGATGAATGGATGGATGGGTGAATGGACAGTTGGATGGATGGATGGGTGGGTGGGGAGTTTAATGGACGACTGGGTGGATGCATACATCATTAGCTGCATGCACAGATGAAAGGAAAAACGAGTGGATAAAATCCTGGCTAGATGAGTGGATGAGAAATTGAACAAACAGACAGGTGGGCAAGTGGATAAATCTATTTAGGACTTGGATCATGGAAGGACAGAACAAGTCTTTAAACAAGAAGTCAGCAAAATTTCCTATAAAGGCCAGATGATAAATATTTCAGACTTTATGAGCCACATATGGTCTCAGTCACATAATCCTTCTTTGCCCCTTTTTTCCACAAGTGTTTAAAATATGTGAAATCCATTTTTAGTTCATAGGCTGTAAGAAAACAAGATCCTGACCATCAGAATTCAATTCTGGATGACCAGAAATTTTACTGATCCCAGAGGTAGCTCCATCTACCATATGAGAAACATGAAGTTAAATTCAAAACACAGAAGGTCAGAGGCCATCCCCATCCGCTTCTCAACAAGAGCACAGTGGAGTTGAGGAGCGTTCTGGAATGAATGGGCCCATTGGTCCCTCTCCACGATGAGGCAGCCCTGTGACTTCAGCGCTGGATCTCCATGGAGAAATTCTTAAGAGTACCCACCAATCTTAGCAATCAGACAAAGACGCTGGGGGAGGGCAGTGGTGGAGAACATCCCCGAGTCTGTGGTTTCCTTTGGACCGGAGTCCTTGGCTAGGACTCGAGAGTCACACTGGGGTGTTTTTGCCAGTTCTCTCTCCATAAGCACTAACGTCACAGTGCAGATCCAGACCACAATTTCCCACACTAGCTTCTGAGTTTTTTTTAATGGGCTCTTTTTTTCCCCTCCTCAGGATATTGTCAGGGATTACCAGAGGCTTCAGCATCTTTCCAACTGGCAGGAAGCGGTGCAAGCCCAGATGGAAGTTTCCCAGTTAGAACCCTCTTAACATAAAACATAAAGTCATAAAACAGAAAGGCCCGGCCCCTCGGACACGCAGCCAGCTCAGAAGCAAGCGAGAGAGCGTCAGCCACGGGAGAGTCGTGCTTCCTGTTGCTGCTGCTAAGTGCGTCTCTGAGGTTCATCCCTGGGGCTGGTTCGCTTCACACCCGAGGGCACGGGGGTTTAACCTTGCACAAAAGTCCTGAGTCAGAAGGGCAAAAGCCAGGGGCTGGGAGCACAGACCAGCGCGCTCTGTCCCCCTCCCGGGGCCCTGAGTGGCAGCAGCGGGACACCGGGGTGACGTCACCGACAGGCACCTCAGCGGCTTTCAACCAGACCAGAGACCTGGCTGGGTGCTGGTGTCTGCTGCCTCCAGGGAGGCCCCCGCGCTGAGGAGCTCCCGACACGCGACGAGAGTGCACCAGGAATCAGGAGACCCGGGGCTTTGTCCCGGCTCGGTCACCGCGTGACCCTGGCCAAGTCACTCCCCCTGGGCTTGCATGTCACCACCCACGGAATGTTCAGGATGGACGTTCCCAGCTCTGATGTTCTTGGAAAGACACAAGGGATGATACAAAGCAGCACGGGACCAGAAGGCAACCTCTGAGGAGCCCGCAGATGGTGAGAGAGCTCGGCCAAGCCGGGAGCTGTCACCAGAGCCTTTATATGAGACGTGCCCGCACATCCCGTGGCTCTGCTGTGCCCTCTTCCCTGCCCCCTCCTGTGACTCAGTCCCAACGCCATTGCCTCCAGGAAGCCTACCGAGACTCCCTGAGGTGGTCAGTTACTCCCCTGTGCTCTGGATGATTACCCATCTCACTCATCTGTCTCCTTCACTGGCCAGACTTCCCTTGGGGAAGGGCCCTATCTGATCCCACTTTCCACCCCCAGCTCCCGTCACACAGCGTGTGTCCAAAAAGCATTCACTGAGCGGAAGGGAACTGATGGCTCATGGAGACTGCAGGCTGTGTGGCGGGCTCTGAAGGGTGGTCGAGCCACAGGTCCACGCAGTCCCCAGTCTGGCCTCCTTTCCTCTGAAAAGTCCAGAGGACTGCCCCCGCCCCTCCCACGGGCTCAGGGGTTGCTGCCCCGATGCCAGGGTGACTGAGACAACCTCTCGCTACCCCAGCTTTGCTTGGGTCATCGTGCAAACACATCACCTTCTCCCCAGAGGCCTAAACATACAATGCATGCACACACATGTACATGTACACACACACACATGCACATGCATTCCCTGACCGCACGTCTGAACTCAACACACAGAGCTATGTCCCAGACCTACACCTGTCTTCCTTCTGCCTTCCTCAACCTGAGGGTCAAGGAGACTGCAAACACCCTTCCGGAAACTTCAGCACGTTCCCCACACACCGCTCCCCACCCAGGCAGAGTGCAGCTCCATAGGAAGCCCATGCCATCCGCCCCCCAAAGCACAGGGATCAGGGGCCCAGCTTCCCTGAGAAGCCCTGGTGAACGGGGTCTCTGCTAGTGGAAGGCATCTCAGTGTCCTCAACTGCTTTTCTGCCCCTTGTATTGTAGCTGTGTCAGAGGGCAATTCGCTCTGGACAATTGAAGTGACTAACTCACCAGATACAAGTGCTGGAGCATCTCCACGTATCTGCAGGGGGAGAGAGGGTGGAGTGGGCATTAATTCTCATTCTGCACAAGCCGGGCAGGGGCTGACGCTCTGTTACCAAGCTCAAGGCCACGGGCCGCAGCCCAGGGACTCACGCTTTCTCCGAAGACAGCAGCTCCTGCGCGATGACGTGGGCTCTGGACTGTCCTTCCACCTGCGGGAGGAAACAGAGCCGTCAGGAGGGACCGTACCCAGGGGGACGGCAGGACGGGAAGCCCAGCTCCACAGGCGCCGGTCAGGCTTATAGAAGGACCTTCACGCTGTCGGAGGAGGACCCACATGCTTCTCAGACCCCCCATCCCCCGGTGCTCACTACCAGGGCGGTGTTTAGCCTCGCTGCACCTTGGCTGCCCCACCTGTAACAGGGACGGGACATCAGCAGCATCTAATGCCCAGCCCGGGGCCTGCTGCCCACTGCGGGCTTAGTAAGCCGCCAAGGGGACTCTGCCCACAGCCACGCGGGTTCTGAACAACCTGTGGTTCTCTGAGCCAAGCAAGCGCTCTCGTCCTGACTCCGTACTTGCTGTCCCTCAGCGGCCTCTCCCCGCTCTGCCTGCCCACCTCCCAGTTATCCTTGGAGACTTGGCCACGGTGTCTATCGCTTCCTCCAAGGAGCCCTCCGGATTCCCTCCCCAGCTGGTTGGATTAGGAGTCCTTTCTGGGCGGCCTCTCTCGGGACACTGATTACCTCTCCCTGGAGGCAGGGCCTGGGAGGTGCGTCTCTGGCCAGTGCCCGGCACGGGGCTGCCCCTCCTCTGTTACCAAAAGAATGACTGAGTGAATGAATGAATGACTGCTTATGCCACTTGGGAAGCACTGACTCTCCTGGCAGACCGTGAAGGTGAGCCACTTAACCCATCTGAACCGCAGCCTCTGTACCTCTGAGACAGGGGAATAGCTGAGATTCTGTCTACAAACAGGAAGGATGCGCAAGCGCGGGGCAGAGGCAGAGGCCCGGGCCTTCTGCCATGGGCACCCGCTGTGGCCCAAGACCTGCCCGGTATCAGACACTGCGGAGGGCCCGGACGAGCGGAGACCCTGCGGGCGGCGACAGGGGACGGACTCGGCGCCTGTGCAGGCCAGGCTGGGCGGCGCAGTCGTAGTGGAGCAGAGGGCACTGGGACCCACGGCTCCTGGCCTCCCACCACCTCCCCACACGGCCCCGCGGAAGTCACTTTCCAGGATCAGACAGCTTCCCGTGTGTGAGCAGAGTGACCTCTAGGGCCCTTCTCTGCTCAACCTCTGCGCTATTACGCTTGATTCTCTGCTCAACCTCCGCGCTATTACGCTTGATTCTCTGCTCAGCCTCCGCGCTATTACACTTGAGAAGTAACAATCTACTCCCATGACCAGAAATGCACTGCCTGCCAAGGGAGCAGCTTCTCGGACACCAGAACCAGGCAGTCTAGGCTCAAATCCCGCCTTCTGCCTTTTACTTGTTGAACAAGTCATCTAACTTTTCCATACCTCGACTTTCCTATCTGTAAAATGGGCACAGTCCCATAATGGTATCTCAGACACACGCATATTGTGAAGTTTAAACAAGTGTGTGTGTACATATACATATACACACACGGAGCTTCCCTGGTAGCTCAGATAGTAAAGAATTTGCCGGCAATGTGGGAGACTGGAGTTCAATCCCTGGGTCGGCAAGATTCCCTTGGAGGAGGAAATGGCAACCCGATCCACTATTCTTGCCTGGGAAATCCCCATGGACACAGGATCCTGGCAGGGTGCAGTCCACAGGGTTGCAAAGCATTGGACATGACCGAGACTGACACACACGTATACAGAGGAAGATCTCTCCTCGTGTCTGTATCTGTATCTGCCTCACACACCTGGAACAGGGTCTGGCACACAGTAAACGCCACAGAAGTATCAGCCGTCCTCATGCTTGTGGTTTCTGCACCCTGAGGTGGTGCCGGGCACGGAACCCAGCGCCCAGGGATGGAGCAGGAACAAATCATCCACAGGGACAAGCAGGGAGAGGCCTCCACTGCTGGGTCAAGGCCGAGCCGCTCCTCCGACAGCAGCGGCTGCAGCAGAGGACGCACACAGGTCCCGGGGCTGAGCACACCCAGGTGCAAACCCCGGGTCCGGCACCGTGCAATTGCGAGGCGGCCAGCACACCACCACCTCCGAGCCTCTGCTTCTTCACCGGAAACACATGGAGGGCGGCCAGCCAGTCTCACAGGCTGGCTCTGGGACGATGCCCTCCTAACTCAGGGCCTTCGCGCTTGCTGTTCCCACTGCCTGCGACACTCTTCCCCAGGTCTTGTTTAATTAAAAAATATATACATTCTTATTTGGCTGCGCTGGGCCTTAGTTGCGGCACATGGCATCTTTGATCTTCACTGTGGGATGTGGGATTTTAGTTGTGGGATGTGAATCCGCCTGCCAATGCAGGAGACGCAAGAGATGCAGGTTCAATCCCTGGGTCAGGAAGATCCCCTGGAGAAGGGAATGGCAACCCAACGCAATATTCTTGCCTGGGAAATCTCATGGACAGAGGAGCCTGGTGGGCTACAGTCCACGGAGCTGTAATGAGTCAGACATGACTGAGTGACTGAGCTCAGTACGCGTGAACTCAGTCGCGGCACGTGGGATCCAGTTTCCTGACCGGGGATGGAACCTGGGCTCCCTGCATCAGGAGCGTGGAGTGTCAGCCACTGGACCACCAGGGAATTCCCGGATGTTCTCAGTCTCACTTTTGGACTTTTTCTGCTCAAAAGCCAAACACACGCTTGGGGGGCCATCCGTGACAGTCTCACCCGGGGTTCTCGGCCTTGACCCCGCTGACATCCTGCGCCCCACGGCTCTCGCTGCCCGGCAACAGCAGCCACAGCCTCTGTCCGCAGGATAACAGCTGTAGCCCCTCCGAGCTGGGATGGCCAATGTGTCTCGGGACACTGCTGAGTGTCCCTGGGCACGAGCCCGCCCCAGCCAGTACCCCCACTCTAACCTGCTTCTTGCATCCTTTTCTTTACGGACACTGCTGAATGTCCCCTGGGCACAAGCCCGCCCTGGCCAGCACCTCCGCTCTAACCTGCTTCTTGCATCCTTTTCTTTACGGCAGTCGCTACCTAACGCTGCCCTGGCACACAGGAGAATGAACGAATCGAATTGAGATACACAGTGCGTGCTCAATATATGAGCCTGCTTCCCTGACTGGTCTGTCGCTAACTGCTTCCTGAGTAAGAGTACAGTGTTTTGGAGATTCCGGTCTCCCCAAGGCCACCCAAATTCAGCAGAAGGTGGGCCTGTGGTCAGCCCTCCTCTGGCCCCTCACTGCCCCCTCTGCTGCAGAGCAGGAGGGAAACCTGTGAGGCCTCAGACGGCCTCCTGCTCCCGACGGGCACCACGTCGAAGGCTGCCTTCTGCACCCGCAGGGCTGGCATGGGCTCTGTGGCCCTCGCGCCTGGAAACGCATCCTGCCGGGACGGGCTCGGACAGCTAAGAGACCCTGTGGCCAAGGCTCCGTAACGAGAATCACTTTGTAGAGGATGGACAGGGCTTAGGAGACGCGCCCTGTGAGATGAGGCCGAGAGTCAGGATGACCGCCACTCTTCCGGGACCTGTGTGCCCATTCTCACTTGCGTCCAGCTTGATGCTGAGAGCTGTGCTCTGGGGTGGGAAGGCCTGGGTTCAAGTCCTGGGCTCCACCCCTTTCTACACCTACACCCTTGGACAAGTTATTCCTCTTCTCCCAGCTCCATCTGGAAAACACGGCTGATAATAATGCCTACTAATGTGCGACCCCTCCTCTGTCCATGTGATTCTCCAGGCAAGAATCCTCGAGTGGGTCGCCATTGCCTTCTCCAGGGGATCTTCCTGACCCAGGGATCGAATCTGGGTCTCCTGCATTGCAGGGAGATTTTTTTTTTTTTTTTTTTATCCTCTGAGCCACCAGGAAAGAATAACAGTAACAAACCAGCCAGCATTTACTGAACACTGAAGCTGAGCTCTGGATTTTCACACATATTATCTCACCGCACCTTCCCAACAATCCAGGAGGCAACTGCTATTATGAACCATTTTACAGATGAGGAAACTGAGGCACAACAAGTCCTACCCTTTGCTCAGAGTCACTGCTAGTCAGTGGCAGACACTTGATTCAGCTCCAACCCTGAAGCACTTAGTGGCGTGCTTGGCACTCGGCAAGCACTTAGTGAACGGTGTTTCGGTTCACTGAAGCAGGCGGAGTTTTCCAATCAGGAAACACCCGTCCTCGACCTGCACCCTGAGGGTAGTGGCAGGAGCCCAGCACTGCAGGGGCGCCCAGGGTTGATGCCCACCCCCAGCCTCAGGGCAGCGCCCACGCTGGCACCCAGCAAGGAGAACAGGGCTGGACGTCGGGACACTTCCTGACCCGCCGCCCTGCAGGACCGGTGCAAGGCCCACTCGGACGCCTGCCTTCTCGTCGGGAAGATGGGGGGTCAGCGTCCCCCCGCCGCACGGCCCGGGTGAAGAGGTCATAGACAGAGGGGTCACGCCCCTGCCGCGGCCACAGGCTGGGGGCTGTCGCGAGGCACTTCTGGGCACGGGCCACTCCGCACGCCCCTCCCCAGCCCTCCTGCCAGACAGATGACTCCGGTGGGATGCGGGGGCCGTCCTGCTTTCNCTCCGTAACGAGAATCACTTTGTAGAGGATGGACAGGGCTTAGGAGACGCGCCCTGTGAGATGAGGCCGAGAGTCAGGATGACCGCCACTCTTCCGGGACCTGTGTGCCCATTCTCACTTGCGTCCAGCTTGATGCTGAGAGCTGTGCTCTGGGGTGGGAAGGCCTGGGTTCAAGTCCTGGGCTCCACCCCTTTCTACACCTACACCCTTGGACAAGTTATTCCTCTTCTCCCAGCTCCATCTGGAAAACACGGCTGATAATAATGCCTACTAATGTGCGACCCCTCCTCTGTCCATGTGATTCTCCAGGCAAGAATCCTCGAGTGGGTCGCCATTGCCTTCTCCAGGGGATCTTCCTGACCCAGGGATCGAATCTGGGTCTCCTGCATTGCAGGGAGATTTTTTTTTTTTTTTTTTATCCTCTGAGCCACCAGGAAAGAATAACAGTAACAAACCAGCCAGCATTTACTGAACACTGAAGCTGAGCTCTGGATTTTCACACATATTATCTCACCGCACCTTCCCAACAATCCAGGAGGCAACTGCTATTATGAACCATTTTACAGATGAGGAAACTGAGGCACAACAAGTCCTACCCTTTGCTCAGAGTCACTGCTAGTCAGTGGCAGACACTTGATTCAGCTCCAACCCTGAAGCACTTAGTGGCGTGCTTGGCACTCGGCAAGCACTTAGTGAACGGTGTTTCGGTTCACTGAAGCAGGCGGAGTTTTCCAATCAGGAAACACCCGTCCTCGACCTGCACCCTGAGGGTAGTGGCAGGAGCCCAGCACTGCAGGGGCGCCCAGGGTTGATGCCCACCCCCAGCCTCAGGGCAGCGCCCACGCTGGCACCCAGCAAGGAGAACAGGGCTGGACGTCGGGATACTTCCTGACCCGCCGCCCTGCAGGACCGGTGCAAGGCCCACTCGGACGCCTGCCTTCTCGTCGGGAAGATGGGGGGTCAGCGTCCCCCCGCCGCACGGCCCGGGTGAAGAGGTCATAGACAGAGGGGTCACGCCCCTGCCGCGGCCACAGGCTGGGGGCTGTCGCGAGGCACTTCTGGGCACGGGCCACTCCGCACGCCCCTCCCCAGCCCTCCTGCCAGACAGATGACTCCGGTGGGATGCGGGGGCCGTCCTGCTTTCTGATTGTGTCCATGATGGACGCGGCTTCACCAGCCGGACAAGAAGGGGGCCCGGCAGAACCGTGTGCCCGGGACTCTCCTCCGAAGCTGCTCCTGGGCGTGGCCCCACTGGAGCCGTTTCATACAGCTGTTTGTTTAACCAGGAAATGAACTCCGAGGCTGACGGCAGTGTCCAGGGACAGACTTCTGGGAACAGGGCTCCTCCCAGGAGCGTGGGGGCCAGGGCCTTCGCTATCGCATTCCTCAGGCTGGCGCTGTGGGTGTTACGCCAGGCGGCCACCCCTCTGCCCCGGAGCTCCGAGCCGCTTATCTCCGCCGCTCCCCTGGGCCGCCCAGCCGCGCTTCCGCCCCAGGCCCCAGCAAACCTGCCGGCCCAGTGCCGGCTGTCCTGGGACCAGGGCAGGGCCGGAGGGAGGGGAAGCAGCCTCCCTAGGGACCCTCCTGGCTGGACAGACGCAGGAGGAGTTGGCAGTCCTGGCCCTCTGCCCGGGGCTCAGTTTCTCCAGCTCGAGGACAGGCGTTCTCTGTCTCCTTCTAGAAAAGCAGTCCCCTAAGTCTGGTCTGAGAACCTCTGGGGTTCCACCTCCCTTTTCCAACTACGTATCTGCGTGAGTCTAGATCTGCACTGAAGTTGAACAAAACAACACTTTCAACAGACGGAATTCTCCTCAACAGAGGAGAATCCAGGTAGAATCCTACGAAGCCAGACCTGAACGTGTTTGCAAAAAGGTACAACCTAGGGGCTTCCCTGGGGGTCCAGTGGTTCAGAATCCACCTGCCAATGCTGCGGACGAGGGTGCTAGCCTCGGTCGAGGAACTAGGAGCCCACATGCCATGGGGCCACTAAGCCCGCACACCACAACGAAGGACCACCACAGCCGAAGACCAAAAACAAAACACTAAAACCTGGTTACCCTTCTCACTGGTGGCTCAGACGGTAAGGCGTCTGTCTACAACCTGGGAGGCCTGGGTTCCATCCCTGGGTCGGGAAGATCCCGTGGAGAAGGAAATGGCAATCCACTCCAGTACTCTTGCCTGGAAAATTCCACGGACGGAGGAGCCTTGTAGGCTACAGTCCATGGGGTCGCAAACAGTCGGACACGACTGAGCAACTTCACTACTCCTCTTCTCACTAAACATTTTGGAAAATAACTGTTTTTCATAATAAGTGCTATTTATGTTAACATAAAATGGTCTGTGCCTGCTACGTCGCTTCAGTCACGTCTGACTCTCTGCGACCCTGTGGACTGTGGCCCATCAGGCTCCTCTGTCCATGGGATTCTCCAGGTAAGAGTACTGGAGCGGGTTGCCATTTCCTGCTCCGGAGGATCTTCCCGACCCAGGGATCAAACCTGTGTCTCCTGCATTGGCAGGCGGGTTCTTTTACCACGAACTCCAGGCCAGAAGCCCTGAAATGGTCTATTGTTGCTCTCTTGAGAATGAGTGAAAAGATACACGTTTTAAGCTTTACTCAGTGTTACCTTCTCACGTGGTAACCATAGAGAGATACAACTTACAGAAACAAAAATTCTTAGGGGCCTTGGATCATTTTTAAGAGGCTAGATATGGGTTTGAGACTGAAAGGTTTTAAGAAGCACTGTTTTAGAGTGTCACACTGATCACAGAGGACTGTGGATGGAAACGCTCTGCATTCTCAGTGACGAGCTAAGGCGCAGAGGTCTCGCGGCCACTGTAATATAAGAGCGATCACTGCATTGTTGCTGTGCGAAGCAGGGTAATGAGCCCCAGGCTGCCTGGCCTGGCCCTCAGCAGGGCCCCGTGTATGCCCGGGGCCGCCATTCTCTCCCCGGTGTCCTGTCCTGCGGGGGAGGGAGAAAGCGCCCCCAAGCTCCTGTTTGTCACCTCTCTCCCTGCTTGCAGGCCTGCTGGGTTGAGACCTGCTCGGCCTTTAAACAGCTGCCTCTTTCCTTCGCCCTCCTCTCTGCCGGCTCCCAGCAGAGCCCACGTCCTGACGTCCTCGGCCTGGCTCAGTGCCCCCTCCTCCGCGCACACCTGCTCCCTGCCCGCGGTCACCTGGGCACACCACTCCCCCACGCCATAACCCTCAGCTTCTTGGCTCCTGGGGACAGCTCTCCTTCTCAGATGACTGTCACCGCCACCTGGGTCTGCGCCACCCACCCGGGCCTTGTCCCCGCTGGGATCTGCGCTGCTCTGAGCGGGTGGGCGCGCGGGTCAGCATCTCAGGCCCGCGCTCCCGAGCGTCCCGCTGCCTCAGCTGTGCTGCCCGCTTAGCTCACGAGAGCTACAGCCAGGGGCCCACTCCAGCCCACCCAAGGCGGGGGCAGCCGTTCTCTGTCACCTGCAGCCCCGAGCAGCCCCAAGCCCCCGAGAGAACCTGCCCTCCCACCCGATGCTGACGCCTGTGCTCTGGGGTCAGGAGACCTAGTTTGAGGCGTGGGCTCCACCCCTTCCTATACCTACACACCTGGACAAGTTCCTTCTCTTCTCTGCGTCCCATCGGTAAAACAGGGAGAACAATACCTACTGAGCAATATAGCAGCTGGTGCTTCTCGGACAATATGACAGCTACTGTCGCTGTTGTTCAATCACTCAGTTGTGTCCGACTCTTTGCGACCCCATGGACTGCCTTCCTGTCCATTACCATCTCCCGGAGCTTGCTCAAACTCACATCCATTGAATCAGCGATGCCACCTAACCATCTCGTCCTCTGGCGACCCCTTCTCCTCCTGCCTTCAAACTTTCACAGCATCAGGGTCTTTTCCAAGGAGTCAGCTCTTCGCACCAGGTGGCCGAAGTATTGGAGCTTCAGCTTTAGCATCAGTCCTTCCAATGAATATTCAGGACTGATCACCTTTAGGATGGACTGGTTGGATCTCCTTGCAGTCCAAGAGACTCTCAAGAGTCTTCTCCAACACCACAGTTCAAAAGCATCAATTCTTCAGCACTCAGCCTTCTTCATGGCCCAACTCTCACATCCGTACATGACTACTGGAAAAAACCATAGCTTTGACTAGATGGACTTTGTTGGCAAAGTGACTTTTCTGCTTGAAGACTTAGTGTGCGTTAAGTATGGTTCTGAGCTTTCTACATGGATTATCTCATTAAGTCCTCCCAGCAACATATGAGGTAGGCACTATTATTCTTAACTCCATTTCACAGATGGGGAAAGTGAGGCACAGGGAAGTTCTCTCCCTCTCCCATTGCATTCCTCCATTCCTCCCTGTCCCATGGAACTCAGATTTATTCCGTAAGCTCGCCTAGCCTTTCTGTACCTCAGGGCTTTCTGGCTCATGCAGGTTCCTGAGTCCAGAAGTTCCCTGTGATCTATGAAGTGTCTCTAAGTCACCAGCTAAACCTCAGCTGGGCAGAGAGCCAGGGTGGGCCCCCAATGCTCCATGCCTGCCAGCCTCCTCGACCACATATCCTGTGGGTGGCAGGTGGGGGACCACATCCGGACAGAGAGAAGGGGCTGCTGACCAGGGCTGTTTCAAACCCTGGGAAATAGTCCTAAAGAGCCTTAGCTATTTTGAGGGTCCCAGCGAGGGGCCTTGCTGGAGTGTCCTGAGGTCACGTCCGGAGCTCAGGGACCCCACAAGAACGCTGTCTTCGAGGCCCTCCAGGGCGTTGCCAGCATGGACAGCATCCCCCGCCTTGGAACGCACCGGGGTTTCCAGCACGGACTTCGGCGGCTGTCAGGAGGTTCAGACAGGCGATCGGGGAGAGGAGGGTCGCTTTTATCCCAGCTGCCACCTGTGTTTGCACAGGTGCCAGAGAAGGGATGAGGCGGTCCAAGGAGAGGCCACACCTGCAGGACAAGGAGGGAAGTCGGTGGGACCAACGGAGCCTCTCCCCCCTCTCCCCCTCCCCTGGGAACCAGCAGTCAGCTTCGGCTCCGGGGACTCCCAGCCTAAGTCGAGCTCTTGAGCACAGGCTGCAGTGAGCCTGGGTGTGGCCCAGATTCTTCAGAAAACTTCCAGCATCGCAGAGAGTCTCTGGTCCTGGATGCGTTTTGTGATGCTGACGGCGTGTTATCTCGGAGCTTCAGGAGGCCCCACGAGGCTTCCAGAGACCTGACTTCTCCTCAACACTGTCTCCAATCTGCTGGACAGCAAGGGAGCGGCGGCCTCTCCCAGAGCCACGGTCTCCTCTAGCGGGAGACAGAGGGCTCTCCCGTTATCACAGACCCCACTCCCATCCCCTCCCCAGCCCTGGCCCCTGGTATCCACCGTTCTCTCCGCGTTTGTGTCTCTGACGGGCTTAGTCTCCTCCTGGACGTGGAGGCAAATGGTGTTCATCCTTCTCTGACTCCCTGACTTCACTGAGTACCGAGCCCGCGGGGTCGGTCCACCTTGTACCACGTGACAGGATTTCCTTGCTGTAAAGGCTGAGTAGTATTCCACTGTGTGTGAAGTCCATGCCCTTTATGCACCCATCCTTTGATGGACACTGAGAGGGCAGATTTCGTGTTAAGTATTCTTAATAAAGTAAAGAAATCAAAGGGGTCCTGTCCTGAGCATCTCACTTCAGTTTGAGAGAGGACCACCCAAAGGTCAGGGAGCCAGTCAACGACTCGGCTCCCCGCCTTCAGGCCGTGCACCCTGCCCTCCTAGGTCTCTCTCTCCTTCCTGTGTAGCCACGGCCTACACGGCCTCACAGAGCACACTACGCTTCGCCTCCTCCTGGAAGCCTCCCCGGCTGTCCTGACTCGCACGGCTCAGGCTCAGCTACACAGCTGGGACCCCACGGCTGTTCCATCTTCCTTGCGGCCTTGGTTCTGTAAATAACTGTGATGGGTAACCTTTATGAAAATGCATAAAACGCAGCGCCCAGAGATGCTGAGGCAGAGCCAGAGACGCTGAGGCAGCTCCTGTGGCGGGGAGACCGCTAGAGTGGAGGCTCAGTGTCCAAGGTGGACAGTGTGCAGAGCCAGGGACCACAGCGCGGGGCCGGGAAGTGGGAGGAGCCTGCTTGTGGGCAGAGCAAAGGCCTGCAGAACCTGTCCAGCCCACCCCCTCCTCCCCTGCCCCGACGCTGACCTCCTGGGCTCATTCCCACCTCCCACCTCTGGACTGCTGCTCCCTGACCACAGGGCTGTCCCCAGACCTTCCCATTTTCTTCCTCCTTCTCAACAGCCAGCTCCCAGCTCAAAAGTTTCCTCTTCATCACAATGGCTCCTGGGAACCTGGAACCTTCTTGTATCTCTGGAGGGAACCTCAAATGGGCCAGCTTGTAAAAGAGTATGGCAGATCCTTAAAAAATTTCTTGGGCCCCAAAATCACTGTGGATGGTGACTGCAGCCATGATACCAAAAGAAGCTTGCTCCTTGG
>SJYV01041371.1:0-11701 GCA_006410875.1 Neotragus pygmaeus | reverse complement strand
TGCTAGAGTCCTACATCCATGCTGCAGACCAGCTCTGTCAGGTAGGTCTACCTTCCAAGTTGACTACTAACATTTACACGCCTTTGCTCTCCTGGGCCCATGGTCCAAGACTCCCTTACACACCCAGAGACACTGCCAAGATCCTAGCTGATCCTCTGTCCCCTCCTCCCCTCCTCCTGGCCCAGACTTCATGCAGCAGCAAACAGACCTTCTCTAACATAAGTTAGATCATGCCATCCCAGACTCCCCAGGGGGCCCTGGGACTTCCCAGGTGACACTGGATTCCCTGGTGGCTCAGACGGTTAAGAGTCTGCTTGCAATTCGGGAGACAGGGCTTCGACTCCTGGGTCAGGAAGATCCCCTAGAGAAGAAAATGGCAGCCCACTCCAGTATTCTTGCCTGGAGAATCCCATGGATGGAGGAGCCTGGCAGACTATTGTCCATGGGGTCGCAAAAAATCAGAAGTCACTGAGCGACTTCACTTTCTTTCTTTCTTTTCAGGTGACACTAGTGGTGAAAAACCCACCTGCCAATTCAGGAGACATAAGAGACATGGGCTCAATCCCTGTGTCGGGAAGACCCCCTGAAGGAGGGCAAGGCAACCCATTCTAGCATTCTTACCTGGGGAATCCCGTGGACAGAGGAGCCTGGTGGGCTACAGTCCATGGGACTGAAGAGAGTCAGGCACGACTGAAGTGACTTAGCATGCAGACCCAACCCAGACGAAACTGCTTCCCACGCTTCCCGTTGGCTTTAGGATAAACCAGAATATCTCTGCTGTCCCCAGGGCCCAGATTGTGCTCACGCTCATCTCTTCCACACTGTCTGGGCTGCCTTCCACCCCATGCCTGCTCCCCTCCCCACTGGGCCCTTGGATGAGCCAAGTTCTTCCCTACCCAGACCTGGACCTGCCACTGATCCTGATGGGGCGCGCCTCCCGTCCACAGGCTGGGTTGGCTCCTTCTCCATGGTCAGCCCCGCTTTCAGGTTCCAGCTCAGACGGGCTCCCCTCTGCCTCTGCAGGGGCAGCCCCGCCACCCTCGTCCTGCCCCACAGCCGCTGGACCTACCGCTCACTATCAGGGCTCATGTTTACTTTGACTACTGGCTTCCTTTCTTGGGGTTGTTTCGGTCCATAGGCATAGAAGCTAATTCCGTGGTGCTCGTGGGTCCCCTGTTCACGTATGCCAGACCAGCCCTGACCACCACCCAGCAAGTCACATTCCTGACCCTACTTGCTTGTTGGTTGGTTGATTTTATGCTGTTTTTGTTTTCATAACACTTGACTCTGATGGACACAGTTTTTTTGACTTAACGCTTCCCATCCCACTCCCCACTTGCAGAGAAGCATAAGCTCTATTAGGGCAAGAGTTCTACGGTCTCAAACCTACTCCAGTCCTGGGCATACCTAAGGTGCCTAATAAGTGCTTACTGGCCTTGTGTTCTGTAAACAAGCGTGTTATTGAATTTTCTCTAGTGCTTAGCAGTGTGTCCCACGTATAATCAAAACTATGGTTTTTCCAGCAGTCATGTGCGGATGTGAGAGTCGGACCATAAGGAAGGCTGAGCACCAAAGAACTGATGCTTTTGAACTGTGGTGCTGGAGAAGACTCTTGAGAGTCCCTTGGACTGCAAGAAGGTCCAACCAGTCCCTCCTGAAGGAAATCAGTCCTGAATATTCATTGGAAGGACTGGTGCTGAAGCTGAAGCTCCAATACTTTGGCCACCTGATGGGAAGAACTGACTCATTTGAAAAGACCCTGATGCTGGAAGAGATTGAAGGCTGGAGGACAAGGGGATGACAGAGGATGAGATGGTTGGATGGCATCACCAACTCATTGGATATGAGTTTGAGCAAGCTCTGGGAGATGATGAAAGACAGGGAAGCCTGGTGTCCTGCAGTCCATGGGCTCGCAAAGAGTTGGACATGANCTGGAGGACAAGGGGATGACAGAGGATGAGATGGTTGGATGGCATCACCAACTCATTGGATATGAGTTTGAGCAAGCTCTGGGAGATGATGAAAGACAGGGAAGCCTGGTGTCCTGCAGTCCACGGGCTCGCAAAGAGTTGGACATGATTGAGCGACTGAAAAGCAACCCATGTATAAGAGGCACCCAGAAAGCTATTTACCAAATGTGGAAATAGACAGAAAAATGCCTTCTTGGCCACCAGTAGGATCTAGGTGTTTTTACAGAAGAGACTGAAGGCCAGAAGTTAGACGACCCTGATTTGATGTTCTAACCGTGGTTTTCACTCTGTGGGATGCTGGAAAAGCCACATGACATTGTTACAGTGCAGGGTCTCACCTTCAAAATGGGCCAGTGGCATCATGCTGTCACATAACTGCCGAGAGGATCAAGNCAACCCTGATTTGATGTTCTAACCGTGGTTTTCACTCTGTGGGATGCTGGAAAAGCCACATGACATTGTTACAGTGCAGGGTCTCACCTTCAAAATGGGACAATGGCATCATGCTGTCACATAACTGCCGAGAGGATCAAGGAGAACAGGACATAAGGGTCTCTGGACTCCCTTGGAGAGAAAAGAAGTCTCCATCTGGCCCTGGGGCCGCTGCCCCCTTGGGATCGTGAAGACCTCACCCGGGACACTGGAGTCAGTGCTTTTCGGGAAAGGAAAAAAGAGTTGCAGGGAGAAAGATGCATTTTCCAGCAGAAATTAAACAAACATTGCACAAAGAAGTGCATTTATAGTGTATGTCACTAGAGAGCCTGTATTTCATGGGAGATGAATATAGTGTNACACTGGAGTCAGTGCTTTTCGGGAAAGGAAAAAAGAGTCACAGGGAGAAAGATGCATTTTCCAGCAGAAATTAAACAAACATTGCACAAAGAAGTGCATTTATAGTGTATGTCACTAGAGAGCCTGTATTTCATGGGAGATGAATATAGTGTATTCTACATTCTGGTGTTATCTGAGACTGGTTTTATCTCCTTGCAGTCCAAGGGACTCTCAAGAGTCTTCTCCAGCACCACAGTTCGGAAGCATCAATGAAACTGCAGAAAAGCAAAAACACAAAAATAGAAAATGAAAGATGTATCTAAAGAGACCTCCTGGAGCCTGCCAAAAAGTCTACTGTCCTTTCAGCCAAAGACACTGGCACGCAATTCATGGCTTGCCTAGAAGGCGCAAGGATGACCCTTCTTGGCAGCACAGGAGCGTCTCGGAATTTAGTTGCAGCCCGCCAGCAGAGCGCCTCCTGCTTTGCCAGCCCCACACGGCGTGTGAACACACAGTGAGTCACTCCTTGACCATCTCTGGGCCTCTCCCACCGTGCTTTCATTCAGGAGGCTGACCTGCATCCAACATACTTCCCTGGACCTTTTTAAAACCCCATAAAAAGCGGACCTGGCGTTTACGGGAGACAGGATGCCAAATGACATGCTGCTAAGTAGAAGCCGCTCCCCTCAGACCTTCACACCCCCGGATGACGGCTTCTGTTGAATGCGGAAAGGATAAATAGGGATTTGGAGTCGAGATTAGCATAGAGACGTAAATACTGTACACAGCACAAAGGAAAAAGAAACGGAAAGATTTTGGGAAAACAAAATGCATGGAGAAATCATTCATTTCCACTTTAAATGATAAGCTCACATTTAAACGGGGAGAGTGGCATGGGAACATGTACAGTATCACATGTAAAATAGATAGCCGGGGGAACTTGCTGTATGATGCTGGGAGCTCGAACCCCATGCTCTGTGGCCACCTGGAGGGGTGGGATGGAGTGGGAGGTGCGAGGGAAGTTCAAGAGGGAGGGGACATACATATACCTGTGGCTGATNTAAATTTTCAAATGTACAGTATTTTTAATTATAAGCACAATGTTGTATAATAGTTCTCTAGACCTTATTCATCTTGCAACTAAAATTCTCTAGGTTTTGATTTCATTATGCCTGTGGCATGTCATAATCTCTGTGAATTTTAGTTTCTTAATCTGTTAAGTGGGGCTAATAATGTTCTATTTCACAAGGTTACTATGGGAATTAGATAACAGAATATGTTAAAATGTCTTTGTAAGTTACAAAGTGAAATGAAGGTGAACACTTACCATGTTCATTGCAAATATAAAATAACTGAATTTTCATGACGACCCTTTGATGTAACTTTCATAATTCCCATTTTATAGATGAGAATATTGAGGCAGAGAGAATTTAAGCAAATTGCCTGATGTTATTTGGCTAATAAATGGTGAAGCTGGGAATTAAATGCAGAAAGTTTGACTCAGAGCCTAGGCTACTGTCACCATGCTATACCTGCTCTCTTTACTATGTAAAATATTTGGTTAAAATAATAATTTACCTTGTATATAAAAATCACCAGTACTCTCTCCCTGTGTAGATACATATTTCTTTCATAATAGTTTGAAGTTCTTCTGGCCATCACACTCAGAAACAAAGGTTGAGGCCCTTTTATATAAAGCATAGAATTTCCAGAGAGAATAAAAGATCTGTGAATAACTCTTAAAATGGTCACTGAAAATTTAAAATCTAACATTGCTAAGTTGTGGCAGAATATAAATCAAAAACAAAACAAAAACTGTTTTCTTCTCCCACAAATAGATTTCTTCAGTATATTTTTAGTAACTTTGGGAACATTAGAATTTCTATCTGGATCCTAGGAATGAATAACACTTCATGTTCTGCTAATGGATAAATTATGACTCATTTTTTAAATAAAAAATCATTTAATATAGGCCTCAACACACAGATGTGGAAATATACTATCAGTACTACCCAAGATTGCATATAAGGATTGAATGCAATCCCGATCAAAATTCCAACACCCTTTTATTCATAAATGAAAAAGCTGATTCTTAAATTCAGATGAAAATGCATGTGCCCCCACATAGCTAAAATAATTTTGAAAAAGAACAGAGTTGGAGGACTTATACTTTCAAACCTTATTGCAAAATTGTAGTAATCCAAACAGCATAATACTTATATAAGGGCAGACATATAGACCAATGAAACAAAATTGAGTCCAGACATAAACATATACATTTCTAAACACAACTGATTTATGAGAGGGATGTCAAGTATACTCAATGGGGAAAAATGTCTGTTCAACCAATGATGCTGGGACAACTGGTTTCTACATGCAAAAAGTAGAATTGGATTCCCACCTCATAGCGTATNAACAAAATTGAGTCCAGACATAAACATATACATTTCTAAACACAACTGATTTATGAGAGGGATGTCAAGTATACTCAATGGGGAAAAATGTCTTTTCAACCAATGATGCTGGGACAACTGGTTTCTACATGCAAAAAGTAGAATTGGATTCCCACTTCATAGCGTATACAAACAGTAAATCAAATGGATAAGCAAATATGAGTTAAAACCAAACAATACTTAGAAAAAGCACTTAGGGCTAAATTTTCAGAACTTGGATTTGGCAATAAATTCTCATATATGACACCAAAAACACAAGCTTATTGCTTGTGAAAGAAATAGATAAATTGGACTTCATAAAAATTAACATTTTATTTTCGCATTAAAGGATATGAGCCAGAAAGTGAAAAGATACTGTGTAAAATGAGAGAAAATGTTTGCATATAATATATTTGATAAAAGTTTATAACCAGAATATACCTTCCCTGGTTGCTCAATGGATAAAGAATTTGCCTTCAGTGTATTAGACACAGGAGGCATTGATTCATCCCTGGGCTGGGAAGATCCCCTGGAGAAGGGCATCAGTTCAGTTCAGTCCTCAGTCGTGTCCGATTCTTTGTGACTCCATGAATCGCAGCATGCCAGGCCTCCCTGTTCATCACCATCTCCTGGAGTTCACTCAGACTCATNAAATCAAAAAAATAAAAACCCATGCACAGTTACAGGGAAGATTTAGTATGGTTGGTCAATGCTTTGTGCAAATTGTGATCTTTTGTTTTAGTGAATGTTCTGAAGTTATTTGAGAAAACAAACATGTGTCTCTTTTCTATTTGACAATTATGTGGAATTATAGCAGATTATAGCTTAAAAATGTTTGTTTTCTATGTCTGTGGATCTATTTCTGTTTTGTATATAAGTCCATTTGTATCATTTTTTTAGATTCCACATATAAGTGATATCGTATGATATTTGTCTTTCTCTGTCTGGCTTACTTCACTCAACATGACAATCTCTTGCTCATCCAGGTGGCTACCAGTGGCATTATTTCCTTCTTTGTATAGCAGAATACTATTCCATTGCATACATACTCCACATCTTCTTGACCTAAGTGTAATAACCTAAGGTTATTTACCTATAACCAACAGGTAAATGAATTAACAAAATTCTCTAAGTTTTGCTATGTCTAGGTAGAGTGTAGAATTCTTGGGTCTGAATGAGGATAGTGAGAAGCAAGGGAAATTAAAGCACTTAACTGAANCTAAGTGTAATAACCTAAGGTTATTTACCTATAACCAACAGGTAAATGAATTAACAAAATTCTCTAAGTTTTGCTATGTCTAGGTAGAGTGTAGAATTCTTGGGTCTGAATGAGGATAGTGAGAAGCAAGGGAAATTAAAGCACTTAACTGAAAATTTCTATTAAAATAGAAATTATAGAGTTTTTAACTATGTATTGTTAACATTTTAGATGAAAGTTCATATATATGTATATGTGTGCATAAGCATACGTACTGCTCACACACACAACTTATTACGGCCTAAGAGAATTAGGCTTTTTGAAAAACATTAGTATCTTTTTAAAAATCACATGAGTTTCTACCATCGCTTTGGCCGATATGGTGCATTTCAAATCCAGGCACACCAAGTTTGCTTTGTGTTTAGCACTTAGTTCAGACAAGTCAAGCCCACAGGTTTAGACGACACTCACTGTGCAGTGAGAGGGGACTGTGTGTGCTCTTGGCAGTTTAGAAGATGAGTCACCTCCGTGGGCCCTGGAAGTCTAAATGGAGAGCACAGGGCATTTTCACCTGGGCGTGTAGACAAGGACCCGTGATGTATACAGCGGTTTCCTATTGCTGCTGTAATAAATTGCCATGAACTTGGTGGCCTGAAAGAACGTGAAGTTCTCTGATTGTTCTGGAGACTGGAAGTCTGAAATCAGCAACAAGGATCAAACTCAGGAGGTCAGCAGTGCCGCACCCTTGGAGGCTCCGGCAGAGGGCTTGCTCTTGCCTCCTGTGGCATCTGGTAGCTGTAGCCTTTCCAGGTTTGTGGTCACGTGGGTCCACTCTCTGCCTCCTTGGTCACATGGCTTCATGCTATTCAGAGTGCGTGGACCACCCTTCCCTAAAGGTAGCTGGGACTGCATTCAGGGCTCACCCAGATAATCTGAGATAATGTCCCCATTCCAAGATCCTTGATCATGTCTGCAAAGATGCATATTGGCCACAGAAGCTAACACCTTTTCTAGAAATCAGGAGATAGATGTTTTTTGTGGGGGAGTGGGGAGACATTGTAAAGTCTACTATGGTTTAGTAGTTTTCCCTTTAGAGAATCAAAAATGACCAAGATGTTTATTTAAAACCTAAGGCACACTTTTTAGCATTAGCTTTATCTTGGCACTTGCCCTTGAACGTCTGCTCTCGTCTAACAAGTTCAGGTCCAGCCGCTCGGTCGGGTCCGACTCTTTGAGACCCCATGGACTGCAGTTCTCCAGGCCTCCCTGTCCATCACCAACTCCTGGACTTTACCCAAACTCATGTCCATCGAGTCGGTGATGCCATCCAGCCATCTTATCCTCTGTTGTCCCCTTCTCCTCCTGCCTTCAGTCTTTCCCAGCATCAGGGTCTTTTTCAGTGAGTCAGTTCTTCGCATCAGGTGGCCAAAGTATTGGAGTTTCAGCTTCAACATCAGTCTTTCCAATGGACATTCAGAACTGATCACCTTAGGATGGACTGGTTGGATCTCCTTACAGTCCAAGGGACTCTCGAGAGTCTCCTCCAACACCACAGCTCAGCAGCATCAGTCCATCTAACAGGATCCGAATGCTGTTGTCCCAGTACAGCTGCTGGGCACAGGCAGAAGGGGGCTCAGGCTGAGAACTGCCATCCGTTTTGCTCATGTTGCAACAGGGCAGAATTGTTTTATAAATCACCCTGCCTTTTATTAGTTGCTTTTTCCTCTAAGTGTAAATTCTCTGGGCTAGATAAATAAGTCAGAATAAGATTTAAGGCTGAGTTGCCCTTTTCCAGTAACCACTTACCCTTTCAAGGCCTGCTTCTGCCTTTCTCAGTGGACATTCAAACCAGCTCAAGAAGATGCGGTGGTGGTTGGTTCAGGGGCCCGTCCAAATGCGCCCTCTTTAAGACCAAACCATGAAAACATCTGGAAGAAAAGTTGGCACTTTTGGCAACGTTTTCAAATACTCTGACTCTATGATGCCAACCACTGGATTTTTAGGAACTAAAATCAGATTCGGAGGATCACACTGCCTCTCTTCTGAAAGTGTAATTAGTTGGAAGACTGAACATCGCCTTTTCTCAAATTTTGTATGAAAATGATGAAACCGCATATTTTGGATAAAACAATAACGTGTACCGTTCTCATGTGAGGCTTCCCAGGTGGCAGAGTGGTAAAGAACCCACCTGCCAACGCAGGAGATGCAAGAGGCGTGGATGGGATCACTGGATTGGGAAGATCCCCTGGAGAAGGAAACGGCAACCCACTCCAGTATTCTTACCTGGAGAGTTCCATGGACAGAGGAGCCTGTCGGGCTGCAGCCCATGGGGCTGCAAAAAATCAGACATGACTGAACAGAGCATAGCACGAGCTCCATGAAGACAACCACCAAATTTTTAGGAAATGAGAAAGATTCAAAGGAGCACACTGCCTTTCCTCTGAAAGCTTAATTCGTAGGAAGATTCAGCATTGCCTTTTCTCGTATTTTGGATAAAACAATAACGTATACCTTTCTCACACAGGCCTTTCTTTTTAATGTTACTGAGAAATGCTTTAAAGGTACACAGCCAACAAAAGGGAAATTCTTTTCTCCTTTAGGAATTAGCAGAATCTTTAAATCCCTTTTGTTTGATATTCCCAGTAAGGAATGCGCGGATTCTGTCTTGAGAAAATTAAACATGCACCAGTGAAGATGTGAAACGGAATATTTGCTTTGCAAAGCATAGACAGGGCAAAAGAGTTAACAAATGTCTTCCCTATCTCTACACTTGGCATGTATTAAGAGGAAGAGCTAGGAGGCAGAGAGATGAAGAATGAAATAGCTGCTATTACAATTCAGAAGGCTGTTCGCACAGAGCGGCTTCCATCTCTGGCAAAAGAGGGATTCCTATTCAGCAGCTTTGAATTAAACCCAACCAGCTACTGGCTAAGGAGAAACCCTCCACCTCCCCTGCCCTTGAAAACCTACAACAAGGAAGATCAGGGTGCAGACGTCTGCTTGAGACACATTTTGAAATAAAAAGGGCAGGCGAGCAGAATGGGCCTCTTTTTTCCTCCTGTTTGCAGATCACATCATTCATGCCTTCTCTCTTTGGGAGGTAGAAAAGAGAGGCCAAGAGTGCAAACTAACATAAAAGAAGACCTCCACGTGGAAAGAGAACAATTCTTTTTTCTATTAAATTTGACATCATTTCCTTATACGTCTGATTTGTTTGGAGAAGCCAATATTCATATCATAAAAGCAGTAAAATTTCTCTGAGAGTCCCCAAGCCACCATAGTGAAGCCTCTTCCGTCCAGCTAAGCAGGCATATATCCTGGGATGCTTTAAAGGGGGAGACACACTGGTAGCAATCAGAGTATTAGCTGAAGCGTGACTCAGGCAGGGAAACAGTCACAGACAGGCCCTGCCTAAGGATGACGCAGGACAGAGATGGTAGCTCATGTGCATGACCCTGGGTCCCTGAAAAGAGAATCTACAAAGTGAGAGAGAATTTAATGCGGGGAAACCATTGCACAGATGAGGGAGCGGCTGGGGGGAGGATGTAGAGCTTAGCATGGTCCGGAAGCCACCGCACCCACGCCCGCGGCTGCTGGCAGAGGGGATGGAGCAGAGCTGAGCGGAAGCTCACTTTGGGGGGTCTTCCTAAGATGCTGGGGTTACCACAGTGCCCCTGCCACTGAGAGAGGACGGCAGGAAGGTGAAGCTGGCTTTTCCCTTTTCTCCACTCCCCAGGCTCTCCACCCGCAGGGTCTGGCAGGGCTGCACCCAGCCAGTTCCTGATGGACCAGGATCTGGGGAAGGAAACGTGGAGCCGTGGGGCCTGCAGCGCCGAGCAGAGGAGACAGAGAGAGGAACAGACGCGGCGGCCAAGGTGCCCAGAGTCACAACAAGGGTAATGGTTTTCTATCCCTCTTTAAACCAGGGAAGCACGTCATACTCTAGAAAGATTCTGTAATCGTGGGTATTTTGCTTTAATGGATCTAAAGTGGAAAGTTTCAATGACTTGGAAAACAGAAGGAAGTATAAAAAAAAGCAGAGCAATTTGAAGTAATTTAGCAAAAAGATATATTCCCTGTAAAGTTCCAGAGGTTTCGAGTATCATTATATAATAGGGAGAAGCAGGGAACCATTACCTCAGTTTCAGCGGATGTTAAATAATCTGGATGTTGGCTTTCCTATTCAGAATGGAGAAAATTAAAAAAAATACATTTCACAAACTGCTTAGCATGGACAGGATTTAAAGAGTGATAGAGATGCTTGCTGTGGGCTAAGACTTGAGTCCCTCCCCCCAGTATCATTGTTGTCCCTCAATGTGATGTTAGGAGCTGGGTCCTTGCGTCTATGAGAACAGATGAAGTCATAAGGGTGGGCCCTCAGGAATGGGATTAATGTACTTATTAGAGGCGAGAAGGGGCTTGCTGCTCTCTGCTCTCTGCCATGTGCAGACACAGTGAGAAGTCAGGACCCAGATGCAGGCCAGGCCAGGCCAGGTCGTGCTGGAACCTCCATCTTGGACTTCCCTTTCTCCAGCACCATCGCAAACAATTTTTTACCCAACTTATGATATCTTGTTATAGCTGCCCAAGTGGACTAAGATAGGCCCTGCTTGACCAACTCAAGTCAGGTTACTCTGTGCTTTCTTATACTTAGCTGACTTGGAGCAAAGCAGAAATTCACAGAAAGATGCAAATTAACAAAACTGATTTAAGAATAAATAGAATATTTGAACAGACCCATAGCAATTAGATTAGAGATTGAGCGAGTAACTAAAGCCCCATGAAGAAAGGCTCAGGCCCAGATGGCATCACTGGTTCAGTTCAGGTCAGTTGCTCAGTCATGTCTGACTCTTTGCGACCCCATGAGTCACAGCACGCCAGGCCTCCCTGTCCATAACCAATTCCCTGAGTTCACCCAAACTCATGTGCATCGAGTTGGTGATGCCATCCAGCCATCTCATCCTCTGTCGTCCCCTTCTCCTGCCTCCAATCCTTCCCAGCATCAGGGTCTTTTCCAGGGAGTCAACTCTTCACATGAGGTGGCCAAAGTACTGGAGTTTCAGCTTCAATATCAGTCCTTCCAATGAACACCCAGGACTGATATCCTTTAGAAGGGATTGGTTGGATCTCCTTGCAGTCCAAGGGACTCTCATCATAGTTCAAAAGCATCAATTCTTTTGCACTCAGCTTTCTTCACAGTCCAACTCTCACATCCATACATGACCACAGGAAAACCATAGCCTTGACTAGATGGACCTTTGTTGGCAGAGTAATATCTCTGTTTTTTAATATGCTGTCTAGGTTGGCCATAACTTTCCTTCCAAAGAGTA
>SJYV01041367.1:1269-21085 GCA_006410875.1 Neotragus pygmaeus | reverse complement strand
AGAGATGGTGATGAACAGGGAGGCCTGGCGTGCTGCAATCCATGGGGTCGCAAAGAGTCGGACACGACTAGTGACTGAACTGAACTGAACACATATACATATATACCCATAAGCAAAATCAAAACATCCCAACAAAATAAAGTACAGTAGATTGACCCAGCAAACAAAGAAAATCCAAAGTTATATTTACCAGTTAGGAATGAAACTAACTAAAACAAACAAAAGCAAGATGCCAAGTGGAAAATAAAGGAATGAAAACAAAACTAACATATATGTTGAGAGGAAGGGAAAGAAAGCAAGAATAGATACACAAGGTTAAAGAGAGGTAGATGAAGAAGATTTATATACATTAAAGATTAACGGAAGGGAAAAAGAACAGTAGGAAAGGCAAACAAAGGAATAAATGTAGAAAAAATATTATAGTTTTAAAAAGTTAAAATTATATATATATATAAAGGAAGAACAAAGAAGAAAAGGAAAAATCCATAGAACTGCAAAAGTTCAATGTGGAGGCAGAGGTTTATAACAACTATAAAAAGAGTGACTGAATATACACATATACATATACACCCATAAGCAAAATCAAAACAGTCCAACAAAAATAAAGTANGGGGCTCCAAAATCACTGCAGATGGTGACTGCAGCCATGAAATTAGAAGACGCTTACTCCTTGGAAGAAAAGTCATGACCAACCTAGACAGTATATTCAAAAGCAGAGACATTACTTTGCCGACTAAGGTCCATCTAGTCAAGGCTATTGTTTTTCCTGTGGTCATGTATGTATGTGAGATTTGGACTGTGAAGAAGGCTGAGTTCCGAAGAATTGATGCTTTTGAACTGTGGTGTTGGAGAAGACTCTTGAGAGTCCCTTGCACTGCAAGGAGATGCAACCAGTCCATTCTGAAGGAGATCAACCCTGAGATTTCTTTGGAGGGAATGATGCTAAAACTGAAACTCCAGTACTTTGGCCACCTCATGCGAAGTGTTGACTCATTGGAAAAGACTCTGACGCTGGGAGGGATTGGGGGCAGAAGGAGAAGAGGACGACCGAGGATGAGATGACTGGATGGCATCACTGACTTGATGGACATGAGTTTGAGTGAACTCCGAGAGATGGTGATGAACAGGGAGGCCTGGCGTGCTGCAATCCATGGGGTCGCAAAGAGTCGGACACGACTAGTGACTGAACTGAACTGAACACATATACATATATACCCATAAGCAAAATCAAAACATCCCAACAAAATAAAGTACAGTAGATTGACCCAGCAAACAAAGAAAATCCAAAGTTATATTTACCAGTTAGGAATGAAACTAACTAAAACAAACAAAAGCAAGATGCCAAGTGGAAAATAAAGGAATGAAAACAAAACTAACATATATGTTGAGAGGAAGGGAAAGAAAGCAAGAATAGATACACAAGGTTAAAGAGAGGTAGATGAAGAAGATTTATATACATTAAAGATTAACTGGAAGGGAAAAAGAACAGTAGGAAAGGCAAACAAAGGAATAAATGTAGAAAAAATATTATAGTTTTAAAAAGTTAAAATTATATATATATATAAAGGAAGAACAAAGAAGAAAAGGAAAAATCCATAGAACTGCAAAAGTTCAATGTGGAGGCAGAGGTTTATAACAACTATAAAAAGAGTGACTGAATATACACATATACATATACACCCATAAGCAAAATCAAAACAGTCCAACAAAAATAAAGTATAATACATTGATCAAATGAATAAAGGAAAACAAAAAATTATATCTCCCAGTTAAGAATAAAACTAATTAAAGCACAAACTGGAAAACAAAACTAAAGCAAGGTGTCAAGTGGGAAATAGAGCAATAAAAATAAAACTAACAAATATGTTGAGATGAAAGGAAAGAAAGAAAAGAAATAATTGATATGCAAATTTAAATAGAGGTAGATGAAGGAGATTTATATACTTTAAAGTTTAACAGCAAAGGGAAAAGAACGGTAGGAAAAGCAAACAAAGGCATAAAAGTAGAAAAAATAATAGGTTTTAAAAATTAAACATAAAAAAAGGAAAACTCCACAGAACTGCAAAAGCCCAACATAGAGGCAGAGGTTTACGACAATAAAAAAAATGTCACTGAGGAAAAAAAAGAGCTCAAAAGCTTAATTAGATTTCATAAGATTTCAAAGTACCAGTAATCTCAACAATTATAACATAGGTTGGGGAGAAAGCAAAAGAATCTACAGAACAAGTCAAAACATAAGAATAATAAATTGTTTTCTGGAGTCACTGCTGTCAGAGTCCTTTCTCTCGCTCAGAGTCACAGTCCACCTTACCTTCCTGGGATACCCCGCCAACACTGTGTTGGTCTCTGGACCTGCTATGGGGGCAGCTCAGACTCTAATCTGGTCCTACTTCTGTGTATTTTTGCCTCCAATGTCCACAGCTATCAGAACTAGTGCATTTTCTTTTGTGGGAGCTTTCAATATCCTTTTATATATTCCACAGACAGAGTCTGCCTAGTTGACCGTGTGGGTTAAGTCTGCAGCTTGTATGTCTAGTGGGAAGGTTTTGGGTCCTTTTCCTTAGTCACATTGCCCCTGGGTTTCAATTGTGGTTTTATCTCCACCTCTGCATGTGGGTCATCCACTGGGGTTTGCTCCTGAGGCTGCTCTGGAGGCCTTGGGTTTGTCCCTGTGATGACCAGTTAGTGGAGGTGGTGCAGCTGCTTGGATTGCAGGGTTTCTGGCAGCACTAGGTACTCAGGGGTGTTGGTGGCTAGGACAGCGGGAAATATAGTGCTCTAGAAGGGTGTGGCAACCAGCCTTGGCCAACATGCTCCAGTATTCTTGCCTGGAGAAATCCCCTCCCTGACAGAGAAGCCTAGCAGGCCAGTTTGCAGGGTGGCATGACTGAAGCAATCCTGAACACATAGATGAAAATCTTTCTTCGTTTGCTTGTGGTGGTTCTGCCCTAGTGAGAGTTGAGCGTGAAGGTGGCACAGCTGCTTGACTGCAGGGACCCTGGTGGCACAAAGTGTGCAGGGACATGGTCTGCCTCCACCCTAGGAGTTATGGCTCTATCAGTCTTTTTTCGAGCTTCTTGTAGCTGGCCATCAGAAGGCTTCTTTGGCCAGTCTTTCTCTGTAGCTCTGCCTGTTCAGGCACTTAGAGGGCTCCCTTGCCTGGGGTCCTTCTCTGTTGTTGGGCGCATCAGGCACATAGAGGGGGGCCTCTCTGGCTGGGGTCCTACTCTGTATATCAGTGCACCAGGCACTTAAACAGGCACCCTGGTTGGGGTCCTACTGTGTAGTTCAGGGCATCAGATGTTTGGTGGGCCAGCCTCTCTATTGTTCAGCTGTGGATGCCGGACTGTGGATGGCGAGAGACTATGGTGATGGCTCCACCCCCTACACATGACTCAGCAGTATCACTTTGCTTCCATGACTGCCTGGCTTTCCTCCACAGGCATATCCCATCATGATCTCCTCCCTCACACCCCGTGGATTCATCTCTCCATAGTCATCAGCAGCTGTCACCCTGAGATTGCTACACAATCCCTAAACTCCAGTTCCCAGCCTCTGCACTTTCCTGAGGACCTGCATCCTTGTCCAAGGTGTGTATGGCTGCAGCAAGGACTGTCTGTTCTCATTCCATTTAGGCTGCCACAGACCAGCTGTTTCACTCTCAGGCTTAAATGTTTCTCCTCTGACAGACAATTGCCCCACTATGGGGATCAGACCCCTGCTCCAGTTCCCCCACCCACTGAGAGCAGGTCCAGTCCTACTAACACTCGTTTTTCCCCCTAGATCCTTCATCTTACCGAGTTTTGCATGGTTCTATACATTCTTTTCCGCTGTTCAGGTACTCCTGTTCACTCTCAGCTGGTGTTCTGCATGCACTTCTGTGTCTGAAGGTGTGTTCCTGATGCATCAGTGAAGAGAGATGTACTCCATATCCACCTACTCCTCCATCATCTTGTTCTTTCTAATGATTCATTATTTTAATGTGTAGGCTAGGCTACTATGAAGTAATTATATTGATTACACTAAGCTTGCATAAAGCAATCACATTGCTGCTTCTTTATCAATATATGAATCATTATACCTGTAAATAAATTTTCACGTAATCTTTACATTTTTGATATCCAGTACTAACACAAACAACATCTACAGTGATTTCTATCATATAAGACAACATTGATGGAGATACTGCCAAGACAGATAATTCATCTTGTATGCAGATGATGTAAACTTAAAGTATAGATAAATACAGTGTGGTACTGTTAAATGTATTTTCTTTTTCTCATGATATTCTTAATAACATTTTCTTTTCTCTAGCTTACTCTATTGTAAGAATACAGAACACAATACATGTATAAAATATGTTAACCAACTGTTTATCAGTAAAGCTTCCAGTCAAGAGTAGTTTATTAGTAAAGTTTTCAGGGAGTCAAAAAGTATATGCAAATTTTCTGCTGCATGGGCAGAGGGGTGAGTGCCCCCAACCTCTAATATCATTTAAGGGGTCATCTGTATTTAAGAAATTAATTTATCAGGGGGAAATATAATGTTAAAGCAAATATAGTGCAAACCAATGAAAATAATTTTTATTTCAAAAAATTGAGGAGAGATATGAAAGGTAGCTATCAATTTAAAATAAAATATTCTAGAAAGGCTATGATCTGCTTTTATTTTCAGGATTTAATGACAAATCATGAAGAGGTAGAAAAATGAAAATAGAGAGGCAAAGTAATAATAGAAAAAAAAGGACAATTTAGGTAGAAAACAAAAGAAGCAAAGAATTCTCTTTGGTTACAGACTAATGTGTTTAATTTATAAGAAAAAGCCTGAGCACACACTTTTTGGTTTTCTGCAAATGTATGGCTCCTATCTTCTTTAAAATCAGCATCCTTACAAAAGGTATTCTTCGTGATCAAAATGACAATATAATTTAATGCCCATATTAGGGTATTTCTGTCTAGAAGAAATGCTAAACCAGATAAACTACCAAAACCACTGACATAATCGGGAGCATCCAGAAAAACCAAAATGGCCATGTAGTAGATTATGAGAATGAACACAATTCCCCACTCCTCTCTGTATCCATTTCTTTTCAGAAAGACTTTCAGTTCAGTTCAGTTCCTCAGTCGTGTCCGACTCTTTGTGACCCCATGAACTGCAGCATGCCAGGCCTCCCTATCCATCGCCAACTCCCAGAGTTTACCCAAACTCATATCCATTGAGTTGGTGATGCCATCTAACCATCTCACTCTCTGTCGTCCCCTTTTCCTCCTGCCCTCAATATTTCCCAGCATCAGGATCTTTTAAAATGAGTCAGCTCTTCGCATCAGGTGGCCAAAGTACTGGAGTTTCAGCTTTAACATCAGTCCTTCCAATGAACACCCAGGACTTTAGCATGGACTGGTGGGATCTCCTTACAGTCCAGAGGATTCTCAAGAGTCTTCTGCATCACCACAGTTCAAAAGCATCAATTGTTCGGTGCTCAGCTTTCTTTATAGTCCAGCTTTCACATCCATACATGACTACTGGAAAAACTATAGCCTTGACTAGACGGAACTTTGTTGACAAAGTAATGTCCCTGCTTTTTAATATCCTGTCTAGGTTGGTCTTAACTTTCCTTTCAAGGAGTAAGTGTCTTTTAATTTCATGGCTGCAATCACCATCTGCAGTGATTTGGAGCCCAAAAAAATAAAGTCTGACACTGTTTCCCCATCTATTTGCCATGAAGTGATGGGACCGGATGCCATGATCTTAGTTTTCTGAATTTTGAGATTTAGGTCAACTTTTCACTCTCCTCTTTTACTTTCATCAAGAGGCTCTTTAATTCTTCACATTCTGCCAAAAGGGTGGTGTCATCTGCATATCTGAGGTTATTGATATTTCTTCTGGTAATCTTGATTCCAGCCTGTGCTTCTTCCATCCGGCGTTTCTCATGATGTACTCTACATATAAGTTAAATAACCAGGGTGACAATATACAGCCTTGATGTACTCCTTTTCCTATTTGGAACCTGTCTGGTGTTCCATGTCCAGTGCTAACTGTTGCTTCCTGACCTGCATACAGGTTTGTCAAGAGGCAGGTCAGGTGATCTGGTATTCCCATCTCTCTCAGAATTTTCCACAGTTTATTGTGATCCACACAAAGTCTTTGGCATAGTCAATAAAGCAGAAATAGATGTTTTTTCTGGAACTCTCTTGCTTTTTCAATGATCCAGAAGATGTTGGCAATTTGATCTCTGATTCCTCAGCTCTGCATATCAAAAGGTGACACTCTCCCCCACCTTTCAACTCTGGTATGACCCAATGATTTGTTTTGGCCAGTATCATGCAGCAGAAGTGAAGTGCCAGTCCTGAGCCTTGGCCCCAAAACACCTTGAACATCACTTCTTTCATTCTTGAACTCCTGCTACCCTCACTAAGTCCTGTTAGATAATTAAACACCATCAGGAAAACTGAGACAAACCCCTCACCCCAAACCAATATCCAGTTAACACACCCAGAAGCTGAACAGCCTAGCCAACCCACAGCTGACCATAAGAAAACACCCAAATCAGAACTACCCAACTGAGTTCAGCCTAACTGCCTCTAAAATCATAAGCAACATGAGTCACTAAGTTTTGGAGTGATTTATTACACAGAAACAGCTAACTAAAATGATTTTGCGCTCCAAATCACTGCAAATGGTGACTGCAGCCACGAAATTTAAAAAAAAAAAAAAAAAAAACTCACTCACTCCTTGGAAGATAAGCTGTGACAAACCTAGATAGCAAATTAAAAAGCAGAGACATCACTTAGCCAACAAAGGTACATATAGTCAAAGCTATGATTTTTCCAGTAGTCATGTACAGATATGAGAGTTGGACAATAAAGAAGACTAAGCACCAAAGAATTTGCTTTTGAACTGTGGTGCTCGAGAAGACTCTTGAGTGTCCCTTGAAAAACAAGATCAAACAAATTAATCCTAAAGGATATCAACCCTGAATATTCATTGAAAGGACTGATGCTGAAGCTGAAGCTCCAATACTTTGGCCACCTGATGCAAAGAGCCAACTCACTGGAAAAGACCCTGATGCTTGGAAAGATTGAAGGCAGGAGAAGAAGGGAGAGACAGAGGATGAGATGGTTAGATGGCATCACTGACTCAATGGACATGAGTTTGAGCACTCTCCTGGAGGTAGTGAAGGACTTGGAAGCCGGGTGTGCTGCAGTTCATGGAGATCACAAAAAGTCAGACATGACTTAGTGACTGCATAACAGCAACAACAAATTACACAGCTAACTAAAATGACTCACTCCAAGTGTGCATACCAATTCAGAAATGCAGCAATAAAGTTTCCTACTACAGTGAACTAACTGAATCCATCTATACCTGGGACAGTGTTAAGAAGTTCAGAGCTCTTCAACCAAAGCCCTGGAAGATAGTAAGCTGATGCGTTTTTTTGTTTTTTTTTTTTTAAGATCTCTTATTTCTTGGAACTAAGAATGCTCCAACCATAAACAATACTTGCTATCTTCAATGTTTATTTCTAGGAAGTTAAAATCTATTGATCTTAAATGTTAACACTAATATCAACTTGCTTTTAAAATAGCATTTTACTTTATATATTATTAACAAAAAAAGAACTATGAAGCATACGTAGAGCAGATATCATTATACTCATTTTACAGATGAGGAAATCAAATCATAGTGTAAGGTAAATGACTTTCACAAGTAGCAAGGAACTAAACTACAATAATTATAACTACATCTATAAACCTTCAGTATTCCTTCTCCTTAGAGCTTTATGCTAAAATCTTGGGTCAGTATTGGCATATAACTTTTTAATGTGTTTTTTAAATTTTTTATTTTTAATATAAATTTATTTAAATTGGAGGTTAATTACTTTTCAATATTGTATTGATTTTGCCATACATCAACATGAATCCGCCACAGGTATACACGTGTTCCCCATCCTGAAGCCCCCTCCCTAAACCCTCCCTGAACCATCCCTCTGGGTCATCCCAGTGCACCAGCCCCAAGCATCCAGTATCTTGCATCAAACCTGGACTGGCAATTCGTTTCATATATGATATTATACATGTTTCAATGCCATTCCCCCAAATCATCCCACCCTCTCCCTCTCCCAGAGAGTCCAAAAGATTGTTCTATACATCTGTGTCTCCTTTGCTCTCTCGCATACAGGGTTATCATTACCATCTTTCTAAATTCCATATATATGCATTCGTATACTGGAGAAGACTCTCGAGAGTCCCTTGGACTGCAAGGAGATCCAACCAGCCCATTCTGAAGATCAGCCCTGGGATTTCTTTGGAGGNCACTCTTTATACACCTAAAAGTGGTTTAAGCTGACACTTAGCAAAGTCCTTTGGCCCAAGTAAACTAACTGGAAAGGCCTAGTAAAATATTCAAAGTGCAAATAAATCAGTCAAGCTTTGATCAAATAAATACAATTTATTTGAATTTAAATTTACACTCAGGAAATTACCTAAAATTGAGACAATAAACACTACTGCTTAATCATCTGTAGTCCCTCCTCTTCAGTTCTGAGAGGCATGCTTAGAGGATTTAAATAAATTTGAGGAGAGGGACGAGAGGGAAGAGACAAAGAGGAGGAGAAAGGAAGAGGCAACCGAGAGATTTTTCCTGGCATTGGTCTACAGCCAGGACCCCAGTTCCCTTGAATGGTGCACAGAGGTTGCTAGGTATCTGTGCCACAAGTGGAGAAGGAATGACATTCAACTCCAGAAGGAGACTCAACTCCACCAACCTATGGAGGCAGCCAGGTGTGCTGATGTTCAGANTCTACAGCCAGGACCCCAGTTCCCTTGAATGGTGCACAGAGGTTGCTAGGTATCTGTGCCACAAGTGGAGAAGGAATGACATTCAACTCCAGAAGGAGACTCAACTCCACCAACCTATGGAGGCAGCCAGGTGTGCTGATGTCCAGAAACCAATACTTAGAGGGTACCCCACAGGTCTGTGAAAGAGCTCTTGGAGACCGCAAGAAAAAAAGGTTTCCACAAGTATAATCACAGATTAGACATTTGGATAGATTATAGGAATGATAATAACTCTATGACCTGATAATTGCTGAAATAAATGAGACAATTATTGCACATCAGATGGTGTCAAGTAAGACTGAAACTCA
Source organism: Neotragus pygmaeus (assembly GCA_006410875.1). NCBI lineage: Eukaryota > Metazoa > Chordata > Mammalia > Artiodactyla > Bovidae > Neotragus > Neotragus pygmaeus. The sequence goes on along the minus strand of SJYV01041367.1, from coordinate 11,940 downwards.
GTATTAGTTTGATAAAATAGGAAATTACACACACAAGGAATTAGCTGTTACTTGTACTACATTTGTGTCCAAGGCAAGATAAGATACAAAACTTAAATCTTCACATGTTAAACTAAGGTAAGACACATGTAACTGGAAAAGTTAAGGAAAAGCTCTAAAAAGGGTTTAACCACCCTGGAATATTTGTATCCTCTACATTTACTATTCTTGGACAACTCCGTTGTAGTTTAGGGGTAAGAGAACTCAATTTAGTTCAATTCATAAACTGAACAGATTCCCTGTTTTTGATCCTTTTCAGTTAAAACTATGGGTCCAGTACAAATCAAAGTGGACGTCAAAGCTCTTTTTCCTTTGGGAATTTTAACTTGCTTTACTACTGTGTCTGACACAGATATGGCTACCTTCCTGTGACTATAGGCCAGCCAAATGGGAAAGGGGACGGAATGAATCGAATTCCCCTTTTGATCACTCAACAGGAGGTCCACAGGCACCAGGTCTCATTCTATTAACTATCTCTGCTTCTCCAACTGCAGTCAAAGGTACACAGGGTCTGCTTGATGCTTGCCAGGGTCTCTTACCAAACACTGGCATTTTAACGGTTGGCTTCCTTGAGATGTGCCTGGGCCAGGTAAAAACACCCTGAGACAGTGGTCCTTCTGCCTTGGCTCCATGCCTGGAGTGAATGTATGCCTCTTCCTCAACTGGGACAAGAAGCCACAGCTCTTCACTGATTAAATCCCGTGACTGGTCCAAACTCACATCATAGCTNTGTATAACAGGCTCCAGTTTCATCCACCTCATTAGAACTGATTCAAATGTATTCCTTTTAACGCCTGCGTAATACTCCATTGTGTATATGTACCACAGCTTGCTTATCCATTCATCTGCTGATGGCATCTAGGTTGCTTCCATGTCCTGGCTATTAGAAACAGTGCTGCAATGAACATTGGGGTACACATGTCTCTTTCAATTCTGGTTTCCTCGGTGTGTATGCCCAGCAGTGGGATTGCTGGGTCATAAGGCAGTTCTATTTCCAGTTTTTTTAAGGAATCTCCACACTGTTCTCCATAGTGGCTGTAATAGTTTGCATTCCCACCAACAGTGTAAGAGGGTTCCCTTTGCTCCACATCCTCTCCAGTATTCACTGATTGTAGACTTTTGGATTGCAGCCATTCTAACTGGTGTGAAATGGTACCTCACTGTGGTTTTGATTTGCATTTCTCTGATAATGAGTGATGTTGAGCATCTTTTCATGTGTTTGTTGGCCATCTGTATATCTTCTTTGGAGAAATGTCTATTTAGTTCTTTGGCCCATTGTTTATTGTTTCATTAAACTGATAAATTACTGTTTCCTTTCTTATAAAAGTCAGACCAAAATGACTCAAGGCTAGTTTTAATAAACAAAATAATGCATGAAAAGCACATAGCATAATCCCTAACACAAATGTTAGGCCCCTTGCCCCCACTCACCATGATAAAGCCCTCTTCCAGGCTTGACAACCTCAACCGGTTCTCACGGCATTGAATATCACTTGAAATGATAAATATTCACACAGTTAGTATCGGCAAATTCATTTCTATGGTAGAAGCATTTATTTCAATTATACAAAAATAACACTATTCCAAACTCAAAGTAACTAAAATGTATATTTTTGCCTTATATAGCATACTCAAATGTTACTTATGGTTTCAAGACATTCTTAAATTAACAATAATCAATTTAGAATCAAGGTAGTATCTGTCAATAGAAGAGACGTACTAAGACTACTTATACTGGAAATAGGAAAATACAAAATGATCTCATGCAGTGATTCTCAACTTTAGTGTGCATCAGAATCATCTGGACAGTGGAAAAATTACCTTTAGGAGACGGAAGGCAAATCACCAGATTAAGTAAACCCTCGGTCTCAGAATAAATACCAAAACAACTGACTAAAGATACAAACTCTGCTTCATAGGGAGGAACAAAGACAAAATACATCATGATATATGAAATCAGTCATTTAAGTGAAGTGTGAGTTCTCTAAGCCTCAGGTTCAGGAATACTACTACTCTCAAGACTTTTTCTACACATTAGGTCAGATAGTGTGCAATAGTGCTTCCTTAATTCATAATACACCAATACTATCATTATTTCATCACCATCATTACTATTGGATACAGAGGACATTCTCCCCCACCCCCATTCCCAGCTCCAAATAGTTATTATCTATTTTAAAAATTAAATGACCAATTACAGAGTTTCAGTTCATTGACTACTGGCACCATTTTTAAACTGGTAGCATTCGTACTAGCTTCAACCAAGTATATTAGGATTTCAGTACATGGTTGAAATGACAATTTTTGTCTGAACTACTGGCTTAGTCAATGGAGTCACAGAAGAAAGCATACAGCTTACAAAAATGTGTGCTGTTTCTAAAGCACTAAAGGCTAAACGAATGAACTGCTTTGCAAAGTAACCCACTTTAGACAACCTCTGATGTTGCCTATATTATTTTCTCTCACATTATATACAGATGGAAACAAAGGAATAAAACATCTATAATCTTCATACCTATAGTCAATATACTATACTGTTTCATAGTTAAAGTGTGGGGCCATTTAAGTAATTCCAACATAAATATCAGTTTTAACATTCTGAAACTGAAACAAAACTAAAAGAGGTGCTAAGACAGGGTTCTTCAACTTCAGCAACATTGCTATTTTGGATTTGATCATTCTTTTTAGGGGGGAAGGTGGATACTGTCCTGTTCATTGCAGGATGTAGGCATCCCTAGCCTCTATATACTACATGCCAGTAACAATGTGCCCAACTTTCCAATTCTGACAACCAAAAAATGTCACCAGGTTGCTAAATGTCTTTGGAGGGCCAAAGTCACCCACAGTTAACAACTACTGAGCTAGAATTTTATATAGACATAATTGTAAACTCTGAGTCCATAGATTATACAAGACTGTAATTTTACTAACTAGTACAACAATTTCTGCTATATTGTTTCTGCTAGGGCACATAGTTTTCATAGAAGACTTAAGCATATAATTACCCACAAATAATCATCTTTTTCCTACTGAAAACACTAATATTAAACAGGGAAAAAAACCAACAATACAGCTAATCCTGCAATGATTTTTAAACTGAAACCTATGATTTACAAACACTTGATAAATGGAGACCTAGATAAATCACTGCAAGTGTCCTTCCTTCTGAATTCGTAGTCTCTCTTTCTCTACTTGTAAGCGTTCCTTTTCAATCTGCAGCTTCTCTGATTCAAATTTCAAAAACTGCAGCCTATCTTTTTCCAATTGTAAGCGTTCTCTCTCAAGTTTTAACTTCTCAGTTTCTATATCCTGTGGCTGATGTATGGACTTTTCCCCTTGACCAAGTTCACTTTCCAAAGATGGCTTCTCTGAGTTGACTATCTGCAACCTCAGCTTCTCTCTTTCAATCTGCAACCGCTCCTTCTCCAGCTGAAGTCGCTCATGCTCCATGTCTAAATGTCGCAGCCTCTCTTTCTCAATCTGTAGGCGTTCCTTCTCTACCTGCAGTCTTTCAGCCTCAATATCAAGCCTTCGTTTTTCCAATTCTAGTTTCTGTTTCTCTATGTTTACAAGCAAATGGGGCTCATCATATGCAGACCTAGATGGTGTTGAGTTCAGAGTAAAAAATTCATCAATGTGGGGGAAATCAGGAAGTTCATTTTCCCTCCTGGAATCTGGTATGACTGATGACAACATTTCTTCTTCCTCTTCAATCTCAAACTAAAAAGAGAAAATTAGTTCTCAGTATTTATTTATATCCATGGTTGTTAATTTGTTTAGGCATTTCTTTAAAGCTTTCTGTATTTGAGCACACAAAACCACTTATTTTGAATTTTGAAAAATATTTACAACTGTGTGACATTACTAATAATGTACAGTTAAAAGAGTACATTGAGGTGAGAAGACATTAATGACAGTAAGATAGTAAAAAATGGAATGATTCTGTTATGTACTATTTTTAAAGTTAGCTTGAAAATCTGGGAATTTCTTAACTGTTCTCAGTCTATAACAAAGTCTCATATCAGAAATGAAGAAATAAAAAGAGGGTTCGCATAGGCTAATACTTACTTCAGGACTCTGGGGATCTCTTTCTTCCTCTTCCACCTTGACCTCAGTTAAGGATCCACCTGCATCCCTGAAATCTGCCACATTTTGCCAATCAAAATTTGTATCACTTCGGAATCCAATCTTTTCATCTATCTCTTCAGTGAGAGAGTCATCTAAATCAGATGTGGGAAGGGGAAACCCTGAACCAACTAGCTTAATGTTTGCCTTCATCTTCTTTCTCTTCATAAGGGCTCGCCAGTCAAGGTACCTTCTTTTCACTTCTGTTCCTGTTCTCTGTTCTCCTTCTCCTACAGCATTCACACACTGTGCAATCTCCTCCCAAGCCATTCGCTTCATCACATTAATTGTTGTATTGAGTTGCTTGGAAAAAATTACTTCTTTCCTTTTTGTAATTTCTTTCAAAAGAGTCTGAGTTTCTTGTACACTGAAATTGCTTTTCCTTTTCCTCTTCAACTGCTTCATTTTCTAACTTAAATGCAGTTTTTACAGTAAGGAAAGATGTGAAAAGAATTTGAGGAAGAATTTTTCTACAAAGTACAAAAATCAAGGACAATTCCTTGTTAGTACTTTGTTTAAATCAGAGTTTTCCATTCATCTAGTAGCACAGGCAGGCTGGATGCTTCCTAAAGAGAAAAAAGTAAAAATCATTCAGCTTGCACCTTTTGCAATATATTCAACCCAATAAGTTATATAATTTAAAAACAAACAAACAAAAGCCCTCTTAATATGGCTTAAAACTGACTACATTTTCTGTCTCTGCCAGCACTACCACAGTCCAAGCTATCATCTTCTCTCTCCTAGGCTGCTGTAAAGGTTCCTAACTAACTGCCAGTATTTACTCTTGATCTGCTCCCTACTTCTGCTCTCCCCAAATCATTCTCTATACTCTAACTGCAAAGGCCTTCTTTAAGTCACCCACTGTTGTCAATCTCTTTCCCTGTTCAGGGTTTTTGTACACACTGTTCCCTCTGACTAGAAAATAGATTGTTCCCTATTTGGCCTGCTTAATCCCTCCTCATCTTTCAGCTTGCAGATTAGACATCTGCTCCTCAGTGAATCCTCTCCTGACAAGTAAATTACTCATTTTCCTCACCTAAATGTTACACCTGTGCTAATATACAACTAAGAGTGTCTCTTTTCCATTTCACTGTTAGTTTCAGAAGACAGCAATATTTCTGCTCACCATCATGTCTTGAAAGTCTAGCAGAGATCCTGGCACATGGCAGGCATACATACTATATACACTTTTGAATGAATAAATCAGTCACCCTGCCAAAGTGACCACTAGATGTCAAAAAGCAAAAAACATAAGATTGAAAGAAAGTATACCTGAAACTTGTTAGAAAGGTAAAGTTTTCAGGCCCCACCCCAGACCATTTGAATACAACACTCTGGGGGCAAGATCTGGCAATCTATGTTTCAATAAGTCTTCCAGATGATTTATACATGCTAAAGTTTGAAAACCATGGTGCTGACCCACACCAGTAAACAAATGCTTTAAACACCTGATTCTCTCACACACTTTGATTTCAAGTTTTATACAAATATATCTCTTTGGTGGAATCTAAAGCACAATCAGATCCTCAGTACAGTAGCTGGTAAATGGTAGTTTTTCTGCTATCTAACCTTTGCATTATGGGAAAGCACACTAACAAATTGGAAAAGATGCTGAATGGGTCTTTTCCTTGGTAAAGAGATTTTTAAAGTATGTAATGAGGAACAAGGGCTTCCCTGGTGGCTCAGCAGTAAAGAATCTGCCTGCCAATTCAGGAGACAGATGTGGGTTTGAATCTTGGGTTGGAAGATCTCTTGGAGAAGGAAATGGCAACCAACTCCAATATTCTTGTCTGGAGAATCCCATGGACAAAGCAGCGGGGGGGGGGGCGGCTACAGTCCATAGTGTCACAAAGTTGGACACGACTGAAGTGACTTTGCATGCACACATTCACACAAACCACGTTTTGTGACTTCAAATTCACTCACTGATCACTGCTACAGAGCTTTTTTCCCTCCTTTACAAAATGAGAGGGTAGGCTGTTAAGGTGCCCTCCCACTCTATCATTGTAGGATCATAAACATTTCCTGCCAATAGAAAAAAACAAATACCAATATCATTAAATTCCATGTTCCATCATTACATAAAGTTCTATATGTAGCCAGAATACTCTCCAAAGTTTCAACCAGTTATGTTTCACTCTACCAGTTTCTTCACTGAAAAACTTTAATATTGGCCAGTTTAAAATTTTTTTAGTAGAGTGAAAAATATTTCTCTGGTAATTGACAATATAAATAGTATTTTCTACTGAAGCAAAAGTATAGTAATTAAGGTAACTAAATTTAATCAGTAAACGCACAAATCTTTTCTATCACTGTTAAACCTCTTCTCTCTAGGGCTTAAAAATGGATGCAAATCCCTTATTTCTAAACTCTAATAAAAATATATTTTTTATTAAGATATCACTGCTTGTATGCATTTTTTTCAGGTTTCCAGTAATACTTATTCAACTGATCTTGTGTGTGTCTAGTAACATCACCAAAAAAATGCCCGCCAATGCACCTTTTTGTTTCTAACCCTTGATGTACAGTAACCATCTCCTGAACTACTCTTGATGATAAAATGAANGTATTTTTGAACTGATATCAAAGTTGATGTCTTTCCATTGTTGAAAACAAGGTCAGTGTGAATTCAAAGCATTGTTAAACCTCATGTATCTTTTACTTCATGGTATCAGTCTAATTTGAGGTCATTGAGTCTTACTGACCTTTTGCTAGTTTGGACCAGAGAGAACTAAAACCTTAAAACAGCAGAAAATATACCCTTAAAAAGTCACTCAATTTCGTATACCGACAAAAAGGGCAGAGCAGGCAAAAACAGGAAAAAAAAAAAAAGATTGTAGCAAACTATTCTAAAGCAGACTTCCAATTACTTGAGACATTTAATGATAAAATTGAAATCCACTAAATTAGAATGCATAACCAAACAACGGCAGCACTTTTGGTCCTGTATTAGGCAAATACTGCCATTATAGTCAAATATAAGCCTCTTGTCACTAGAGTATAAGCAAACATATTCATACATTAAAAAAAGCATCAAAACAGGCTGTGGCTCAGTGGTAAAGAATCTGCCCGCCAATGACCCCCTGGAGGAGGAAATGGCAACTCACTCCAGTATTCATGCCCGAAGAATTCCATGGACAAAGGAGCCTGGCAAGTTACAGTCCATTGGGTTACAAAGAGTTGGACACGACTGAGCATGCACACATTCCAACGCACAGTGTAATGGTTATAAGCAAAGGTTGTGCAGTCAGATGCCTGGTTGGAATCCCAGCTCCACAACTTCCTAGCTTTGTGCCTTAGTTATCTAATTTCCCTATGTGCAATTCCATTTGTAAAATATTATTATTAACTCATAGAAATACTATAAGGATTAAAGGATTTAGTAAAATATGGAGAATAGTTCCTGGCACACAGTAAGTTAAGTTCACTATCATTGCATGAAAGGCAAATCTCTAAAGGAAGAGAAAGGCCACAATAATATTGGTATTGTTCTAGTTCATAGGTCAAGTAGTAAATCTGTTGGTCTTTATTACTATGCTTTATAACACTAGGAGTATATTGGAGCCAGCTGATATGAGCTGGTGAAAGTCATTGTACACTTTCCAAATCCATATTCAGTAATGTCATGTTGGGAACTAGAAACTAGCCAAGATGGCAGTATTTACAACACAGAAATGGACAAATGTTACAAACTAGTATGTTTTTCTTTTCAGTGGTCAAGGAGCTGGTTTACTCGTGTACTTAAAGCTACATGATTTTTCCATATTTCAAATATTACCTAATAAAAAATAAGAAAATGGCACGTTTTAACATCTGATCCTACAACAGTTTAGTGAACATTCTAGAAGTCTTGTAATTTTAGAGGATCTCATTTAATTAGCATTGACCTGACATTCCTTATGTAATTCAAGTTCTGTGTGAGCTGGGCAAGTATATTGCTTTTCTCTAGAGGCAACTGAATAATAATTATTAAATACTATATTTATGGGACTTCCCTGACGGCTCAGACAGTAAAGAATCTAGCCACAATGCAAGAGACCTGGATTCGATCCCTGGGTCAGGAAGATCACCTGGAGAAGGGACTGGCAACCCATTCCAGTATCCTTGCCTGGAGAATTCCAAGGACAGAGGAGCCTGGCTACAGTTCATGGGGCTGCAGAGTTGGACACAACTGAAAGACTAATGCTTTCTTTCTTCACTATTATTTATAAGCAACATAAAAAAGGAACTGAAAACTGATTTACACATTATTTGCACATCATTAAACCAGCCCCAATATACTTCTCTTTAGTACCTATAGGGCCATTGCATCACATTTCAAAGAATTAGTGCAGTCAAACTTCGTTTCCTCCTTCCTCTACTATTTGCTCCACCCTTAGGAGGATCTAGAAGATGGTACCCCACCTGCTCCAAAGACAGTATCTTCAATACATAACACTGTGCCTAATAGGAGATAAAAATGCAACATAAAATTAAAAAGTGATTGGAAGAGGGGAAAGAGCAGAAAATGAAACAGACAATAACTCAAGTAAGGTAAGCTAGCAAAACAAACTGCTATGGGCAAAGTATATATTTAAAAGAAAAAGGCAGCCCAAGTCAATACACGCAAGAAGCAGTTTATGAAATTAAGTGAAGACCTTAAATTACTTACCCTATAACTATACTAAAGAACATAACAGTTAACAAGTTATACAAAATTCTGAAAAGAATATTTTAAATAAATAGGCTATGAAGAACTACTTAGGCAGTATGAATCAATGAGAAGCAGATTATTAAAAATATATTTTTAAAATGGAATCAGCAGGTCAGATGTCCTTAAAAATAGAAAAGATTGCTAAAGTTACACCAAATTCCATATCAAATTAAGGATGACTTTTTGTTTCCAAAAGATACAGAATGTTTCCGATAGTTAAACGGCTTCTTGAACCATTTAAAAGGTAGAAGTATGGTAAAAATATAAATATTCAATAAGGGATTATATGAATAAACTGCAGTGTAGCCACATAATGGAATACCCAATTAGATTGTGAATATGGCTTAGCACAACATTATTAGTATGTTAATGCAAGCCAACAAAATCAGAAAAGGAATATGTATGTATGTCTATGCTGTATACATATTCACAGAAGCTGTTTTCAACCTAAGAACATTTCTAAACAGAACATGCTATGATCTACAAGTTCACTCACTCTGTCCACCATCATTCACAAGCTCTAGAGATCACATATATGGTCATTTATCTCAGTCATATAGCTGTTTGTTGGCCTAGCCACATGCTTCCAGTAATAGGCTATTATAATCACTTACTTTACATTAGAAGCAATAATGGATCAAAGATGACTATTTCTAACAAATCATCTATAATCTATTAAAACATATATGCATAAAATTTACATGAAAAACTTCATAATGGAGACTATAAACAGAAAGTTTTGAATAGAGACTACCAAGGCTTATATATATTAATTCCACTGCTTAGAAGCTCTATGGTCTGAATACATTACTTAACTGTTTAAACTTATTTCCTAACTTATAAATGGGAAAAATAATAGAATACTACAATATTTTGAGGAGTAAATGAGACAACCCAAACAAAAAGCTTATAATATCTAAGATATAAGATGGCTGGATGGCATCACGGACTCGATGGACTTGAGTCTGAGTGAACTCCGGGAGAAAGCGATGAACAGGGAGGCCTGGCATGCTGCGATTCATGGGGTCGCAAAGAGTCGGACACGACTGAACTGAAATGAATAAGCCCTTAACAAATATCAGCTATTATCCACTTCCTAGGATAGTCTGGACACAGTAAATGAATACTTCTTTACTCGATGAATAATGTGAATGTAGGAAAAGTGCACGAAGAGAAATACTAACAAAATATCCTGGGTGTTCAGAAGGCGTAATCTTTGGTTGGATCAAGGAAAGTTGTCAGAAGGAACTGGCATTTTATTTGGAGGGACAGTAATACATGGCAGAAGTATCAGGAATAAAAGTTAAGTAACTAGGTTGGGGACAAATGTCAGGTTGGCTTGAAAGGCCCTACTCTTTGCTAAGAAACTTACTGCAAGAGGCAAATATATCTGAAAATTCTTTTTTTTTTTTAATTCAAGCAATATGCCTTTTATATGGAAGCATTGTTACACAAACTATAACATACAAAATACAAGTGCATAATAAACTGATTACAGTTGCCGACAGAATCTTAATTTAGACAAAAATCTGTAATCAGATTTTGCTGCTCTTAGAATGTGAGATCAATTGTGTAATGATAGAAATAACAATCCTCTTAAAACTATGCCTGAGTCAATATATTCTTAAAATTTGGGCAGCAGTTTCTACTATTTGCATATTCTGTGCATCCCCCCACCCAACAATTTGCAGCTCCGTATCTCTACCCTACAAAAGTGGTATCCCTTTGTCTTTGACCTATGTTCCTAACCCTTTGTTCTATACCAAACTGATGGAACTAGTTCACTGATAAATGCCTTTTTTTTTTTTTTTTTT